>CM053596.1:138564153-138627663 GCA_028646575.1 Pseudocheirus occidentalis | reverse complement strand
CCCACCACTTTGGATCACTGAAAGTGCACCCCAGGACCACCACTCAAGGCCATGATCCAGATCCAGGCCGCTCAACGCAAGAGCCCTTGGCCCAGATGGATCGCATCAGCCCCGCTTCTGTCTGCAGGCCGAGGGCTCTGAAGCAGCCCAGTGGAAGCCGCTGCTGCTCCGTTCCTGCTGCTACAGCCGCCTCCCACTGCTTCCTTGCCCTGGGAGCAGTTTGGCCGGACCTGCTCTTCTCCTCCCCAGTTAGCAACATCCACTGACCTTTCTCTTAGCTTTTTTGTCTTCTGGCCTAATAAATGTGGTAACTGTGCCTCCAGTGCAGCTGATCTGCTCTCCTATAGATGCGGCTCCCCACCCTATGCCCCAGGGCCTGAGCCTGCCGGGGTTTCGGCGGCGGCTCCCAGACTGCTGCCAAGAGCCCTGCCTGCTGAGCTGCCTGTAGCAACAGATGTGCTTTCTGTCTTTTGGAGAGTTTTGGAGCTTGAAAATCTGTTTAGAGTCCTATTTTATGAGTTTTTTGACGTGTTTGTATGGGAGCTGTGGTGCTTTGCTGCTTCTACGCCGCCATCTTGGCTCCGCCCCCAAATTTTATTAATTCTTAGAATCAAAAGTTAAGTCTTTGCTTAAGGGGTCAAGGTAATTCATTTGTACACAATAATATATGTAATATGAATTTGTGTGTATGTATGTTTATCTACACACATATGTGCACACATAAACATATGTATATTATATATGTTTGAATAAAAACTTTCTAGGAGGGAAGAAAGGAAAGAAAGAAAGAAAGAGAAAGAAAGAAGGAAAAAAAGAAAGAGAAAACAAGGGAAAGAAAAACAAAGAGAAAGAAGAGGAAAGACATCTCTTTCTAGTCAGGAAGTTATTCTACTCTTCCTCTATTCGTCTTCACTGATACATTATGTAAAAAAAAATGTGAACATTTTATTACCCATTTTTAAATATTACCCATTCATTGATCTTTCTTATAATATGGCTTCTTTCTTTTTGAAGTGAATTTCCTTAAGTACATGGGCTTTTTTTTCTTCTTTGTATTCCCAGTGACTTGCTGGTAGTAGGCATTCAATAAATATTTGTTGAATTTCCCACCACTCCACCTATTGCATGATACGATTTCACTGAGCTCCTTCTTACTCCTCATTTTCCCAGACTTCTCTAACATGGTTAGCCAGTCCCCTCTCTGACGCTATCCCCTCTTAACCTCCCTATTACTACACTCTGCTTGCTTTCCTCTTGCCTCTCTTTTTATTTTCATTCTCTTTTACCACTTACTTCCTAAATTTAAGCATCCCCAAGACACTACCTTTGGCTTTCTGTTCTATATCTGCAATTTCTCCCTCATTATTTATTCCCCTTGCTTCAATTAACACCACCAAATGGATGATTTCCCATATCTCTAACTTGGATTTTACCCCCAGAGTGGTGGTCCTACATTGCCAACCACCTAATAAAACAGAGAAGTGACATGATACAGCAGAAAGAACACCAGACAACTCATGGGTCAGCATGTCTGAATCCAGCGCCAACTGCTTAAGCATACAACCTGTGTGACATTGAGGAAGACATTGAATCTCCCTGGGCCTCAGTTTCCTTTTCTGTTAAATGAGAGCTTAGACTAAATGGCCTCAGAGTTTCTTTCCACTTTCAAATCTATGATCCAGTGATCTCCATCTCATTCAGTCTCTTTTTGGATCATCAGACCCAGTATGTTCACACCTATCCTTCTAACACTTACCTTCCTAGCTGTCTTTGTTAATTATACCACTTTTTTTCCCCACTCTCAAAGCCTCAGAGGCATCTTTGATTCCTCAACTCCAAGTATCCAAATTAGTTGACAAATCCAGTTAATTCTATGTTTCTTCCCTTGAAATATTGATACAATTACCATATGTCCATGGGTCACATATATCAAACAGGAAATGCTTGTTTAAGATTTTATACTAGATGTTCCCAAAGTCATTTTTGACTTTGAGAATCTGTTCTTCCTCTATAATTTACTAGTTATGTGGTTATAGACCAGGGAATGGAGCTTACTACCTCACAACCTGATTAGAGACCTCTCACTATCTTGATTGTGCTCCCATGGCTCCCCTCCAGCTTGTTATTAGCTTTCAAAAAATATAGCTCTGAAAATTTAGCACAATATTTCAGATACTGTCAAACCTGGGTGAAGTAGTACACCATCTGTAGAGGGACTGAAGTTTAAAATCAAGACGGGAAACAAACTGTGACTGGAAATGGCTATATGCAAACTCTACTTGGGTAGCTAGGGTACAAGGTAGATAGAGTGCTGGGTATGGGATTAGTAAGAATTGAATTCAATCATTGCTTCAGACACTTGCTAGCTGCGTGACCCTGGGCAAGTTCACTGACTCTGTCAGCCTTAGCTGCCTCATCTGAGAAACGAGGAGGAAAATAATAGTTACTTAACAGGGTTTTTTTGTGAGAATCACATGAGATAACCTATACCATTGTTGTTTTCATTCATTTTCGACTCTTCATGACCTGATTTGGAGTTTTCTTGGCAAAGATGCTGGAGTGATTTGCCATTTCCTTCTCTAGCTTATTTTATAGATGAGGAAACTGAGACAAACAAGGTTAAGTGAACACACAGTTAGTGTCAGAAGCCAGATTTGGACTTAGGAAGAGAGTTTGATTCCTAACTCCACACCCAGCACTCAAATCGGCAATGCCACCTAACTGTCCTTTGCAAAACCTTAAAGCCCTATTTAAATGTGAACTATTAGTGATTACTATGATATTTACCATTGACAGGACTTACAAGAGACTTAGTTATGGGTGAGACTTGCCCCTCTGGCATGTTCATCCCCATCCTACAGTTTTATCCAGTGTGGTGTATTGGAATCAGTCGGAAACCCACATCCCTTTTCAGATTCTTTGAGCGTTTCCTGTTTTTTTTTTTTTTTTTGACAATTCTTTTAAAAATTAGTCAACTTAGATAGAGTTTTGCTTTGGTCTTTCTGGTTCTTTTGAAGAAGAAATGGAAAAGTCCTTTATCAATTTTTAAAGTTTAAGTTCTGGCTTCTCTGCAACCTACATTTTTTCTGGTTCTATAATTTTTCATGACACACCTGGGTCTGACACCCGGCTTTGGAGTCACTGCTCCCTGCAGTGCAAGTTTGTCTTAGACAAGCTATAAGCAACTACAGAGAGGAAGACAAATGCTTCAAAAAGCAAATGTACCAAGCATCCTCTTTGGGAAGAAAACATTAATTACATTTTCGAAGGAGTCATAATTGGATTTTTTTCCCCCTTCCTTTCTGATAGTCATTCAGGCTATGGAGTTAACACACTTCCAACATCTTTTATTCAGGCGGTTGGGAGAAAAGGAAGAAAGATTTATTTGTAATTATCAGAAATAAACACAGTTCCTCAGAAGTAAACACAAAGGAACTGAACCTGGCTTGGGTCCCACCTCGTTAAAGATGCAAATTAGGAACAGGCCATCAAAAGGGGAGGTTTCACTAATCCTTTCTCAACAATGTAAATCGTCAAATTAGCCCCTGGTTCAATGGCATCTGTGGTGCATAACATTGGGCTTAATACAATGCATCCCCAAAGGAAGGACAGCCTCTGCTGGGCCTCTGTCTTTGCTATGGTTGGTATTTATTCTGAGTCTTGAGGGCACAAGACATGTTGACTTAATGCCTGTTCCAGTCTGCTGTCATCTTATTGTCTGCCTAACCTATAGAGCTGTCCATTTCTTGATGTCATTCCATCTGTGTTTTCTCTCCAAACCTTCTGGTTGGTTTCCAGTTGATCAGCATCAGGCTGTCCCTGCAGGTGCTGGCCCCAGGTTCCCTGAAGCAGATGTCTGCAGATCATCAATTCTAAATCAGACTGTGCAATTTGCCTTTGGGGGACATGACAGTTCCAAGTGCCGCACTAGCATGGAAAACAAAGATGGAAACCAGGACGTCTTGCCTACCGTGCCTTACACAGAAAGGTGGCTTTGGATGGGAATTGCTCCATCTCAGACTTTGGAGCTATAACAGAGTATAGAGGCCTGGCCATCTTTTATCCTAGGAAACTCTTTAGTAAGACTGGGAAGGACTAAACCTCCAGAGATCATGTCTATGCTTCCTAAAATATCTACATTGTCTACTGCTTGAATAATATGTTTTCATATCAGATTTAACTAGTGGTTTCTTCCAGAAGGAATTAAATGCAAGGCTTTTCTTGATGAAAACAATCAATAGACAAGCATTTATTAAGTATTTCACATATAACAGTCACTGATATACATTTTTTGAAAATTCTTGGGTGAATGAGGGTGGATGCTAGATGAATTTTCCACCCATGCCCCCAAATCTTCTTGCCCAGCCCATGATAGGCTACCCAGATGCATTCTCAATCCCAGATTAACTTGATTTTACATTGAAACAGGACTATTCCAATACCCTGAGGATACTTCTCCAAAAATCCCCCACCCCTTTACAGCTGGGCAAAGAGCTTTTGTTTCCCTTTGATTTCAAACTTTCAAGAGATATCCTCATCCCTCCATACTTATAATCAGGTCACACTCCCCTGAGCCAATGCTCTCATTGCTCCATTTATAAGCTTTCTACTTTTCCTTTCCTACCCTTTTCAGCCACAGATAAATCCCATTTCAACAAGGACCTTCTTTATTGAAGGAAATCCTTTTATTACAGTCAAATCCAGATACCTATATCTGAGATCACTGGCCAGTGGGCAGATTCACTGTCTTGTTCTTCTTGGAAGTACATGTAGACACAGTTTGGCTGTATATGAAAGGAATATTCATCTTTCCCTATGGATTTTTTGATCTATATGGGGGCATACAGATTGTTCAGGCAAATATCGTAAGGTCATTGGGCAGGGACTGTATCTAATTCTATTTCTACCCGTTTCTCCTGTAACATATTGCTGGTACTTGGTAAATGGTGAATAAGAATAAGAGTAACATTTCCCCTGGGAGATTATTTCAGTGTCTCATCACTATTTAGAAATTTTTCATGAAACTCAGCCCACATTTTCCTTGATTTAGTTTCATCCCATTAAGTTCGGCTATGCTATACTAAATAGTGTGGTTGATTTGAATGCTTTGCTCAAGGCACGAACCTCTATTTCTCAATCCATGTAGCTTTAATAAATTGCTTTGCCTTAAGCTACATTATCATTTGGATAGCAGGAAGAACTGGAGCACTAACTTTCAGTTTAAGATCCCTTATACCCAACCCTGTGTTCTTTTTGCAGACCTTTAAAACACAGTAGAGGTGGATTTTCCTCAAACCAGGAAGTCCACAGCCCTTATCTCACCCATCCCCCAAAGTCAGACTGAGGATATTATTAGAAGAAAAACTCAAAGCCACTTCTCCCATCCCAAACTCACCATTTTTTATGCTCTAACACATTTTCCATCTCCAAGCAACGTTCATGTTTCTCTCAAAATCATCAGCCAAACTAAGACACTAAGTACCAAGTATTTAGAAAGTGATTTGGTTCTTGTGCAGTCTCCAGTCTAATTTACATCAGGCACTTTGCTTTCTTTCCGCAACTGTTCCCACCCTTTCTGAAGAGCAGAGGTCTGGATTTTTAAAAGAATGAAATATTTGATATAAACAGGTTTGCCACCAATTTGCTTTGCAAAGAGAGATCACGGTGAGTTAGTCAATGCATCACTCAGGTAGAAATCAGAAAGCCTCGTTGGAAGGACTGTAGAACTCTAAAAAAATAACTTAACCTTTCTGTTCTTCCTTGTTCCTACGTAGAAACCTATCTCCTAACCACTTCAGGAGGAGGCCAGGAAGAAGCCTGAAAACAGCTCTGAAAAGTGTTGTGATTGTCATAGACTAAGAGCCCATATAAAACCTGTGTTCATTGTTCTTGCTTTTTTTTTTTCCTCTTTCTTTGAAAACACAAATGTAGCATTTTTGAAACCTCTTGCCAAGCATAAGAAAAAAAACAGCCTCTATTGTCACCTGAATTAAAATACCCCAGTATCATAAATGAAGAGTAGGGAGACAGGGCTAAGTCTACCCCTACCTCCTATCTTTAAATGTAAAATGAATATGTAAACAGACTAGGAGTCAGAAGACCTAGCTACAATTTAGCATAGGCTCTTGTACTAACTAGCTGTGTGAGTATGAACAAATCACTTCTCTTAGATTTTTTTTAACCTCTTTTAACCTCTACCTTTTAAACTTCTACCAAGAAGAGGAGTATGCCTCTAGCATTCAAAGGAGCCATCAGTTGGCAGGCCTGGTCTTGACTAACAGAGTTGTCTACCAAGAGACACCAAACTCCATTTTTTTTTTTGGCAAAATCATATATTACCTAGCAGATATAAAATGTGAAAAGAAGTCCTTTTTGAGCATAAAAAAGGAATAATGTGAAGGTAAAATGGGTTGACCCTGGGCTTGGAGCCCAAAAGCCATTCAGTGAATTATGTTTAAATTGTAACAAATCCTCCAAAGGCAGCGTCAGCCTGGAAATCAAGTTGCCGTCATTTTTTTTAATAAACCTTTTTTTTAAAGCTTATTTTGAGAATATACAAAAGAAACACTTGATAAAGCCATTTAAATTGTGAAGGGTAATTTGAATGCTATGTTGGGATTTTCACTGGATTATGCAGTAAGGTTTCCTCACTTGGAATAAGCTTTCTCTGTTTTCCTATTGATTTGGAACGTCTGGTTTATGAAGTGCTAGGATTGTTTGGATGACTGACAGACCAAATACTGCAGTTAGCAGCAATGGCTTTGTTCTGTAGAGCAGGGCAACAACACCTGGGCATATTGATGGGGCTGTGGCTCCAGAATCCAAACTAGTCCCACCCCCATCTGACAGAACTGGGAGGGAGATCATTGCCATTTATCAGAATACGTAGTCACAGCTAGGACTTTATGGTAGGTAAGTGGGCTCACTAATCTATATTTTTAAGGTGATTCATTTTCTTTTTTTAATTAATGTTTTATTGGTGCCTTTTGTTTTTACACCACAGTAATTTCCAGATATACCAACATCCACCCATCCTATTTATCTTCTTAAAATGTACCTTTGGAAGGTAGGGGAGACATACCACCTGCCACCCCATCCATTGCTAGAATGTAACAGTGCTACCCTAGCTAGGTAGCCTAGAAAGCATTCTTTTCCTTCCCCCTTACCTCCATCTCCTAGAGCTCTTCCTTTAAAATGCAATTCAAACAACACCATTTTCATGAAGCCTTTTCTCATCCTCCCTTCCTCTGCAACTGTTAGTAGCCTTCTTCATAAATTACCTTGCATTTAATTGCTTTGGATAAGTTTGCACATATCGATTTTTATATTTATGCCACACACTGTGTTTATATACACATACATATGTGTGCATATCTATAACTGTATCTATGGATTATATGCACTCTCTCCTATTTAAATAGAAGTTCCTTGCTAGCTAGCATGGTCGCATTCTTTTAACTGTATCTCTAGCTCCTAGCACAGTGCTTTAGGCATAGTAAGGACTTAATAAATGCTTAATTGGATTGAGGAAATGTATACCAGCAGAACTATTTATACCAGCTATTATTAGCAACCCCATCTCTATGGATCTTTATCAAGGTTTACACATGGTTGTGGCTGTGTTTCCTTCCTCCAACAGAACATTCATCTGGTGGAGCACCTGGGAAGATGACTCAGGGGAGATTTCAGCAGACAGACATGATAGCATGTATGTTTTGGTGAAATTTAAGTGGAACTGGGACAAAATGATGACATGGGATGTGGAGTGGAACCCAGTTAGAACATCGATGGAACTGTGGTCACCTGAGGGAGGGGGGTATCAGAGGCTGGTGCAGATTATTAAGTGGATTCAAGAAGAGAGAGAGAGACAGAGAGACAGATTGACAGAGAGATAAAGACAGAGACAGACAGAGAGAGTAACAAAGACACTGAAGATCTTTGAGTTCCTGGATTATCTTCCTTGGCTGGATATTGTTCCTTCACAGTCTTTTGGAATGACTGGGAAAATCCCAGGTTGGATGCCAGGAAGAAGGGAATAAGCTATAGGATTTGGGATTGTCTAAAGACCACTATTATTTAATCTGGGGAGAATTTGGGAGTTGAAACTAGTTGGCCCTGGGGAGTGGTGCTTTGGTATAGTTAATTATATACATTTTTCATATTATGACTAAAGAACTATAGAGAATATGGATTTTAGGAATATATTTTGGAAATATAGCAGAGACCTTGCTGAGGGAAGGAGTTTTCCTGAAGTGTGAATGGTAACTGAATCAAGTATATTAAGACAAATTCATATTAAATCCTCAAACTAACAAGCCTAGTATTAACACCCACAGAAAGGTACAAAGGGTAGTTAGGTCTCTGAAGGTTAGAGAGGGCTGGGTGTCACCCAAGAGGGCTCTCTAATGTTGGATAGAGCGCATAATTACTAGAGATGAGCACTAGGGTGAGAGTACTTAGTCTTTAACAATCGAATAGATGTATAATGGAAAAACTTGTGATTAAACTCTCATTTTACAAAAATGGGAGTTGAAGCTCAGAGAAGTTAAAAAACAGCGACTTGCCCTTGGTCACACAATTTTTTTTCCTTTTTTTTTTTTTTGGACGTGGGAAAGGAAGGGCAATTGGGGTTAAGTGACTTGCCCAAGGTCACATGGCTAGTAAGTGTTAAGTGTCTGAAGTCGGACTTGAACTCAGGTCCTCCTGACTCCAGGGCTAGTGCTCTATTCACTGCACCACCTAGCCACCTAGCCACCTCACCCCCTCCCCCCCAAACACACACAATTTTCAAATGTCAGGGTTAAGGCAATGGTCTCCATTGCTCCAAGTCCACTTTGTTTTTCCTATTATACTATATTGAAAACTTAAAGAAATTTGCATTAAAGTAGTTTATTCTTATTTAATCCTGATAGTAAGAGATCCTTTATAACTCAGACTTTCTGGGAGACATAAAGCATTCTAGATTATAAGTGTAATTATGCAGACAGTGTTTGAGTCAGTTGTCCTGGATCTCATGTAAAACAGTAAGAACAGTTATATCACCAACACACAAACTTCAGAGAGTTAAACGAGTGGACAGGGATTGCTTGGACAATGTATCAGTTTTACCCGATGCCTCCTAGTGTCACATATCCCTCTACTTAGATGGCATCACTGAGGAAAATGAGAAGCAAGAAGTTATAGTTACTGCTTCCTAGTTAGTTTATCCTATTGTAAAAAGCCTCCCCAGGTGCATGAAAATGGGCAAGTTTACATACATAGTTAGACACCATCCCTTTACTACAAGCACCCCTAAAATTAATGGGATGTTACCATTTTAATGGACAGTGGATCAGGAAACAGACGTAGCAACTGAGAAAAGTGAATGTATTTGTGTAAATGTACCGGAGGAGCTCAACAATGTAGATACTTCCAGTTAAGTGGTGCAGAGGTTAGAGCGCTGGACCTGTAGTCAGGAAGACCTGAGTACAAATCCAATCTTAGGCATTTACTAGCTGTTTCATCTCAGGCATAGTCCACTAATCTCTACCTGTCTTAGTTTCTTGAGAGAATAAAATGAGACAACATTTGTAAAGCTCTTTGCAGACCTTAAAGCACTATATACATGTTAGCAATTATTATTGTGTGAGGAAACTCGGTGGAACAGTGGATGGAATGCTGGGCCTGGAATCAGGAAAACTTGAGTTCAAATTTGGCCTCAGATACTAACTAGCTAGTTGCTTCACTATTTTCTGCCTCCGTTTCCTTATCTGAAAAATGGGAATAAATAATAATATCACCTACCTCCCAGGTTTATTGTGAGGATAAAATAGTATGCATAAAACACTTGCAAAGCTTAAAGCACTATATAAATGCTAACTTTTAGCTGGTATAACTACTATTTTATGATCACTCTCAATGACATTAATTCATAAACAACATTATAAATAAATGGCGGTTAGAGTCCTAGGCTAGTTCTTGTGTAATCCATAATATAGCTGAACTATAATAATAGCGGGATTAGCCTGAGTTCTGAGTGTAGGGAAAAAAAGGGGGGCCATAAGTTATAAAGATGAGGAGGAAGAAGTTTCCTTCCCTCTTTCTAGGCATAGATTTGAGTTTTCTTTTCTTTCTGCCTTGGGTGAGGGGGAGAGTTGTTTTGATACCTTCCATCCTTTCTTTATTCCTTTCCATATCTTTTTTCTTTCCTACCTTGTAATATGGTTCTCTTCAACTTCAAATATGCTCAGTGACCTCACACTGCCTTAAGGCCACATACCTGATTTTCATACTATGAGGTGTGCCTCGCTCCCCATAATGCTCCATGCTTCAAAATTAATATCCTAAATTGAAACCACTGACTCTTTAGTAGCCCAAAGCTATTTTCTTAACTGTTGGAAGAAAAATGTTTTGATTTAATTAATTCACACTGAATTATGAATGATTGGTGCTCCCTTTTCATTACCATTCTTGTTTTTTTTAAATAAGATGATTATGAACTTAAATGAATCTCTTAATTTCTAAGGTTTCTTGCAGTTTTAATATAGGGAAACGAACATTTTCAGAAGAGATTTTGGGGGCAAAGGGACCAGCCCACATTCTATACATTTCCAATTTTTGTTTCACATGGACTCATGTGACTTTGCTGATAATGGGGGGTTAATATTTTTTGTAGGGGATATTTATGTCTGGTATTCTTAAACCAGGGCTTATGTGTATATATTTAGAGTTCTTTACATCTTCTGTGTCAGGGACCCTTTTGGCAGAGTGGTGAATCCTATGAATCCTATTAATATAATGTTTTGTTGCCCACATTGGTCCTCCCTGCTGAAATCTACCCATGGACCCCTTGTTGGTCTATGAATCATAAAACAAGAACCCCTGCTGTAAAGGAACTATAGGGAAGGAGAGTTTGTTCATGTTAAATAAGGGAGGAACTGTGGTATAGTAAAAAGTATATTTGACCTTATAGAAGGAGTATTATGTAGTGTTACCAGAGGAAGTATTATGAAGAGAGCTGGCCCTGAAGTCAGGAAGACCTGGGTTCGGGTCTTGTCTCTGACACATATTAACTCTGTAACAGATCAAAATAACACTTTTAATGCTATAAATTAGAAAGAAGTTGGACATCTGCATTGGTAGAATTAATTGCCATATCTGAGAGTTCCCTATGCCAAATAATCTATTGATTCAGTCCACACAGCATATATTTGTGTGTGTGTGTGTGTGTGTGTGTGTGTGTGTGAGTGTAACATATATCTTTACCCATACTGGAAGATGGAATTACAGGAAGAACATAGAAAGGTTATACTGCTTTTATATGAAGAAAGTGTACACAGGTAATTTTTTATAGGGCATATCAAGATTAGATAGAATAAAAAAGGGAATATTTCTTGTGTATTTATTTATTTATGTGCTGGGAACAAAACGGATACTATAGAAGCAATATAACACTACAACAAAAAAGAAAGGGCCTCGCAGAACTTCATTAGTTTCCCATTGCCCTCAGAAAAAAATGTTGTAATTTTTTCAAACTAACTTTCAATATGGTATCAATTCACTCACCCTTATCTGGTATCACTGAGTAGTGCTCACTACATTATGTTACGCATAAAATTACCACTAGTACAATGCTGGTCTCTTCACTGTTTCTTTTCTTTGCATTTTTGCTCACATCATTTCAATATGTCCATCATCCATCATACTAATTTCTACCTATCTTGATATCTCCATAATTCAAGGTCCACTTGAAGTGCCACTTCTATCTTAAATCTTTCTAAAACCAATCCAACTTGTAGTCATCTCTTACTTCTTAAAATTCCTAGCTAATATTAAAGCTGTATCCCAAAGGAATAAACAAGGGGGAGGGCAAATGACCTATTTGTACAAAAATATTTATAGAAACTCTTTTTGTGATGTCTAAGAATTGGAAACTGAGGGGATGCACAGAAATTGGGGAGTAGCTGAACAAGTTTTGATAAATGTGATGGAATAGTATTGTTATGAGGAATGACAAGCAGAAAGGTTTCAGAAGAACCTGGAGCAGAAACAGAACATCATATACAACTGTGAATGAATTAGCTATTCTCAGCAATACAATGATCCAAGATAATTCCAAAGGTCTTATGATGAAAATGCTATCTGTCTCCAGGGGAAGAACTGAAAACAGGCAGACTTAAATATACCACCTCTCTTTCTCCCCTTCCTTCCTTCCTTCCTTCCTTCCTTCCTTCCTTCCTTCCTTCCTTCCTTCCTTCCTTCCCCTTCTTTTGTTGGTTTGAGTTTTCTTCCACAAGCTGACCAATATGGAAATAAGTTTTACATAATTGCACACGTATAACCTGTATCAGATTGCTTACTGTCTTAGGGTGGGGGCAGGGGAAAGGAATAGAATTTGGAAATTTGAACTTTAAAAATGTTAAAAATTATTTTTATACATAATTATGGAAAATAAATTATTTTCAAAAGGAAATTCATCTGCTATTTACTGATGATATCATTTAACTAACATTTATCCAATACTGCCTTAACTTTTTATACTTATAGGTTGCATCTTTTCAATTTCTTCAGTACAGAGATCATTTCCCATGCTTCTTTACAGAGATAGAATAGTTAAAAATTAATAAACAAAAATCCCAGTATTATAGAGTATCACAAAGTACAGGGTATTAAGTCAATAAGTTCTGTATTATCTATGTGACCTTAGGCAGGTCACATAAAGTCTCCAGGAAACAAGAATGGTTACACTTGCACTATCTATATCACAGGGTTAGTATAAAACTCAAATGAAATAATGCATATTTAAGGACTTTGTAAATGTAAAATATTATACAAATGTAAGCCATCAATCAAATATCTTTATCTCACATAGCATGTTGCACAACAAATGAAATCATATTTATTAAGCATATACTATGTGTTAGGTACAATGCCTTGTCATTCAATTAAAAAAGCATTCATTATGAAACTATGTGCAAGATAAAATCAAACAGTCCCTTCATTCAGGAAATTTACATTCTTCTTAGTGTTACACCATACAGATAGATACATACAACTTCATTTCAGAAGGGGAAAAGGACTATTTTGGTAAGGATCAGGGAAAACTTCACTGAGGACATGTTAACCTGAGTTGAATGTTGAAAAGGAAGACAGAGATACTGAGAGAAATAAGAACAACAGTATATTCTAGGTTTGGAGATGACTGCTTTTCATGAAGGCAGAAGGTATGAAATTAAGTTCGAGAACCACAAGGAGATCATTTTGGTTTGAACTTAGAGACTATGAAGAGAATTAATGTAAAAAAGGGTGTTTCCTTACCACTTCACTTGGTATAATCATGGAAGGCTTAGAATGTAATCATAAGTATAAAGGGGATTTTGAAGAGTTTTCCAACAACCTCATAACAATGTATGACAATTTTCTCATTCAGCTTAAGAGCATGATGGAGCCTTGACTATTGCATAACACTACAGAGGAAAAATCTTGTGACAAGTTGAATCAGTCACTTTTGTGAGGCCTGTGTAAAAAAGAAATGTCATTAGGTAGTTGAGGAGTCTTCTCTTAGGAGCACATTGACTTTATGAGCTACTATGATTTGCTCATAAAGTCAACACTAGATATTTGCTGTGATTGCAGTTCTGATTAGACTGTGTAGCATCTTAATGAGTTAATACCTTACTAGGTTGGTATATATAGTCAAGAAATAGCCAGTTCAATTAGGTCTGCAGTATTCTGGCTCAAAGACATCAAATTAAGAGGTGAAATTTTCTAAATGCTTTTTTAAGACCAATATTAAATGCAAAGATCTTGTAAAACCTACAATATAGTATAGAAGGAAAGAGGATTTGCCTAGCTGGGAAATAATGAGGACCAGGAGAGAAGCTGGTAGCTGGTAGAAGAAGCTATTTCTTTATTAGGTTATTTATTTTTAGTCTTCAACAATCACTTCCATAAGTTTTACATTTTCTCCCCCTCCATCCCACCTGCATCCCCAAGATGGCTTGCAATCTGATATGGGCTCCACACATATATTCCTATTAAACACATTTTCACATTAGTCATATTGCATAGAATAAGTATAATGAATGGGAAAATGGAAAAAAACCATGAGAAAGAAAAAAATAAAATGAAACAAAAAAAGGAAATATAATTACATCCTTATCCTGTGATCCATACCTGGAAGGAACACATGAAACCTGCCAATCCAACCCCCCTGTTTTACAGGTGAGGAAACTGAGGTCCAGATAAGTTAAGCAACTTGCTGAACATGTAACGTTCAGAAATGGATATTGGTAATATCAGAAAAGGATTTTGATCCTATGACTGAATAGTCTCTGATTCTTCACTTTATGATGCTGCTGTGAGGCTAAAAAAATTAGATAACTAGGAAAAATGTGAATTATGGGGGCAGGGCTCAAAATGGGGGAAGTCAGAAATAAGGTACTCTTGGAAATTGGGGAGATAGCTCTGTTTTGAACATGATGAGTTTGAGCTAGAAATGGTATATTCAAGTGGATATGTTCCCGTAGGCAGTTTATAAAATTAGACTGAAGTGCTGTGTTAGAATTAGAAACAAATAGGTGGGGGTCTAAAGATGATCCTTGAAGTTAGGGGAGATGATATCACCAGAGAAATATAGACAGAAGGCAGCCCTCAATAGAACCGTATGATAATTATGCTTAGGGACTGGGTTATCGGTGATAGTCTAGGAAAGAAGACCAAGAATCTCTACAGTTCAATACTCAATCGGTCTTTCAAGGATCAAATGACATCCCAAATGCTACCTGCTCCATGGTACTTTTTCCAGTTCCTTTAACTGGCAGTTAGATCTCCTTCCTCTGAACCTCAACTGAACTTTGTGCTTCTTTTTTGACATATATAATAATATAATACATGTATAATAATATATACAATATATAGATATATATCATAATAGTTTAGCATGCCATCATCATCATCATCATCATCATTATATAGCACTTTAAGGTTTGCAAAGTGCATCAGAAACAGTCATGTGATCCTCCTCACAATGCTGGGAGGGAGGTTATATTATTATCCCTGTTTTACAGATGAAGAAATTAAGGCTTGAGGAGATTAAAAAAAACTAGGAAGTTTCTGAGGCAGAATTTGAACTCAGATAATCCTGATTCCAAGTACTCCACTGCAGCATATACCATGTCTTGTTGTTCTTGAGTACTTTCAATCATATCTGACTCTTCCTGATATAATTTGGGGTTTTCTTAGCAGAGATCTGGAGTGATTTGCCATTTCCTCCTCCTGCTCATTTGACAAAAAAAGAAACTGATGCAAATTGGCGTAAGTGATTTGCCCAGGGTCATGTAGCTAGTAAGCATCTGAGGCTGGATTTGAACTTGTCTCCAGGGCAAGCCCTCTATCCAATGCACCATCAATTGCCCATATACTAAGCCTAATTGTCTACTTATTTGATCACTTACAGTATACTTTAAACTTCATCACAAAGCCTCTTGTTATATTTTGCATTTTCCACAGTGCTTAAATAAATATTTTTAACATAACAGATAATAAATGTTGGATCATTGATTCACATATTAGACAATTTGTATGATTACATTTAGCCATTTTATCTGGTCGCAATTGAGCTGTTTCTAACCCTACACTGCTGTTTTCCACAAGTGTCTCATTTTGACACAAAATCAAAACCATTAACTACTTATTGAGCCCTTAATAGGTGCACAACACCATGCCTGGTACCTATTTAACAGGAACCAAATCACTGGGGACATTTCCTGGACAATTTTAAAACCAGGATGAAGTTCCAGTGGAATAGGAGGTACGGGGGGATGGCTACAGAGTCACAATCTTAAAAACTGAGGGAAAGTTCAGGTCCAGCCCATCATTGAACAGAAATCTCTTCTTTGGCAAGCTGAATAAATAGTAATCTAACCTCTATTTGAAAACTCCAGAAACAGATAAATACCCTCCTGAAGTAGTACATTCTACCTCGGGAGAGCTCTAGTACTTAGGAAGTCTTATCTAAGTTTGAAATCTACATTTCTATGATTTCTATCCACTGGCCCTCTTCCATTTGTGGCCTGGCAAACAAACCAACCCCATTCACATAAAAACCTTTCAGAGAGTTTTAAAGATAGTTACCAGGTCTTTTCTGAAGTCTTCTTTAGGCTATGATATATTTATATTTTCTTCAGATATTCATCAAATATAATTTTCTCCAGTTGTCTCATTATTCTGGCTATCTTCTGGACAAACAAGTTGTCAAAGCCTCTTCTAAAAATGTAGCTCCCAGACTTGCATATGATGCTCTAGATATGGTCTGACCAGGCCAGATTACAATGGGATTATTTCAAGTTTCTCTTAAATTAGCTTTAAGATTGTATTATCTTGGGGGCAGCTAGGTGGCGCAGTGAATAGAGCACTGGCCCTGGAGTCAGGAGTACCTGAGTTCAAATCCGGCCTCAGACACTTCACACACACACACACACACACACACACACACACACACAAACTAGCCGCGTGACCTTGGGCAAGTCACTTAACCCCAACTGCCCTCCAAAAAGCAAAAAAAAAAAAAAAAAGATTGTATTATCTTTTGGGGGATGTTGCATTACACTGTCGGTTTATATTGAGTTTGTAGTACACTAAAATCCTGAGGTCTTCCTCATTTGAATTGTTTAGGCCACCTTTTCATTCTAGATGGGGGTGGTTGATTTTTTATGAATCCTAATGGAAGACTTCACATTGTCTCTATTCAAAGGATTCTTGTTATATTTAACCCACCGTTCTATCCTTTGAAATCTTTTTGGATCCTGTCTGTAGCATCTGATATATTAGGATCCTTACTCTTGGTTTGTTAGCTACAAATCTGATGCCTACATCCAAGTAACCAGGTCTCTAGTACCACCCAACAGGCTTCCCTCCAGGTTTAATACTGAATAAATTAATCACTTCTCTTTGAATGAGTTCATTCAACCAATTTTGAATAGTTCCCACAGCTCTTCATCTTGTTCAGAAAGAGCTAATGGCAAATTCTGTGTATCTGGATTTCAATGAAGCATTTGGCAATATCTATGGAACTTCATTGATAATAGCAAGATTAATGTGGCATGACATTCTGGAGAAACCCTTGCTTGCATGTTGGTTCTTAGTAGTTCTTACCTTGCCCTTCCCTATCTTTTGACTCACATTTCATGTACTTAATAATAAAGCCTAAAATTTTCCAAGAATTCTGTCATTTTGACTCTCCCAAAATTTGAAGAAACCATATACTTCTTCTTCAAAATTGGGTCCATATTTTCCTTTTCTAGAAATAAGGCACCTCTGCAGTTCCCTATGACTTTTCATCCATCTTCAACAATGTCTCAGCAACCATAATCAATCAGTGAGCATTTATTAAGTGCCTATTAAATGTGGAGCACTGCAGTGGTTCACCAGAGCTTTTAGTGTTCTGTGATATAATTCACCTAGTACTAAAACTTATTGAGAGCAACTAGGTGCTTTCCTACTATCTGCCCATATGGCTTCTATTTCATTTCCCTATGAACCATTTTTGTTCTGTCTTTCCAAGTTTGAAAATTGTTCTCTAGAGTCAGTTTACTTAGGACTTGCTAGGTCTCTACTTGCCATTTCTGTTTCTCCCATGTACTGCACCTAGACTCACTTGAAACTCTTGAATCCTTGTGTTTAAAAGAACAGAATCCTTACCTAAGACAAAATCAAGATGAATTGCTTTACTTGGCACCCATTGTGTATCCAACAGTAGTCTAAGCACATGCATGCTGGTTTTTTTTCTTCTTAAATTGAATCTGTGGTTTCTTGGCGCAGAGAACTTCAGGGGAGGAAATTCCCTCTCCCAAAATAGATAAGCAACTTTTTTGCCATTTATAGTTTTAGAGAGTTGTCTGGGATTTGAAGGTTAGCAGACATGCCCAAGGCAGAGTAAATATCAGAAAAAGTCTTGAAATTATGTCTTCTAGATTTCAAGGCAGATTCTGTGTGTGTATATGTGTATATACGTACATATATAGATATAAATGTGTTTATATGTACATATCCATGTTTGTATATATGTATTTATGTGGGTATATATGTATATATACATATGTATGTATGTTTTTGTGCACGTGTGTGTCTGTGTATCCATCTTGCCTTTCAAGATCATTCTTAGAAGGAACCACATCCCCAAATATTTTCAGTTTCATTAGCAAGTACCTACGATATGCAAAATGATTTTTTTTTTGCTCCTCATTTCCAAACCCAATTCTGTTACTTAGAAATTGAGAACAGAATAAAATACCCAGGCCCATCAGTTATCCTCGAATACTCTGATTAGTATCTAGTTGAGTCTAGGATTTAAAGGTTTCTATCTACTCTCAATGGAAAGAAAATGTATAACAAACAATTTTTCTTCTTGCTACAGATCATGTTGTAAGGTTTTGACAGAATGGGAGTGTTATTCCACAGATTGGGGAAAGGAAACTAAGCCTCATTGACCATATTGACAGATTCTCAGATGCTGATTAAGGGACATGATATGGCAAAATACCCTCCTTGTTGCAACCTGGTGTTTGCAGAATCATATGCTTGCAGAACACGCTCTTCAATCAGCTGGCTGTGTAAGAATTCAATCAGCATTAATCTAGCACAATGCAGCACCTGCTTCCCAACTGATTTCTAGTGTTCTTCAATCAAAAACAGCATAAGAAAGGCAGTTTATTGCAAGCAATGTTAGCAGACCTGAAAATTCAAGAACTTGATCTTCGGTAAAGAGACTTATTTCCCACACACCCATCCTTCCTATGTTGAGCCACTGGTACAGGGGGTAGGCAGATTTTGGCAGGTGGATGGGAGAGACATATGACTAGTGCTTAATTTGGTCCAGATAAAATAGTTGCTGTAATTAGGCACCAGTAATTAACATGCATTACCATTATGCTCTGGCTTCTATAGGATTCCGGAATCTTGATGGGTTTGGCCAGTTTCCCTGTAAGCTACAGCAATGGCACACAAAAGGACAAATGACCCTGGCAAAGTGGCATTGATGAGGACTAGACCCTACTCAGTGATCAGTTCTAGTGCCAGCTGGCTAAGTCCATAGAATGGTATTAAATCACCCACCTAAAGTTTGATTCTTAAAGAGGAAACTCCTAGAGCTGCCATAGGAGAAGCCTTCATCATTCTTTGCTGAACAGAAATCTGAAGCTCCCCAAATTTAATATGAAGAAGCCCTCATATCTTTTGGAATTAGCTCAATGACCATCCTCAAGCTATTTCTACTAAAACTAACCAATAACTTTTAAATTCTGGAAAAATTAAATGACGCTTTAAAAAAAAATTTCAAATGGACCCTAGTTGCAAATGCAAACCATGTTTTGTAATCCCAAATTCCTCCTTTGCTATTATAATCCACAATATTTGACTTGAGATGGAAAATCTTGTGACTCTTACAAGTAATGGAGAACTTTCAGCCTTCAGAGGATACGTCTTGGGTTTCTGGCTCTTTGCCCAGAAGGATTATTTTACATCAGGTTGAATTCCCTGTTAATTATCTTCAAAACAGCTGGACTGCTGGATAAACTCTATCTTAATGCACAGCACAAGAGCAAATATGGATAATTAAACTTTGATTTCAGGCTAGACTGCCAGGAAAGGAAGGAATCAGTGTGCTGGCAGAGAGAAGACCAAGGTAGAAAGCATGGTAGTTAGCTCATAAAATCCCTTAGCAAGGCCACAGAACATGATTTATATTCACCATAGTATCCTACTATAACCAATTCCCATCCTACCTTTGTTATTTTGGAAGGAATAATTGCAGGTCATGGAAGTATTACCAGTCCCCAAATTCTGATTCAGTTTACCCATCATCTGGAAGTTCTTGGCTTCAAGAATGGGGAAGCATCTAACCCAATGATAAGCAGGTGAATGAGAAGGGTGTTGCAAAGCTCGTTCTTAAATGCCCTCAGCCCTTTACTCTCCCCCCTTCTCCTAAACAGCAGAACAGTTGATGAGAGTCACCAAGGGATTAAAAAAAAAACCCTCCAGAACAACCACTTGATTTCATCAGGAACATGCAGCTAACAGAATTAGCACCCAAACTTCCTGCAGGCAAAAGTAATAACATCCTTCAAATGAAGATTTTTTTCTAAAGGAAACTCAGCTGAAGGATGATGAAACCATACTTCATGGGAAGTGTTATGAAGCATTCTTGCCAAATGAGAAATCTGTAAATTACCTGGGTAAGCAATCAGCCTTAGATTATAATTGCCAATTTGAGGAAAATTTCACCAGCGATTAAGCAGAATCAAATAACCCATCCCAGGAAGAGGAGTGGCTGACAGGGCATTCCCACCTCCTCCTTGTTCAGTTTTTTTTAACTGTCTTTTGTATGGACTTCTCCCTGAGAAAAATTACTCTAATTCAGGGGACTAGAAATGTCTAGAAGTCAACACAGAATTCTCTGTACCTCTAGCAATAAATTACTTGAGAACTTTGTCACTGAGAGATGTTTCTGAGATTTGTCCTTGGTATATGAAAGTAGTAGTTTGGTGAGCTGGATCAACAGTGACTTCGAATCTGGGATGAGACCCTTAAAACCAAACTGTAAAATGTCAATTGATTAGTATTGATGGTTTCTTAATGAATCAATAAACATTTGTGAAGTATTTACTATACCCTGGGCACTGAGTATAAACAGAGTAGGAAATAGTCCCTTCCTTTCTGGAGTTTATATTGTATTACGGGCTGTCCAAACAGGGAATGATCTCCCTCAAGGGGAAGTGTGTTCCTCCTCATTGGAAGTCTTCAAGCAGAACCTTGTCAATCATTTTTCTGATATCATAGTGCGGATTTCTCTTGGGATCCAGACTAGATGGCTGCGGAAGTAGCCAATGATAAAAAAAAAGTATTCTGTGATTTTGTGATGTTGTTTCTCTTGCCAAAGAAGATTAATAAATGCAACACTGACCCAGCTGCTTCGTTAGGCAGCTATCTCATCTTGGATGAGCTGAAATATCTTAATAATATGGGGGATTAAACTAGATCAGGGGTAGGGAACCTGTGGTCTCAAGGCCACACACGGCCCTTTACGTCCTCAGGTGTGGTCCTTTGACTGAACCCAAACTTTCACAGAAAAAATCCCCTTAATAAAAGCATTTGTTCTGTAAAACTTGGACACAGTCAAAAGGCCACATCCAAGGACGTAGGAGGCCATAGGTAGCCTTGAGGCCACAGGTTCCCTTCCCCTGTACTAGGTGATCTCTAAGGTCAGCTTAGGCAGGCATGTGGTATAATGGATAGGTACTGGGTTGAGAATCTGGAAGACTTGAGTTTAAATCTAGTCCTAGAAACTTTCTAGTTGGGTGATCATGGGCAAATAATTTTAATCACTGTCTGCCTCGGTTTCCTCAGCTGTAAAATGGGGATCATAATAGTACCCACTTTGTAGGGTTGTTGAGAGGATCAAATGAAATATTTCTTATCAAGTGCTAAGCATGGTTTCTAAATCTCTAAAGCCTGGCACATAGAAGCACTAAATAAAGGTGCATTGCTACCCCTCCCTCCCTCGAGGATCCCCTTCAGACCCCCAAATTCCATGACTTAAAGTATGTTCCTTGGCTAGAATTACAGAGGCTATTTGAAACTTGATTGATGCAGTTGATTTCCTTTGTAATTCTATATATCTTATTTTGTGCAAATAAAACACTATACTGAGAAGGGGTTCATAGGCTTCACCAGACCATTGAAGGGGTCCATGACACAAACAAAGGCTAAGATCCCTTGCGCTAGGCTGTGGTATCCCCTCAAACCCACTGTAGATCAAACCCACTGGTAACAATGATTGACTAAGGGAAAATAGAATTTTTTCCTCAACAAGTACACATACCCTTCCCCACCCTTCTAAATGTTTCTCTACTTTAAATATGACTTCTTTGATGTCTTTTCTGAACTTGAACATGAAGATAATGAAAGAAAAGGAAAGATGTTGTACCTGATAAAGTATTCAGAAACAGACGCTCTGATTAAGAGGTAAAACATTAAAATCTGCATGAAGTTCTTTATGGAGCATGCAATCCAATTCCTTATTTTTTTCTTTTTAATTAATAGCATTTTATATTCATTCAATTCATTCACTCAGCAAATGTTTATTGAAGACCTGCTATGCGTGAGACAATTTTTTAAATTAACTAATAGAACTGTTGCAGCTGGAAGTTTTCTATCATTTGCTCCACCTGAGCCTAGCTCTAGGAACTTTGGGATATCTTTATCCTGCAGTTATCAATATGCACTGTGAAATCCAAATCTTGGGAAGTCAGATCAGTCCCACCCTTCCCCTAGTCTCCTGCAAGGATATAGTAGCTGACTTGTTCCAGAAAGTTCACGTCTACTCTACTTATATTTCCATTTCATAAGCCTCTGCATAACATCTGCACAAGGCTTTGGTTCCATTCCCTTCTGGTCTTAAACATTCATCCCCAGCCTCCTAGGCTCCTGAATGAAGTTTTGTAGATTTTGGGTGGTTGACACCAGCAAACTGGCAATATGTCCATGGAACTGAATGAGTTCATCTAATTAGGGGTTTATTTGTTTGAGTTGTACATGAATATACCAAATTACATTATCAGATCATAGTCCTGCTCTGATTTATTCCTTCTTTGTTCTTCAAGGCTACGTATATCTAAGCAATTAACCTCTCAAAGAGCTGGAGAACACATAATTATCCTCATTTGTCTAAACGTCGCCAAGATGGCCGCCTTTCAATTAACCTTCTGGGGATGAAAGAAAGTTGGAGTGATATAGTGATCATTTTTAACCTTACTGTATGCTTTTAAAAAATGTAATTTAATTGAAATATCCAGATGATAAAATAGTCAGATACTGTTTCCACAGGTAAAAGGATCAAAGGGTTTTTGAGGGAGATACGTCTGTGGCAAGTTGACAGATCTAATGGAACAGATGATGGATTGCATGAAAGAGGTCTAAGGCACAGCAATATATGGACTTGTCTCAGTGAGCTTCACAGCCAAGGCCCAGTGTAATGCCAAACCCAGGCTACACAGAGAACTCATGTCTACCAACAGCAGTCAATAGAGGATCAAAGAGGAAATGGTATGTTCTTGCGTTAGGCAGATACACTTCTAAAAGGGATTTTAAATCTGAAGAATCTCACATACCTCCCTACATCTTTCAGTCCCCAAAGTGAGATTCAGGTGAGAAATGAGGCATGCTGTGGACAGCAATTTTTGAAAACACATTCTATTGGTCAGAAATATGTTACTCATATTTAATTCTTATTCCTCCCCCCTGACCTCCAGTCTGGCAATGACTCAGAATGAGAATCAAGAGTTTTTATAGATCTCCAAGATATCTCTAAACATCCAATCATAAGAGGGTCCTAAATTTAGAAGAGTCCTCATAGGCCATTTAATTCAACTGCTACCTGATGCATTAATCCCCTCTACAGTATTCTGGTAAGTGGATATCTAGACTTCACTTGAAAGCCTTTGGTAACAAAGAACTCACTACATTTTGAAGTAGTTCGCTGAATTTCTGGATGACTCTCATTGTTAAAAATGCTTTCTTTCTTCATACACAGCCCTAAACCATCTTTCAGTAATTTCCATATATCATTCCTAATTCTATTTTTTGGGGCCAAGTAAAACAAGTGTAACCTCTCTCTCCACATAACAACCTTTCTATTATTTGAAGGCAGTGATTATTTTCCTCTTGTATCTGCTCTTCTTCAACTGACCATCCTATGGCATGCTTTCAAGTCCTCTTACCATCTTCATAGCCATCTCCTGGACATGCTCCAGTCTGTCAATGACTTTTCTAAATTGTGGTGCCCCAGAATGGAGCACAGTGATTTATGTGTGGTTGAATGAGGGCAGAATACAGTAGCACTACTATAAATCTTGTTTTAGTGACTTTATTTCTATGAAAACAGACTGAGATTACAATTTTTTTGGCTTCCCCATTATACTGCTGCTATATTCAACTTGTAATTCATTAAAAAATTCTGAAAAAAAAATTTCACATGAACTGGTTTCTACCTATGTCTCTCTACATTCTGTACTTTTGTAGTTGATTTTTTAAAAATTCAAGTCTAGGATGTCTTTGTTTTTGCTTCTCCTGAAACAATTCTCATTAAATTTAGCCCAAGATTTAAGTCTGTCAGCTATATCCACCTTCATGCAGATGGGCACTTGCTCTGCAAGTTATAATTTTGGAGATTTCTCTGAAAAGTAGTGACTTCTGTAAAAAGCAGAAATTGAGTCAGTTCAGTCAAAGTCAGGTCTTCCTAATTTCCTCAAAAACAGCTTTCTATACACAACATCACAGTATCTTTCGTTACCTTTATGTCATCTACAAATGTGCAAATAATTTCACTGATGTCCTTATCCAAATTATTTACAAAAAAAAAGTGAACAAAAAAACCCCAATTTCACAAAATTCAGCCCATGACTGTGTTCTATACCTCTGCATTGGAAGCCTCTATATGGCTTGATAGCAATCTATTAATCAATCAATCAAACAATAAGGATGATTTGTTAAGGGCTTACTGTTAAAGTAGTAAGCATTCATGATACAAAAAAAAGTGGAAAACACAGTTCCTGCTCTCAAGGAGCCCACATTCTCATGGACCAAACCATATGCAAACAGCTATATAATATAAAATATAGAATATATTTTAGAATATATAGAATCTAATATAAAAATAGAATATAAAAGATTTATTTAATGTAAATGCAAAGTAATCAGAAAGGGAAGGCACTAGCATGGGATGAAAAGAGGGAACAGAATAACCTAAGTTGAAAGTTAGATTTGAACTGAGTCTTGAAAGAAAACAGGGAAGTCAAGAGGTAGAGTTAAGGAGAAAGAGCATTCCAGACATGGGGACAGAGAGTTAAAAGGCACAGAATCACAAAGTGGAATGGCATACGCAAGGAATAGCAAAGTTGTTGTCATACTGTAGGGTAAATGAAGGGCAGTAAAATATAAGAATTTTGTTAGGGTAGAAAATGGCCAGGTTGTGAAGGGCTTAAAAGCCAAACAATTAATTTATTTTTGATCCTGGAAGTAACAATCACTGGCCTTTATTAAGGTGTTTGGCATGATCAGATCTGTGCTTTAAGAATATTGCTTTGGCAGCTTAATGGAAGATGGAGTGGAGTGGGGAAAGATTTGAAACAGGCGACCAATCAGACTATTGCAATAATCTAAGTGTGAGGTAAAGAAAAGCTGCACCAGGTGGCTGTATGAGTGTAGAGATGAGGACATCCATGAGAGATGTTGGGAAGGTAGAAATAACAGAATTTTACAACAGATTGGATACATGGAGTGAATATGAGAGAGAAATAAAGGAAGGACAGAATGGTTGTAAGCCTGAGTGACTGAGAGAATGTCATTGCACTTGACAATCAGAGGGAAGTTAGGAAGAAAGAAGGGACTGGGAGAAAAGAATGTGATTTCTGATTTGGACACGTTGAGTTTAAGATGCCTATTGGACATTCACTGCCCAATGTCCAGCTGACAATCTATGTGATATGAAACTAGAATCAAAAGAAGTCTATATTCATAAATCTTGGAATCATCAGCATAGAGTTGATAGTTAAGACCATGGTGCTTGAACAGATCAACAACAATATGGCATAGAGGGAGAAGACAAGAGAGTTCAAGAAAAGCCTTTACTGACACACATGATTAGTGGGCAAGACCTGGTGGAACAACTAGCAAAGAATACCAAGAAGGAATAGCCAGACAGATAGGAGAAGCAATACAAAACAGTGGCATGAAAACCTAGAGCAGAGAGTATACAAAAGAAGAGAATTATCAACAGTGTTAGAGGTTAGACATCCAGAAGTATGAAGATTAAGAAAAGGCCATTTAAATATGGCAATTAAGAGATCTATGGTTAATTTAGAGAAGGTGGTTTCAGTTGAATAAGATTATTTGAAGCCAGATTACAGAGAGACTGGAATCAACTGAGAGGAGGGGAAGTAGAGACATCAACAGTAAATGACTGGCTGGAGCAGACTTATAGGATGATAGTTCATGGGACATTAGGGTGAAATGATAAGGGTTTTTGGTTTGGTTTGGTTTTGTGTTCGAATGGGGAGAGAGTAGATAGGGAGAGTTTGAAGATTAGAAGTGGGGGATAGAAAGGAGGCAATGCATTGGAGACAACAAAGATGAAGATTGGATCATGGTTCTATATGGGGGGGGGTCTTCCTCGGCAAGAACAGCCACCTCTTCATGAGAGAAAAGGGCAAAGGAAGAGATAATTTGTGTGATCTGATATCAGTAGGAGGGAAGAAGAAGGAGTTCTTGCCCAATGACCTCAGTTTTTCCAGTGAACTACAAGCTAAGGTCCTCATCCAGGTGTGTTGTGGGGAGGGAGATGCTGTTGGGGAATTAAAGAGGGATGAAAAAGTTTGGAATAGCCATTATGGTGAGTGGAAAAGTGAATCTATTAGAAATATGTAAATGGATTGCCATGCTGCACTAAGGGCTCAGTTAAAATTATGCACTATAAAATCATAGTGGCCCCAGGTACCATGGTTTTGTGATTGTCTCTATCTTCATTCAGGAGGATGTTAGCAGCAGTGAAGGTAACCAGACTGTGGGAGTAAAGCAAGGCATGATTGGCAATAGGATAAGGGAGGAAGGGATTTGAGCATAGTGCATAGTATTGAGTTAAAATGATTTACCAAAGCTTCAGGATAGGGAAGGTAGGAGAATGTAGCCAGGACACAAGTGATACCTGGGTAAGAACTGAGGGGTCAAGGGACTGGAGATACAGAGAGAATGAATAATAGTATTATGAGTTGGAAACTGCATGAAAAAATAGAATGATAAAAGATTATAATCGAAGGGATTTCACAGTTACACAAACATGGAAGCAGGACACTTGTGGGTGATGGGAAGATCAAAGGTATGTCCATTTCTGAGAGAAGCAGAGGTGGAATATAAAAGTAACTTATGGAATATGAGATTAAAAATTGGGAAGTTAGGGTATTTGAGGGAATATCAGTATGCATGAATCAGTACACACTGAGTCTGGATATTTAACCAAATCCAAATCCATCTCATTGTATATATTATCATCTAATGTGATTGTCTCCAAACTTTTTTGATTATGTTCCTCATCAGTTTCTCATCCTGACACTCACTAAAAAAGTGGTCCCGCTCCTAACATGTAAATTTACTAATGTATAAATTATAAATTTTATAGGTATATTAATAATTATGTGCATTATAAAATTTTCACAAAAATAGAAATTAAAAGGAATGAGATAAAGATGAAATAATATGAGTCAATATGGTGCTGCTAGATTTGCTTGAGTAAGGGAATGACAGTATCAAACCTTCATTTTTAGAATATCATTTGACACCTGAGCTGAAGACTTTAGAAAGAGGAGTTCCTGGTGGCAGTAAGACCAATTAGGAGGATATTGGAGTAGATCAGGTGAGAGAGATGTTCAGTGCCTGAAAGAGTGTCATGGCTGTATGAAGGGAAAGAGAAGACGATAGATGGTAGATGTTGGGGAGGAAGAAATGATAAGATTTGATAACTGATGGAACATATAACATGAGGGAATACAAGGAATTTAGAATGACACTGAGTCTGTAAACTCAGGATGTTGGTGGTGCCTTCAAAAGAAATACCAAAATTCAGCAGAAAGAGTAAGTTTGGAGGAAAATAAAATGTAATGTAATCTGTGGAGCAGATATTACACATAGCTTGCCTGCTTTGGGGTGCCTACCACAACCATGAGCGGCAGGGTATGTGAGCGCTGGGATTGGGGTTAGCATGGTAAAGGGAATTTTCTAGCAAAGTCGTTACACGGCCTACCTCGGGGAGGAACTGGTAAAGGGAGCTGAGAGGTAAAATGAGAGAATGTTTAAGGAGTGGTACGGTTATATCGGAAAAAAAATTTATGATTGACTATCAATGGAGAGGGTGAAAAATGACTTATTTTTCTACCCTCTGATTAGTTGATCACATATCCCTTGAAGTCATAATATGGGGGCAGGGGAAAGAATGTTACTTTGGACTACTGATCTAAAAAATTCATCCTCATTTCCATTCCCCCCCCATATCCCTTTTAAATCCTGGTGCAACCCTATTCCCTAGAGGTGGTCCCCTGCAACCACATCAATACATTTTTCTGTCAAAGGAATCATTTGTGATTGTGTCATAAGATTTTGTTGTGGAGAGCCTTGATCTCTCTTGAGTTGTCTTTTTTTGTTGTTTTAAGCCATGTAATCCTATTCTATATTTTCTATGAATCTTTGAAATCCATTCATCTAAGGTTTAATATCTATCCTTACTATCTGTGAAGAAACTCTAAGATACTATAGTTTTCTAATGCTTCTTAAGTTCAAG
Source organism: Pseudocheirus occidentalis (assembly GCA_028646575.1). NCBI lineage: Eukaryota > Metazoa > Chordata > Mammalia > Diprotodontia > Pseudocheiridae > Pseudocheirus > Pseudocheirus occidentalis. Next base: position 138,599,303 of record CM053596.1, on the reverse strand, counting down.
TGATGAAGAAGTGGTAGTTGTGTGATGTCACTGTGGATGGAGAGTTGGACTTGGAGTCGGACAGATTCAAATCCTGCCTCAGAAGCTCACTAGGTCTTTCTGACACTCAATAAATTTCTTTCAGTCTCAATTTACTTTTCTGTAAAGTGGGAATAATAATAGCACATACTTTACAGGATTAATGAGATTGAATAAATATATATGTACACATGTCTGTGTGTATATCAGCCTTAAAGTGTTATATAAGTGCATTACTATTATTATTATTATTATCATTATTATTATTATTCTGTAAGGCTACAAACTGTGGTCTTTCAGAAGCATTGCATAACTTCTAAGCTCTTAGCCATGTTCAACCTCTTTCCAATTCTTCTCTTCTTTCTCCTCCCAGGAAATTATATACTGATGGATCTTGTATTTGTATCTTATGGAAGTCAATAGCCCATAGAGAATTTCAGGTATCATACCAAGGAAAGTCCCTTACATATTCTATGTGTATACACACCACAACCTGCTAGTATCTCCTCTTGAATCTAATGATTCCTTCTCTGTCTAATTCACAGGCTCTTCATCCTTTGCCTGACCCCTTAAGGATCAGTCCTTCATTCTCTCTCTTCTCATTTTACATTATCTTCCTGGGAAATCTCATTCGCTCTCACAGCTTCAAATATCATCCCCACACAATTGATTTTTCAATCTGTGTTACATGTCATGATATCTGCCCTGAACTCCAGACCTGTATCATCAAACGCCAACAGGATGTGTCCAACAGGGTATACTACAGACACTTCAAATTCAACAGATTCTAAAACAAGTTTGCCATCTTTTCTTCTAGTCAGAAACACCAAAATTCACCCTTTCTCCTTGTTTGAAACCTGGGTGTTATTCTTGACTCTTTACTTTCCCTATCCTTTCATAAGCAATCAGTTACTAAATCACTTTGAGCCAATCACCACAGTATTTCTAATCTCTTGCCTCTTAACTATTTCCATGTTACATTATGGTTACATGCTATCACTCTCCAGGACAACTACAAGAATCTCATGGTAAGTCTTCTCATCTCTGCTTTCTGATCCATCAGTTGTAACTGCATATCATGCAAATATATTGTTCCTTTTTGGATAAATCTGGGTATGTCACTTCTCAGTTTAAAAATCTTCATTGCCTAACCACTGCCTAATGAAACCAGTAATTTGTCTCAGTATTTAAAGCCCTTGATAATTTTTTGCCATTCACTTATCCCATCTTATCGTCTAGCTCACCCTTCCACATCGCCATGCCTCAGTCAACCTGGATTACACAATACCTCTTTAAAATGTTCTATATTGTACTTCTCAAATTGTGTTTAACCTGTTCCCTATGCCTAGAATGCTCTCCCCTTTCAATTTCCCTATCAAAGGGAATAGAACATGTAAGGAAGCACAGAAAAGAAAAAAACATTGAAATAGGTGCCAAGAGAAATCTGGATTCAGATCCTGGCTCCTCTTCTTATTGGCTATATGACCACAATTAAATTATTCAACCCCACTGAGACTCATTTTTTTGTTCATAAAATGAGAATAACATCTATAGTACTTGGGTTCAAATACCAGGTCTCCTGACTCCTACACTTGCTCATTTTGTTGATAGAGGACTAGCCGCTTCAGCTCTCTGAGCCTTGCGTTCCGTATTTATAAAATTGCAATAGAACTTACACTACCCAATACATATAGTTGTTGTGAAGAAAAACACCTTGTAAAATTTAAAGTGTAACATATATATGATGCTATTGTGCAAGTTTACCTCCTCTATGAAGTCTTTCCTGATTCCTAATCAGCCATAGCTTTTCTCTTTATGTATTTTGGGGTTATTACACACATTTATATGTCATATTGTCAGTAACGGCAGTGACATCATATTATCTAAACTTTCAATCATTTATTCTGTCTAGCACAATGATCTGCAACTAGTAAGTGTGTAAGAAACATTTGTTTAATTGAACTGAAATTGCATGTTTTAAATGTATATAGACACATAAACAAATGCACATAATATTTAATTGGTGATAATGATGGCTGTATTCAGTTTTGGACTTTCAAAGGTAATACTGACAATTGAAAATTTGGAGGAGGTAGGACAGTGGTGAAGGGTCTAGAAACTATGTCATAAAAGAAACAAGGAATATGTAACCTGTGGAAGAAAGAAAAAATGGGAACATGATAGGTGTTCAAATATATTAATATCTGTCATGTGGAAGAGAAGTAGACATTCTGTATTGTTACAGAGGGCAGAATTAGAACCAAAACATATCAAGTCACAGAGAGGAATATTTCAATAAAAGATGATGAAAAGGTTGCTTTTTTCACATTTAGAACTATGTCCCAATGGAACAGGTGGGATGAAAATGTAGAGAATTTCAACAATGGGAGATTTTGACCAGAAACTTGCTGTTCAACATATTTGGTATATTTTAGAAGGAATTCCTGTATTCCTGGGAGGCTGGACCAGAAATGACCTTGAAGGTCTCTCCCAAGTCATAATGGTTATAATGATAATGATTTGACTCAGAATTAATATTTTATTTTTCCCCCTCTTCCAAATTAAATTATTCTCTGTTCCTGTGCAAAGCACCCAAGACAGATTGTACCAAGAATTCCATGGGGACAAGGGCACAAAGGATATTAAGGGAAATTAATAACAGCCTCTATAAAAATTCTATATATTTGGATGCTTTCTTTTTGGGTGAAGTTTTATATATATATTATGTTCATTATTTTATTCAGTCAAATTAGAAACATTCACATACTCAGATATGTACCAAGGGGCAAAAACCTTATTTGGCCTATTTTTCTTAATATAGTGATTCTGGATTTTCATAAATGACCTTCTAGCGCATTTGATATATGGATAACCCATTTATGCAATGAGGCAGCATGGATACATTTTTCTTCTGACCTCACTAAACCCTTTGGGCTTGTAGACTTTCTCAGCTATTCAGGAAAAATATGATTTTAGAAAATTCCAAACCAGTGTGGGTTGACCCCATAACCCTACTCTCTCCTCCCTCCATTCCAATAATTCAATAGACTTCTTATATCAGAGATATGGATATTCCCCCCAAAGGTGAACATCACAATCTATTCATGCCGGCCTATCTTGTGTGATTTGTCCTTATTCTTCCTTAAATTCAGGACCAATTCATTATGTTAAGGGATTTATTTATATTACCTTGAGGTCTAGAGTATGCCAATGAAGTATTTCTGTTAATTGATTATTCCTCTCTCTCATTATGTAAAAGTCCCATCTTTCTTTTCAGTTGCACAAAAAGTAAATCTCCTCTTCCTGCTGATCACCAAAAGCATAACCCCAAGAGAGCATGACCAGGCTAGAAATAAGGAGAAGATTTAATATTCCAAAAGGATCATGTTTCTGAGTACTAACTTTGTGTGGGTTAATCTAAATAGGTTATACAAATTTCTAAGTATTAATGCCTTTCCCTGAACTTACTTTGTTTGATTACCACCCTGTTCCCATATCCTTCAAAGGCCACATGGCTCTATTTTCCCAGAAGTGAAGAAAAAAAGCATTTGTTTTGGAAATATAAGATAAAACATTCACCAGGTTTCACCTTGCCCTCCATGTGCATTACTGACATGGTTCGCTTTGACCTCCTGTGGTGAGAGTCATCAATAATTCACAATGGATAGCCCCAAGTCAGTACCAGTAACCATGTGATAGCTCTCACTTGTTTCATGGGAACAAACTGATTCCTCAAGTGGTTTCTTTGAACTATTTTGATGAGGTGCTATTTTAAATACAGCTTAACTATAATAAGTATGTTTTAAAAGAATATCTTGTATTACAATGAAAACATACATATATCACATATGTATATATGTGTATATATTTATATACACATATACAGATATTTACATAGGTTCCCTCATATGATTGATACTCTGAGGAGTATCTGCGTATAGTCTAAGGATGTCAAAAATACACTTATAAATATTACCTTTTCCAAAAAGTGTTTCTTGCCAAAAGTAAAAAAAAAAACTTTCATCAGTGACAAAAAATGCTTAAACAGGTACTATGAGATGGTTTGCATTTGACCAGAGGCTCTCTAATGGTAATTATTATATTTTCAATCAATAAAATAATTGTTGTTGAGTTATTTTTGAGTTAAGTGTAACTCTTTGTGATCCCATTTGGGATTTTTCTTGGCAGAGCTATTGGAGTGGTTTGCCATTTCCTTTTTACAGATGAAGAAACTGAGGCAAACAGGGTTAAGTGACTTGCTCAGGGTCATATAGCTAGTAATTGTCTGAAGCCAGATCTGAACTCAGGAAAATGAGTCCACCACCGCACTGCGATGGAATACAAAGAAAAAACACATATAAACATGATCTCAAGTATTTTAGATCTGTTGGATAGAACAACATTCAACCAAAACATGCAAAGAAATGATATAATTAAATAGTGCTATTTAAATAGGATGGAGACACAGAAGAGAGGGATTATGATGGAGAGAGTTAGACTTGGAGTTAGAAAGACCTAAGATCAAATATTGCATAAATTACTTGCTGATTTTTATGAAACCAGGCAAGTCACTTAATTTCTCTCATCCGTAAACGGAAAGTGTTGGATTAGATGACCTCTAAGGTCTCTTTCAGCCCTAAGTCTATGATTTTATGATTCAAAGAGATAACTATACTCTAGAATAGCTGATAAACACATGAAACTTTGGTTAGATGGACCTTATTTACCCAGAAGAGGGAAAAGAGTACATTCTAGAAAGAGAATAAGAGGTCAAAGGTGTAGAGATAGGCACAAACATGGCATGTGAAAGAGAAAGAAAGTAAAGAGACAGGTCTGGGTAGGATGAAGTGATATATCTGAGCAAAATATAGTGGGAAGTAATAAGTCCTGAAAAATCAGGCATAGGGGCTCAGCCTTGAAGTGAGTGACTCCAGGGAGACATTGCAGTTTCTTGTTCCAGGAAGGATATGAAGGAAATAATGATTTTACAAGTCTAGTCTGGCTTGGATACTCTTTTCCAATAAGTTTCTTGCCCCAAAGCAAAAAACAACAAACCAAAAAACAAAGACAAAACAAAACACAAATACTTTCATCAATGACAAGAATACTTATTTGGGTACCCTCTTTATCTCCCAAAAGCCACCATTGGGAGATGCATAAATGGATTTCCAGTTGATATTGTAGATATACTAATAGCATTGAAAATAAATTGCATAATTAGAAAAAGTGGATAGAAACCAGTAAAATTAAGTAAGGATACGTGGTAGGGTAGAACCTATGAGAAGTGAAATAAGTTGCAAGGATACAAACGGAATGATCGTCAAGTTGATAGTCAAGAACAACTTATTAAGCACTTATATTCTAAACACTGTGCTAAGCCCTGCATATACAAAGAAAATTAAAACGTCTGTCCTTTCTCTCAAAGAGAGAATTCTATTGTTGAGGAGGCTGATTTATAAAATATTCTAAATGGGTATCTCTAAAAGAGATAATATGCAAAGACCCATGTACATATAAAATACATATGGTGAAAATGAAAAGTAACCTCAGAGGAAGGCCCTTAACAGTGGGAAAATAAGTAGAAACAGACCCTGGAAGAGGGGATTAATTAATAAAAAACTAAAGATGAGTCAGAAACACAATATGGCTTTGTAACTACCACAGGGAAGGGGTTGGATGGCCACAATGAGTCCTGGGATTTGTAGTTCTTTCCAGTTTGGGAAGAGAGGAAGCTAATAAGGATCACCTCTCAGCAAGACAGAGGTTTTGTTTGTTTTTGGTTTTTGTTTTGTTATGTTTTTGTTATGGTACTGAAATACAGGGATATTAGAAGAAAATTAGGAGAGGAGAAAGAGCAATGACACCATGGCAATAGTTAGTGTCTACTAAGTCTGTATTTCCCTTCTTTACATATTAAGTAAGAGTTTTCTTCTAAATAGACAAGCTGGAAATATTTAACTGTGTGCTTTCTCCAGTAATAACAGCTCTAAAAGAAACAAGTCAAGTCTGATGAGTGAATGGGAATGCCCCACCCTGCCATACTTAATTGTATTTTGTAAAATTTGTAAAATTGATTCTGTCAAAGAAAACATGCCAGATTTAGTATTATTCTCACTAATACCTATGGCTGAGCCTATCCTTAAGCTGCTAGGTATCTTTTTGTTTCTGGCATGAGGGCACAGTGGGAACCGCCTAAGAAGGACTTTTCCCAGTGAAGGGTTGGAAACTCAATCCCCCAGCCTATTGTGAGAGTGTTGTATTCTCCAGCTGGGGGCATAAACTCAGCTTATTTCATGACCAACCTCTTAAATAAGGAATCACTAGGAAATATGAGCCATATTTTATAAACCAGCCTGCTCAACATGAGCCAAGGTTACAGGTGTTTACATACATACATGCATCTCTTCCCCTTTCTTCCTTGCCTCATATCCTACCACTTCAAGAGAAACACACACACACACACACACATTATGCTTATATACATAAGTAAGCATTCTGAGAAATGGATAACCTATAAAGAGATAGAGAGCTGAACCTAGGAAGATATATGGTTCCTGTCTTTGAAGAGTTTCTATCCTTCTCCAATATATAATAAAAATACCTCACACAATTTAAGGTTTACAAAGCACTTTACCTACATTATCTCATGTATTATGAATAATAATCCCTATACAACACCTGAGGGCCTCTCTTCCTTTTAAATCGGCAAACCATATTTACAAAGTAGCAGAGAAAAAAAGCATTATGGAATGACAGAATCTCACCTTGAAAAGGATCTTATGGGCCATGACATCCTCATGGGCCTAAATAAAAATTCCTTCTACAAAATCTTGAACATGTGGTCATTGAGATTTTGCTTAATGATCTCTAGGAATGGGAAGTTTACTCCCCCTTTCAACGGAACCCCTTTCTGTAGCCCCCTGATTTAAATACCCTGATTGGGGTCCTGTGTAGAATACTGACATGAGACCAGCACTGAGGATAAGGTGGTAGCTCCCACACCCTTTTCTGGTGGGAATAAAAAAATGGAAAATGGAACAGAGTGATTTTTTAAAAATTTACAATTGAAACTGAGGAGACAATGGGGAATTTGACTATAACTGGCGCAACTGCAGGCTCATCAGGGCACAAAGCTGCCACTCTCCAAGCCCAGGAAATATTCCACAGGTGGTTGTCTCCCACCCCCAACCCCAACAAGTGGTCAGGCTCTGGCTCCCCTGTCTCTTTTGAAAGACTGAAGGTCACCACTTAATAAAGCTCTCCTCTGCAGAGTAGCTGTCACAGAGAAATCGTCTGTGTTTATTTTAATAAAAGAAAGATTTTATTGAGATAGCGTCTGACACTGGGCACACTCTTTCTTTTAGAGATCCGTGGTCTAATGAATATGTATCATTCTAGCTGAAAGTATGGGGTCAAACTCCCACCCCAAGAACATGGTATTAAGAAGATGCCAGCACCAGCTGCTATTGCTATCTCGGCCGCGGCATGTCAATAAAACCCTGAAGTTCATCACATTTCATTCTCTGACAAGCGTGGCCTTCCAATTCATCTCTGAGCTGCTGCTTCCCTCTCAGCGTGAAATCTAGCCCACCAAAAAGCAATTTTAGCTGCTGCTCCTCACAGGGTGTCCAGTCTGGATACACAATTCAGGCACCGACAACTAGTGGCCAAGGGATGAGAAGGGAAATTATATGCTGTCCACACACAAAAAAAGGGCTCGTCCAAAGGCTGCTTAAAGCACATCTCTCTTCATTACTAGTGTGGGAGATATCCATCTTCCCCTCACAGTGTGTAGCATTTAAACAAAGTTCATCTCTGCTTTCCAGGGCTAGTCTGTGTCTGCTTGTCATAATCTAGTTTGCTCATATTTTTAAAAATATAGACAAGTTGGTATGGACCTTCATCTTGTCCAAGCTGCCTTTTTCCTCTTGGCTTCTCATACTACCCTAAACAGAGAGGCTACATAGTGTCGAAGAAGGTACACGGCACTGATGGCCAAAAAAACCTTGGGTTCAAGGTCTACACTTGACATTCTGTGCAAGTGAATCCTCATCTCTGAACCTTAAATTTCTGAAAAATGTATGGCTTGTAGTTGTAGTTGCAGGATTTTCAACCATTTTTGTGTCATAATCTCTTTTGACCTTCTGGTAAACCTTCTGAGAATTATGTTTTTAAATGCATAAGATAAAATACATAGAAATACAAAGGAAATCTGACAGTTACCAGAATAGATTTTTAAAAATAAAAGTTCACAGACTACAGATTAAGAACCCCTGAATTAGATGACATTTAACTGAGATCCGAAATCCTATGATATTCTACCTTAGGTGTGCTGACTTTTGAGGCAAGCAGACAGTCTCACTATGTTGTCTTATAAAGCATGTTTTTATCCCTGTCATAGAATTGAAGGGGTAGAAGGTACCATGGAGCTCAGCCCCTAATAAATAATAATAATAGTTATAGCTAGCATTTACATAGACCTTTAAGATAGTAATAATAATGCTATTTACATAGTTCTTTAAGTTTTACAAAGCTCTGTACAAATATCTCATTTTATTCTCATTTATATCTCATAACCCTAAGTGGTAAGAGTTATTATTATCTCCATTTTTCAGCTGAGGAATCAGAGGCAGGACGGTTCTTTGGCTTCCCCAGGATCCCACAGACAGTGTTTGAGACTAGATTAGAATTCAGGTATTCATGACTCTAGGTCCAATGTTCTATTCACTCTATCACTTTGCTGCTTTTAATCTAGAGTCTTCTTCACTACAGTATCTCAACAAGAAGTCATACAATCTCCTCTTATTCTAGTGACTGGGAACTTATTCTTTCAAAAGCAGCCCATTAAAACTCGAGAAAGTTCTAACCATTAAATATGCTTTTTTTTTGTTGTTATTGCCATCCACTGTTACTAGTTTGGCCCTCTGAGGCCAAGCAGAACAAGTCTAATCTCTTTTCCACAGCACACAGGCATGGAATTCCTAGGACATTTGTCTAGTTACATTTGTTTGTACAGTAATTAACCTAGCAGAGATCCCAGGGTAATGTCTTCCATTACAAGTCAGGTATGCTAGTTTGATATAGTTATGGTAAATTGCAATTTAATTTTTTTCTGGTTATATATAAGCCTTTTAAAGGATCAGATAAAGTATTCAGGCTGGACAGTGTTTTGCTACTTCTATAAGAAACCTTACATTTTGTAAGATAATCCAAAACCTTATAATGCAAATATGTGGGATGTCACACATATAGGTACAGATTGCTCCCATCACTGAAAATACAGCCACTTTAGGCTACAGTGGTATTCCTAAAGGGTTAGACATTCTCCTACAGTAACACTCTACCCTGGATAGGAATACCCATATTAGCAGAATAACAAAAACGCTGGAACTAAGCTTGGTCAAAGTGAGGAACTTTGTTTCCAGTCTTTCTGAGGACCCAGGACCTCTGGTTTTAAAACTGACTCCAAGAGTCAGAAAAGAAAATCCCTGGCAATCAATCCTCAGGCAGGCCAGGAGATCAGGGAACCATCAATATTATCCATTGAAACTGACTATCTTAAGCCTTTACAGTGTTCTGAAGAGATGCCATAGGACCTAACTTAGCAAGGAATCGTTCCTATTTTTAAAGAGTTTATAGCATGGTCTTCATAGAGCCAGGAATGTTCCAAAACCAACCAAGAGGCCACTCTGGAACATCATAGTACTGTGTGAAATCTTTGGACTTGGAGAGCTAGAGAGAGAATCCAGCAAGTAATCATAGGGGTTCTTGCCTAGAACAGTCCTATAGAGACATCATTAAAATGCAAGTTGGATTCAGGATTCCTAGTGTTAAATCTCTACTTTTGGCTCTTTGGCTTGACAGGAAACCTATACCTGGTGAGGGAGGTGCAGGAAGAATGGGGGACAGGCAGAAAGGAGCTGGTTTATAAGAGAGACCATTTTAATGTTTCGTTTGAGTAATGGGTCTTGCAAATTAGTGCCCCAGCGGCCTGAATTACATATTTTTTTCAAGGACACACAGGCTCTCTATTCGACAGGTGATATGGGAAAATTGTCCCCAGGGGGAGCTTTGATTTCTGTACTTTTCAGATACAGTTATATTTTTCTCCAGCTGGGATGATGCTGAAGATAGTAGAGAGCTCAGGGGTGATCCGAGGGCTTGGAGAGGAAATGAAGCAGAAAACAACCAGCGGTATGAGGTGAGGGATGGGCTCACCAGAAACAGAGGGAGATGGGGAAGTATATGAAGCATCTTGCTAGCCATTAGGTCCAGGGAATTTCTCTGTAGGCATAGGATTAAACTACCAGAGATTCAAACACTGAATAGCTAGGGGAGGTGCATAGAGTGCTGAGTCTAGAATCAGGAAGACTCTTGCTGAGTTCAAATCCTGCCTCAGACACTTAGTAGCTGCATGACCCCAAGCAAGTCACTAAACCCTGTTTGTCTCAGTTTCCTCATCTGTTGAATGAACTGGAGAAGGAAATGGCAAAATACTCTGGTATCTTTGCCAAGAAAACCCCAAATGGGGTCAAGGAGAGTTAGACAGGATTGAAAACAACTGTACTGCAGATTCAAATATTAGTTATGTCAATGCTCCCTATTCCACCCAGCTCCAATCAATACAGTTAAATCACACCATATAAAGAAAGGAAATGTGCATTTATATGCTGCTTGCAATAGACCAGGCACTGTGCATTTTACAAATATTGCCTCATCTTCAGAACAACCTTGTGAGATAAGTGCTTTATTATCTGTTTTACAGTTGAGGAAACTAAGGCAAACAGAGATTTAGTGAATAAGTATTTTATTTAAACTCAGTTCTCCCTGATTCAAAGTTCAGCACTCTCCAACATGTCAGCTACTTTAAATATAGTTAGAAGTTCTATCATATTGATCTCCAAGTTCCATTCTCCTGCCTGAAGGGATTCTCAATGGGGAGGGGGATGTGGATAGTTAGTTGTTCCTCCCCAAATCTCCTCTCCTTCACTCACAAGGACTGAGAGAAGAATCAATGGTTTCACTACCTTCTCTTCTAATTATCATTGACTTGTATTCTTAGCATTCCAAAATTTGCTCTTCTCTCTCTCATGTTTAAAAATCTTCTTGGGGACTCCAATCTAGTATAAATAAATGCTTTCTGTTTTTACATGCAGGTGTATTTCTGATGACTCCACAAAGTTTATAACTTCATTTATTACTTTCCCTAGGGGGAAAATATAGAGCCAATTACATTCAAAGTTTCTCAGAATATCCCCCAGAAGACTCAGTATAAGATGGTTTATCATGTCAAGAGTATCTGTAAGAAAAGAGATAGAAGGAGGGACTGGGAGCTCCCACCCAAGATGCTAAGACTGCTTTTCTCAGCTACCAAAATCTTCAATCTGGAAGAGCGAACCATGCATGAGCAGGCTAGTGATAAGCCAATGGAGCACAAAATTCAGTCTGCACACATCTTAACTTCCCTAGTGCATCCACTGTGTGCATCCCAGAGACCCACAAGGCCTGGGCAGACAATAACCTGCCATCTAAAATGGTCTAGGTGGCCTGGAGGGGTAATCTCTACACAAAATGGTGAAAATAATAAAAATAACACCATCAACAATAAAAACGAACTATAAATCTCTAGCATAACTAGCCCTTCAAGTGGTTCTAGCTATAGGGATATATGAGACCAAAAATAAAACTGGAAAACTCCATTTAAATAATAGAGAGCTTCAGTACAATTTCCTTCCTTCCCTTCTCTCCCCAACCCCCTCCCCCCGCAAATGGGACATTCTATAACTAACTATCTTAACTATCTTATTGTATAACTATCTTAAGGCATATTCTTCTCATAGATAGATGATGCTTTCACTTTGAGGAAATGTGCAGTGATTTATTTCATTTTTTTGTATAAGATTTTCAGTAGATAAGAAAAGTAAATGATGCTTTGGTTATTTTATTTCCCAAAGAATTTTTGTAAACATCATGTGATGTCCTTGACAAATGAACTATTTCCAGTTCAAAGGTTGAATGAACAATGAATGTCTGAACAACACATTTGCTCCTAATATTAGGATAACACATACCAAACAGGTTATCCCCTGTTGCTGGAATATATTCCTCCTTTTGCTGCCCCTTAGAATTCCTTGTTTCCATGCTAAATTCCGCATGAATCCTTTCCTGTTACTTCCCAGCTACCAGTGTCCTCCCCCACCAACTACCTTATGTTGACTCATATTAATTATCTTTATATTTACTTAAACACATATTTGTTGTCTCCTCATTAAAATGTTAGCTCTTTGTGCATAAGGATTGTTTCATTATTTGTATATCCATCACCTAGAATCATGCCTGGTATATAGTAGGTGATTCAGAAATGTTTGTTGATAATTTATTGATCATGTATATTCTTGGTTTTTTTTTTACATTTTGTAACAATGTAGAAAAATGTAAGTTTCTTGAAGGCAGGAATTGTTCATGTTTATCACTATATTCCTATTATCTCACAAGTGTCTCATATATAATAGGCAATAAGTACTTGTTAGATTGGTTTAGATTGAGAGCAAAACTGATCACAGAAGAGTTATGGACATGAAATATATTGATAGGTACATAATAAATGTTGGACTGAAGTGACTAGATCCTAGAAATATTGGTCCATCTTGATGGTTCACACAATAAGTATCAAGATTCCATACATAATTCCGTTATTAATATTTCAAAGAGAAAAATATCACTAGCATAAAAATCTTGTCAAAAGAAAACAAAATAAAACCTTATACATCATGGTGTTGGAACATCAGAGTTCTACAAAAAATAATTTGGGAAAAGCTGTAATAGTATAGCACTCATGAAAAATTGTTGCCATTTATATGGTTTTATTTATTAATTCTATGTTTTATTTATTAGCTAAACCTACACATATTTGCATTTTCTATATTTTGTCAACCACGAAGACACACATTTAGTTTATCAACAATGTCCTTTTACATTTTTAACTGTTTAATTATAGATTTTAGAACTCTTAAAAAAAGTTTTCCAGTAGAATTGGCAGGAGGGAAAAATTAAAACAATTTTTTTAAGTTGCCAGTTCAGACTTTGTCTTTTTCTTCCTGTTTATTCATAGATTGGAAATGAAGCATATCTTCTTTCCACTTTTTAGGTTCCCAAGCAGTTTCTAAAAACATTTCAACCTCACTTAATTAACAGAAGTTGCCACAACTAAAAGCTAGATTTCTTTAAAAGGTCAATGATTATTTCAGAGTTGGTGATGAAGCTAGGTTTCTCAGTGACTTTCACCAGTTTTTCTGCTGTTATTCCTTAAGCCTTATCAGCAAACATGTACTTTTATAATTGGCTTACCAAGAATCTTGGGATTTGTGTGAAACGGCATTATGAAGGGATGGTTTCTAAATGTGTATCTGTTTATTAATGCTTCTTCTGAAGCAGTTAAGGATTGACCCTAACACTACACATTGAGAATGATGGTAAGAAAACTAGCTAGAAATTGTGCATGTCCTGTTGTAATGTATTCATTAGAAATTTCTTTAGAGATCTATTATAATAATAAAATCCTTCCACTTTTAAAGCATTTTTATAATTGTATATACTTTTAAATGCACCATCCTACAGATTATGTAGTTAGGAGTTATAATCATGCATTTAAACTTTTTATATAGCTTTTTATTACAACTTACCTAAAAGGATTCAAATTTTTAAAAATATAATTTTAACTTAAAAAACTAACTTAGTCTATCCCATTTCAAATAGACTTAATGATAATTTATTGCTGCAAAAGTGACTTTCCTGAAGCATAGGTATGGCCATGTCACTGGCTCCTCTACCCAGCTATTCAATAAACTACCCAAGCTCCCTTCGAAGATTAAAATAACCTCTTTTGTTTAGCAAAGCATTTTTTTTTACAACCGTGTACCTTCTGAATTCTTCAGTTTTGAGTTATATTCTCACCCAGGTATTCTACATTATTTCTCAAACAAGTAGTTCTATCTCTGATTTCTTCTGCAATAGCTGTCCCCCATGCTTCCCCTACCCACCTCCACCTCCTGACTTAAAAAAAAAAACAACTCAAACACAGCCTTCTTCGGGAAGTCTTTCCAGTTTCCCTGGAATGTTAGTATCTTTTCTCCCTCAACTCCCCCACACCCCCATCAAATTTACATGTATCTAGTATGTATGTATTGTTTCTCCCAATAGAATGTAAGTTCCTTGAAAGCAAAGTCCCTTTTCTTTTTTCCTCTTTCTTTGTAAACACAGTCTTAAGCACAGTGAAAGTATGTCTGTAGGTATGAATGAATGAATGACTTAAATGATGAATTAATCAATGAATGAATGAATGAATGAAGCATTTACTAGGCGTTATGTGCAAAACACTATGTTAAGCTAGGGGGTACAAACAGAAAAAGTGAGACACTTCCTACTCTCAAGGAGCTCACGGTCTAATGGGGGAGGTAGCACCTGAGTGAATTCAGCTATAAGCCGAATGGAATAGATCTGTGACCTTTAGGGTGCTATTTCAAAACAATGTCTCTTTTCAGTAGTGTTATTTCCATTGATAAAACTATCAGTTTCTGGTGTTGAATAATTTGACAGTGGCACAGATTTTGGTGACAGGTCAGTGATACACATTTATTAATTTTCTATTTTGTGCCAAATGCTGTGACTGAGGATAAAAAGAAAGGCAAAAGATGGTCCCTTGTCCCCAGTGAGCTTACATTCTAAGGGAGGAAGAAAACAAACAAAAGTAAGCTAAAAACAAAAAAAAAAAACTGAGAGGAGGTCTAGCGGAACAAGGAGGGTCTAGAAAAGTATGCAGAGCAGGAGCATGTTAGAGAAGCTCAAGGGAGAGCAGCTACGTGTGAAAAAAAAAACAGATTTCTGGCCCAGGTTCCCTTTTTAAATGGAGGTGCCCGCCCCCACTCTAATCACAGGGTAGGAGGAGCCCCAAGAGAAGAGAATACTGAGGAAGTGTGAGGTTCAAGGCTGGAGTGATCATCTTGCTGGGGCTATCAAAAAGGTTCAAGAATTTACTTTTCTGGTGTCTGTGACTCTGGCTCCTACAGAACCATTTGTCAGACTGTATCTCCACAGGGATTGCTTCTCAAGATGATGGCTCCAGGCACTGGCCTGGAAGAATTGCTAGTCCCAAGGTTCTCCAGATCAGGATTATGGGCTCTCCCTCTCAGGGTCTGAGGGGAGATGGTGGCCAGCATGGAGGTGGTTTGGCTTCTCTGGCACCAGCTCCCTTCTTTCTTACCTTTTTCAGTGTGTCCTGCCTAAAACTTGTGGTTGTTGTTTTTTTCCAGTTGTGTCTGATGCTTTGTGACCATCTTCAGAGTTTTCTTAGAAAAGATACTAGAATGCTAGAATGGTTTGCCATTTCCTTCTCCAACTCATTTTACAAATAAGAGAACTGAGGCAAACAGGGTTAAGTGATTTGTCCAGGGTCAGGTCACATAGCTAGAAAGTGTCTGAGCCCAGATTTGAGCTCAAGAAGATGCGTTTTCTTTACTCAAGCTTCTCTAACCCTGTTCACTATCCACTGTGCCACCTAGCTTACTGAAACAGTAAGTGCTTAATAAATGATGATTAAATGCAATTCTGTCTCCTCCTCTCTTGTTCTAAGGATATTTGTTTAGAAGGATATTTAATAATAATACCAAAGGCTTTATTATTTCTATGTAAAATGCTGTCTCACACACTTCTCATCATATGTCTCTGTTCATCTACTGGATAGAACATGGGGCCTGGAGTCAGGAAGACTCCTCTTCCTGAGTTCAAATCTGTCCTCAGAAACTTACTAGCTGTGTGACCCTGGGCAAGTCATTTCACCCTGTTTGCTTCAGTTCCCTCATTGGCAAAATGAGCTGGAGAAGGAAATGGCAAATCATTTGAGTATCTCTGCCAAGAAAACCCCAAGTGGGATCCTGAAGAGTCAGAGGGGACTAAAATGACTGAATAACAACAAAGAAGTTGCCCTCTCACTTTCTTCTTATTGTATATCTCTGTTTACCTTCCTTCTATATGGAAGTAGCATAGTATTCCAGAAGATAATGCTATGTGCTCATTGTACAGCAACTGACTCTCTTTGGGCCTCAGTTTACCTTTGGAAAAACATAGGTAAAAATGAAGGGATTGAATCTGAGAACTTATAAGATTCCTTCAGGCTCTAAATCTTTGATCTCTTGCCCTCAGACTTTTCCATTGTCTCCCTTTTAAAATCAGCATAATAACACCTGTAGTCATGAAGTCATGGTGTTATTCAGAGGATCACAAGAGAAGATGCATGCAATTTGTAAATTTTAAACTGTTCTATTTATTCACTTACTTTGGGGAACTAGGAATGGGGTAGGGTAGACTCAAACCATTGACAGAATCCTTTGTTTTACTGATAATGACACAAATGTATTGCCATTTGAAGGTTTAGAGAAATTACTGTTCCGGGGGTTTATTTATTTATTTATTAGAGGGGAGCATGAGGCCTGAAAAGTCAACAGTCAGTCTGCCAGGACACTGGGGATAAAACCAAGACAAGGAGGACATTTCCCAAATAACAAACATTAGGTACAGAAAATATGCTAGAGGTGGTGTTAGTGAATAAAGTGCTGGACCTATATTCAGGAAGACCTGAAGTCAAATCCAGCTTCAGACATTTACTATCTGTATGACCTTGGGTAAATCACTTACCTTTTGTCTTCCTCATCTTCCTCATTTATAAAATATAGATAATAATAGCAACTACTTACTGGGGTTTCTTTGGAGATAAAATGAGAGCATTTATAAATACTATTTATACTAAATATTTATAAATATAAAAATTTGTAGCATGTAAGTGCTAGCTATTAATCATCATCATCATCATCATCACCATCATCATCATCCCTATTTATATCTGAAGAAACAGAAACTCATGGATGTAAAATGAATTTTTCCCAGGATCACAAAGCTGATCAGTATTAAAACAGGGACTGTTCTAATGTTCTGAGTCCAAGACCTTTCCCAAGTAAGCTGACCTAGAATACAAAATTCATTGCATCTGTTTTGATTCCTGTTTCTTCTTTGATTTTAGCTCATCTCTATGACAGAGGCATGTAGGATTCCCCCCAAAAGCCTAAGCACTCAGTCCTACTTCTTGCCTAACATTTCAAGAGCCCAAAACCCACTAACCAATAGAAAAAGGAGCAGTGGAATGAAGGTCTGCTGTTCTCTCTTGGCAGAGCCACAGACTCAAGGAGAGACATAAAATTGCCAGCGAAGGGCTCTCTGGTTTATTGTTACATCAGCTTTAATTTATTCTCCTGCCTTTTATGATTGTTCTTGATCACTGTTCTGGGGGTTTATTTATGGAGGACCATTAGCGGGGAGCGTGAGGCCTGATAAGTCAATGCCAGGGCACTGGGGATAAAACCAAGACAAGGAGGACATTTCCCAAATAAAGACTGCTAAAGCCTTTCTTGGGTATCTATGGAGGGGAGGGAACATTGCATTTCACTCCAACATGACTTTATTTCATTTCTCATCTTCCAGAAAAATCTTTTGCCACCCAAGTGCTTTGGATATAACCCAGTTCAATGAGTATGTAGCAAAGAATGATGAAAATGAGGTAAAAAATGATTCCTTCTGAGCGAAAAAGAAGTTTTTGTTTGTTTTTTAAAGATCTTTAAAGATTACATGTTTAATAAATTTTGTGAAAGTAGAAAGAGAACTGGAATAGGAATTGGAAGACCCTGGGTTTGAAACCCTGTTCTGCAAGCTCTATGACCTTGGACACATAGTTTTACTTCTTTAGACCCTGGTTTCCTCATGTATAAAATATTTATATGGATGGCAGGGGGTGGGAAAAATTTCTGAGGTTGCTGGTTCACTATGAATCTTTACCCTCCCTATTACCTTCATCAGAAGACAGATAATGGCACATATTGGGGGGACTAGAAAATGGAGTTATAGCTCATTTCATATACAGAAGCAACTAGGTAGCATGGGGAATAGAATACTGGACCTGGAGTCAGAAAGATCTGAGTTCAAATCCTATATCACATCTTACTAGCTGTGTGACCCTGGGCAAATAATAACTTCTCTCAGCCTCAGTTTCAGTATCTGTAAAATGGAAATAATAACAGCACTTACTTCCCAGGGTTGTTATAGGGATACAATGAGGTAATATTCCTAAGATGGTTTGTAAAAACTAAAACATTAAATAAATGCTTCTTCTTCTTCTTCTTCTTCTTCTTCTTCTTCTTCTTCTTCTTCTTCTTTCTCTTCCTCTTCTTCTTCTTCCTCTTCTTCTTCTTCTTCTGCTTCTGCTTCTGCTTCTCCTCCTCCTCCTCCTCCTCCTCCTCCTCCTACTTCTCTTCTCTTCCTCCTCTTCCTCCTCCTTCTTCTTATCGTATACCACAGTATACAAATTTGCAGCTTGGAATGTAGACAATAATGTTAGATGTGAAAAGAACCTTAGAAAGCATGTATCCTTGCTTTACAGATCAGAAAATTGAGGGTCAGAGAGGTTAACTGTCTTGCCCTAAAGGTCACACATCTAGTTAGCAGCAAAACCTGGAACTGCTTTCAAGTCCTTGTCTTCAAATCTCGGTGTTCTAGTCTGTAATTGAACAATTGTGCAAAGGGAGTACTGAGCTAATTCTTAGCAGTAAGAAAGTGGCAGTTGGAAAACCCTTGGGATAGAAAATGAAAGTGATGTGGGCAAAAATTAGAATGATATAAAAGAAATTTGGTGGAGATTGTCTCCAGGTAATAGAATTCTGAAGGTGCTACTGTGGGGAGTCTCTTCTGCTCCAATAAATTCCAAGATAGGTCAGATTAAAGGGTGACTGATAGAAAGGGACTAGCCCCAGGTTCCAGGAAGGCTTTCTTCCCTTTCACTGTTCTCTTTGTCAGCTCTCAGGCCTACAATGCTGAGCATGCTGGAGTGAAATATCTTTCCAGCAGCATAATAGATTTTCAAAAGTACCTCAGAGGCCAGTTAGTTCACCTCCCTCCATTTTATATATGAGGAAACTGACACCTAGGAAAAGTTGACCAAAGTCATCCAAGTGTTAAGTAGAGAAAATGGTTTCAAATCTAGGTCCCCTGATGTTAAATTTAACCATACTACCATGCTTATTTATCATACTTCTGCCAGTCATTTGAAATTGTTTCTCAGAGCAAAAGGTGACTGACAGAGAGGAGAATGGTGGGAGAGGCATGATCATATTTTAGGGCAGTGATCAGTATAAGGAAGGTATGAAATCCAAACCCTTTGAACAACACTGGCACAGAACTGAACAAGCTGCACCTTGTAGGAAGGAATGCAGCCTGACTCCTTACCTGCTCTTCAGTGGCAGCTCTGGCTTTAAGCTCTACCTTGATGTAGGTCTCCATAGAGGAGAAGATCAAAGATGTGGAAGAATTGGTGCCAAGCTACAGTCTGAGCCAACCTGGGCTCATTCTCACTGCCTCCTATGTTGCTGGCTGGAATCAAGGAGAACACAGGAACATTTTGTGCTATCAAGCTCACTAGGAAGCTCCAAGACCAACATCAAAGAGAGATTTGTGCAGGAAACTGGTGAGACATTAACCACACAAACCACTCAGAAAATCCCAAGTCTCCTTCAAAACCTTCTAAGTTTCCTCCCACTAACCTTCCAAAGACACCACTTCCCTGCCCCCCTTCTATTCCCCCCAGGGCCATGCCTCCACAAAGCAAGGCCGCTCTCTCTACCCATGCAGGAAAGGAGATGCTGAATTATTTTAGAATAGGCTGAGAGTGGCCTGCCTCTGTGAGAGAAACCTCATAAATCATTGTTCCCCTGTACTTGATCTCTCTTTCAAGCTGAGTAATGTCAACCCACTAGAGGATCTGATACCCTGGAATCAACATGCGGACATGTTTAGGGTTTACAGAGCTGGAAAAAAAGAAATAAAGCACTGAGCCAAGGAGAAGGAAGAAGGAAAGTGAGAGATGACAGCAGACACTACTTTGGCGAAGAGGAGGAAGGAAGGGGAGGGAGTAGATGGAGAAAATTCTGTGGGAAATAATAGTTGCCTGGGGAATTAAGGATGAAAAGGTATACTCCTTTTCCAAGCTGTGTTAGGAGGGGAAAGATGTAATGATAGGCCAAGGGCAGAGAAAAGAGAATAAATATTAGTGGGCTCAAATTTATAGTCTTCTTGCTGACTTACTTTGTGATTTTTGTCACTTAACCTTGTACACTAATATCACTTTGAGTTCAGGACAATGGCCCACAAAGTGTGGGCACTCAATGAATCTTAAAAGGCAATAGTATGTTATTCATGTAGCTCTTGGCCCAGAACAGAGGCCATGGGTTTGTTTTATACAGGCCAAGTTCAAGCCCACGGGCTTGTCACTAATGTACTCCTTAGCTCGTTCTCCCACCCAGGGTTCCCCTTGGGACATTGGAATGTGTCTTGTGCCTAGATCTTTGAAACAAAAAGAAAACATCCCTCAGCTGGCACAGAAATACACAGGCTAAGAAAACAGGATTTTTTTTCAAACCTTAAATAAAACACAAATGCAGCCATACCTATTAGCAATCAAGATGTTCCCCTTCCCTTTCTAGTCAACATCCTAGCCTTCACCTATGCTCATGCTTGTACTTCCCTGGAATTAAGGGCTCCTTATCAGGGAAACCAAATAGGATTTCTAAATTTCTGGCAGACTTGTTCACTTGATCTTCTATGGGAAACCTTTGCCAATTCCTCTTAATTCTAATGTCTTTCCTTTATTGATGATTTCCATTTTATCCAATATATAGTTTGTACAGAGTTAAGGGCCATTTTGCCTATTTCATTAGATTACAAGGTCCTTGAGGGCAGGGTCTGTATTTTGCCTGTGTTTTTTTTAACTATCCCTAATGCTCAGCACAATCCCTAGCACACAGTAAAGTGCTTAATAAATATGTATTGGCTGACTTACATTCACAGTCTATGCAGTTCACAGTTTTCAGTAGCAAGTGAGATTGAGCTTTGCTCCTCCATATTGTGGTCCTGTAACTTTGTGATTGTTGGCTTTGAATACTAACTGGTCTAGGAATTTCTTCATTACATCTGAGAAACTTGGTCTAAGAACTCTTGCCCTCCCTCATTCTAGTACTTCACATATCAACAACTACTTTTTTTTCTGGTACCATCTCAGAGGTTATTAATTTGCTTGCACCATATGGGTTACTCTGAGGACCATTAATACATGCAAATACCCTCCAAAGACCTTAGCTTTCTGGATGTAGTCCTCCTTTTATGAATCTCTGCAGCTTTCCTACACTCATTTTCTACCTTTGGTTTATCTATTCCTGATCCCCTTAGATTGTCTGATCTGTTCCCTTTTAAAGGTCAAGTATGGGCGGTAGCCCAGTTGTACTATCCTGCCAGGATTAAACCAATTATCTTTATTATGAGGTGAAGGAGTGAAGGGAATTCACACCTGATTAAAGATCTCATTGTCAAGAGATTAACATCTCCTTAAGGCAAGGATTTTTACTGCCATGCCTGGAGTTTTCTCCCTCCTAATCTTTGCCAGTTGGTATGTCTGGCTTTCCTCAAGTTTCAAGTGAAATCTAATCATCTACATGAAGAGAAGGAGGCCTTTGCCATTACTCCTTCATGCTAGTGCTTTCCCTCTGTAACTATCTCCAAATTATCCTGTATATGTATGTATATATCTACATCTATGGATACAGATATATACATGCACATATATGCACGCATGCATATGTGTGTACATATGTGCATATATACACATATACATCATATATGTGTGTGTATCTTGATTTTACATAATTTAAGCGTGTTGTACAAACATTTGATTGTGAGCTCCTTGAGGTCAGGGGCAATTTTTGTTTTCTTTATACCTCCAGCTCTTATCACAGTCCCTGGCATGTGGTAGGTACTTAATAAAAGTTTGTTGATCGTTTTGTATCCTAGACCCATTTGGCAACTGGTAAAACCTATATAACCCTTCTAAGAATAATATCTTCAAATGTATAAGATAAAATATGTAGGATTACAAAGCACAGTGGCTAGATTGCAGGGCCTGGAGTCAGGAAGATCCAAGTCCAAATCCAGCCTCGGACACTTACTAGCTGTGTGACCCCAGGCAGGTCATTTAACTTGGATTGGCCCAGATTCTCATTTATAAAAGGATCTGGAGAAGGAAATGACACTTCAGCATTGTTGCCAAGAAAACCCCAAATGGGGTGACTAAGAGTTGGACACAGCTGAAATGAATAGACAACAAGGGAAACAATTATACTAACACAGGATTATCAAAATAATTTTTAAAGCAAGTTAACAGAATCCCATGCTAAGAGCCCCTCCCTAAAAGAGATACCAGAAGCATTTTGCCAGACTAATTTTAGGTCTTTCTGGACACACCTTCACATCATTTCTCATTGTAAGTGAAGAAAGGAATCTGAAAGATGGAATAGGAATACATGTGGATGGGGCAATGATAACAAACAAAAAAAGCATAAATCAATTCTAATTTTGTTTCTCCTTTTTTTTGTGACAAAGAAAACGATCTTTGGGCTTCAAAGGACAGAATGAATAATGACTACTAGAGAACTGAAACCTAAAGGAAGCAGGGGGGTGATAAGAGAGCACCTAGCCATCCTATATGAAAGAATGCACACACAAATGAAAACAAGGTATTAAGTACCTATTATGTGTTATTTATTAAAAGTGCCTATACTTATTTTAAAAGTACCTATGAAAAGTACTGAATACATATATGTGTATATATACACATGTAATACTGGAGTAGTTTGCCATTTCCTTTTTCTCATTTTACAGATCAGAAAACTGAGGCAAACAGTTAAATGACTTATCCAGGGTCACACTGCTAGTGTTTAAGGCCAGATTTCAACTTAGGAAGATGAGTCTCCTTGACTCCAGGCCTGGTACTCTATGTACTGTGCCACTTACCTGCCCCATAAACATATATACACATGCATGTGTGTGTATATATATATATATATATATATATATATATATATGTGTATGTGCACCGTGTATAAATGTGTATAGTGTATCTGTATGCATGCACATGTGTGTGCACCTGCGGGCAGTGGTCAGGGAAGGTAGTCCCAAGGGATGCTGAATGCAACCACCTGGTAGTTGATTGTTACTCCTTTTGCCAGAAGTGATGGTAGTATTGCTTGATTATTGTGCCCAGAGCATGTGATGGAAGGGAAAGGTGGAATACACAGGCAACTGGAAGGCAAATGGCAAGATGACCAGAATGAAAGATTGAATTAAGTAAGTAGAAAAGTGTGGTGCTGTCTAGATACAGTGGTCTAGGTGAGTTTGCACTCTCTCACTCAACAATCAAGAAAGCTCAGCCTAAGGGCAGAGTTACAAGGTAAGTAGCTAATTCCCTCAGGAAAGAGGAGGCATGGTCTCAGGATAGCCAGCCCAGAAGGCCACTATTACTCTGAATCTTGCAGATTCTTTTTTCAGAATAATTACCAACTATACTTCCTCTGTCTTGTACTTGTAAAGTTCTATTTTTCACTCATGTGAAGGAGTTGAATTTACCCCTAATAATTTTCATCTTATTAGATTAGACTCAAGGTTCTAGCTTGCTAAGGTCATGTTGAAATCATATACTTAGTATCAGCAAATATTTCTACAGGTTCAAGTACAGGAAGACATAACTAGATGGCAGTTTCTCTGAAAAGAATTGGGGACTTTTAGAGAGTTTAGTAAACTGTCAAGAGTTGTGATATTAACAGTATAACATAGCAACTAGAAGGACCAATATGATTACAGACTGCATTGGGAAGCACAGTGTTCAGCATCAGTGAGGTCACATTCCCATTGTATCTGTTCCTAGTTGAACAAAATATGTTTAATTCTGGATGTAATTCAGTAGTAAAAGTACTGATAAACTGATGAGTATCTGGAAAAGGGCAGTGACATCATGCTACATAAAAGTAGGTTCAAGAAACTGGGAGTATTTGACCCAAAAAATTAAAAAAAAAATGGAGGGGGAGAAATACCTGATAATCCTTTCAAGAGACATGACTTTTGTTGCTTGGCCACAAATGCCAGAACAAGGAGCACTTGGTGGTAATTGTAAAGACACATATATTCTGTCAATATTAGGGGCTGGGGAGGGTGGGATTTCCTAATAAGAACTACGCAAGAATGATGAAACTTTCTAACAAGAAAAATGAAAAAGTGGAATAGACTGGTTTGAGAGGTAATGTGTTCCCCCTTTACACAGATATCTTAAAAGCACATCTGGATGGTCATTTGTTGACCCTTCACGAGGACTTCCAGACACTATCCTCCCTGACACTGGGGAGTTAATTCTCTGATGCCATCCTGGATGTGAGTTGTTTTGATTGGTATGTGAGTGAATGAATCCTCACCTGATCCATTACATCCAACTGTCCCCACAACATGCTTCATTTTTACAAGTAATTTATAAGAAAAACAGAACCAACCCAGGCACTTTGGCATATGACTTGAGTGTTCCTCCTCAACCATTTCCATTTCTTATGGATACTCTGTGAATAATTACCAAATCAATACTATATAAAAGAGATAATGGTCAGCTGCCCTATGGCCTCATGTGAATCCCCAGACCCAAACTCCCTTCCCTAGTCACTAATCCTCAATATGTCTTGTTTGTCTCTACTGGTAAATAGTATCTTAAGGGAGGAGGATTTTGGATTTTTTTTTTATCACCAAGTGTGCAGCACAATGCCATAATAGGTGTTTCATGAATGCTCACTAATTTATTCATGTTGGAGAGAGAATTCCAGTTCAGGTATAGGTGGAACTATACTTTGAAACCCTTTCCAGCTCTGAGATCCAGTAATTCTCAAAATATCTCATGCACACTTGAGAAGAGGCAGAGTTCTCAGAGTTCATATTTTAGGGCTAAGACACCTGACCTGTAAAAAGGGAAGGAAAAAGAACAACAAAGAAACACCTTGACCAAGCTTAAGAAGAGGGCAATGAATCAAGGACTGAGTCCAGAGTTCCTGATTGTTACTCCATTGCCTATTTGTAAGCCTCCTCCGACAGATGTGCTGTCTCTTTTGCTCTTCCGAGCTTCATTAGCTACAGTTTAATCACACTTTCTCACATGGGAAAGATTTTGCAGTCTTTACATCTATTCTGTGTAAAGGGATACTGCTTAATAAGTGTTCAGACCCACTTTGAATGCTCCATGAGCTTAATGCATCAGTAGACATGGTTCATAGCTTTTGAAAGCTAGCCATAGGCTCATAGTGCAAAGACAGGGTTATCTTTGTTCAGGGGTTTGGGAAATAAAGATGTTGTCTGGACACTAGAGAAAACTGAATCTCCCACTCCCAGCCTATTCCTTCAGCAGCAGGGGTGAACAAAACTATAATTTATAAATCTGATGTAGCATGGAATAGTGGATAGAATGTAGACCTGATGTCAAGGGATCTGGATTTGAATCTTGTCCCCCTTATACTTATTAGCAAGGTGTACTTAGGCAGGTGACTTTTAACATCTTAAAACATTATTTTCTTAATCTGTAGAATAGGGCTAATAATGCTTGTGCCAATACTTAACAGGGTTATTATGGAAAAATGTGTTTTGAAAACCTTAAATACAATACAAATGTGAGTTACTAGTATTGGTTTCTCCGTCACAGAGAACAAAATGGAGTTTCTTCCTCTTCTCCCCCATACTGAACTCAATGAGTTTGTTGCTAGGACCAGTACTCTTAAGTTATTACTAGAACGCTTACAGATAGGGGTGTGTTATTTAGTAACTAGTTAACTAAGGGATGGGGGTCCAAAAACACAACTCCCATTTCAGTAAAATCTGTAGTGTTAAACACTTTCTCCATCACTTTCTTAAGTTTAGATAATCAATAAAATAAGAAATCAAGCCCTGGTTTATAACATTTGCCCATTTCCAAGGCACAAATTTCCACTGAAAACAATTGGCTTTAGATGGCTTCAGTACCCCTCTGTATCACAAATATACTAGAGAGGAAGTGTGCTGGGTTTGGAATCTGGAAGTCTTGGGTTTGAAGTCTACCTTATATTTACTGACTATATGACCCTAAATATGTAATTTTAACTTCTCTGAGCCTCAGCTTCCTCATCTGTAAATTGGGATTAATAATGTCACAGATTTATTGTGAGGATCAGATGTTTTAATGTATGTATCATATTTTGTAGACCTTAAAGTAACATATAATTGTGAATACAAACCTAAATAGATAAATTCCTTCAAAGTATAAATATGAATTTAAACTAAGGTCTTATGTCAATTACTTTAAGAGTGGTACAAAAAACAAACAAACAAACAAAACCCCTTCCCTGGCAAAAGTATATTGGCTGCCCTCTGAAAATAAACCAACAAACTGCATCTATGACTAAAAAAAAAACAAAAACAGAAAAACATCATACTAACAGAAATCTGGGGGTTACTCATCTTTACCACCATTCCCCAATCTGGGGAAAAAAGAGGGCACTAGATTGTAGAATAATTAAAGAGAACCTAGGGCAGTAGGTAGACTAGGCCCCCAGAGAGAAGTGCTAAATCAGTCATAGGTTTAGTATTTGTCAATCATCTTTGTCCTGCATAAAGGTTGAAAATTGAAAAGGACTTTTTAAAGTAGGCAAAATTTCACTGAATGTGGCCTTTGAAAGAGGAAGAGCTCTGGGCACCTAGGTGGTGAAGTGAATAGAGCATCAGCCCTGGAGTCAGGAGGACCTGAGTTCAAATCCAACCTCAAACACTTAACACTTAATAGCCATGTGACCTTAGGCAAATCACTTAACCCCAATTACCCCGTAAAAAAAAAGAGGAAGGGCTCTGCAGCATGCCTTCTGGTTGTTGGAGGGAGTATGATGGCTCTGGAGTGTGATGGTGTCGTTCATCAAGTACATGTGGTCTTAAGGGAGACATAGAGTAGTAGCTAAAACCACATTGAAAACCACCTGTGAATAAGCTTTAAGGAAACTGATAAGGTCAGAGAGACCTGAGGATGATAATTGCTCTACTCCATCTCCAAACACTTATACCAACACATTGAAAGTTCTTTTCTCTAATTCTGGAACCAGAAAAGTCACTGCCTTATGCCTAGGACCACACCAAGGTAAGAAATGATGAGAAAGTTGGTCAACTATTGTCCAAAAGACAATGGTGGGCAACTAGAGTCGTTTTTATTAGACCAACCAAAGCAGTTTTGAATTTTCACAAAGTCATGAGAGTATGTTAAAGGAGAAAATACAAGGTCTTCCCTTTTCAACTCTGTCTTTGATTCACCTGAAAAATTGGAACCAGAGATACCCTAGTAAAATAAATCTTTCCTTGATCCCTTCCCTGATAGCCAGTCCTGGTGGAGGAAAAACAGTATTGAGACAGGCGTCTTAGAGTTGGCTCTAACTAATAAGTCAATTCAAGTGGGCCTCAGTTGCCTCACTTATGAAATGCAGGCTTTGAACTAGATGACCTCTAAAGTTCCTTCCAGTTCTAATTATTCCTGTGTCAAAATCAAACTTCCTTTAAGACAAGGTCTCTTACTACAAGCCTCTTGACACATTTCCATACTGGTCTGTTTGTGCCAATTCTTCTTGTCAAGTAAAATGAGAAAAAATATATATATGTTCAATTTTAATTCTTCAAATTTTATTGACATTTGTTGTGTCATATCCAACTGTCATTCCTCAACTTGCTACCTTATCCCTTTTAACCTTCCTTTGTAACAAAAAAGGAACAGCTAAACAACCAATTAGCAACAAGACTATCTGGCAATGTATCCAATATTCCATATGTGCATTCCTCTACTTTTCTTCCAAATGAAGTGCATTTATCTTGTTATTAGTTATTTGGATCATATTTACATATGGTTGTTAATGGTTTATAATTCTTACTTGAAAGTGGTATATATAATTATAATGGAATAATGATGAGTCTGATAATCTTAGAAAAACATGGATAGACATGAGTAAAATAATGAAGAGTAAAATGAGCAGAACCAAGAATGCTATATACAATTAACAATACTATTGTTTTAAAAACTTTGAGTGACTAAGTCATTTTAACTATTATAAATACCTAAATTAACTACAAAGGGCATATGAAGGAAAATGCTATCTGAATCAAGGGAAGGAACTGATATATATATGGAATTATATGTATATGTGTGTATGTGTGTATGTATATTGTGTGTGTGTATATATATGTACCCATTTATACACACATATATGGTGGAGGGTAAGGGAAGAAAAAAGACAGTCACATGATAACTTTATTATATATTTAGAAGGAATAGAAAATTTTACATAAAAGGTTTGTAGTTTCATATACAATTATCTATTTTTCTCTTCTGCTATGTTATGGAAATGCTTGTTTGATTTCTTAAGTTCAAGATAAAAGAAAAGAAAACAAAAATCATTTGTTCATCTTTTAATACATTACCTATTAGGGAACAGTACTTTGTCTTATACATTTATGTCCCTTTCCCATGCATCTTGGATTTTAGATTTTTAACAGAGATATTTGATACAAAGTTTTCTCCCCCATGCAATATTTTCCCTAGTCATATTCGTTTTGTTTATGCAAAAGTTTTTTTAATAAGCTACTTTATCTTGTTTCATCTTTATGCCTTGTTTCATTCTCCATTTTCTTTTATTTTTTTAAACATGGTGACATTTTAGCATTAGGTTTTCCATTTGTAGCTTACTGTGCTGTATGGTATAAAATGTTAGTATAGACCTATTATATTGCCAACTGCTTTTGAGTTTTCCTAGAAGTCCTCACTGGATACAACATAGGCTTACTTTTTTTCCCATAAGTTGTTTAGATACAGTGTAATTAATTCATTTAGGAGATAATGTTTCCCCCCTTATCATGACTTCCAATGTAAGGCTGGATAACCATTTGTAAGGTATGTTATAGTGAGGGATTGCTTTTGGGTACATCAGTCTAGGGGTGCCTACTTACTCTGAAATTCTGTGATTCTCCAAGTTTACACTGGGGGAAATAATTGCTTAAGAGTCATTCTTAGGGTCCCTAGGACTGGAGCAGACCTGAAAGTATCAAGTAGTTACAGTGTTGAATATTGAAAATCAGCTATCTTTTTCTATGGCC
This sequence comes from Pseudocheirus occidentalis, assembly GCA_028646575.1. Classification (NCBI taxonomy): domain Eukaryota; kingdom Metazoa; phylum Chordata; class Mammalia; order Diprotodontia; family Pseudocheiridae; genus Pseudocheirus; species Pseudocheirus occidentalis. The sequence continues at coordinate 138,570,182 of CM053596.1, read as the reverse complement.
TTTCTAAGTAAAATAATACAAATCCTTTATTCTATCTATGATCTTCAAATTGTCTAATGTCGAAAGAAACATCAGGACAGTTATTTTTACAGAGGATATCACACAAACTGATTAACCCACCCAAATTCTTTCATTGTGAATTTGGTCATACAGGAAAGGAAAAAGTATGAGTTGCAACTGTCCCAGGTTTTGTTGGTTCTCTTGGCTTGCTTATTATGGTTTTCCAACTTCCAGTCTAGTCTGCACTTAATAAAGTAGCTACCTATGTTTTCTATAGCTTAGCAGCTTGGGTTTTTTTTTCATACATATATATACTGTAGTTATTTATTGCTTTCAGTGTTTTGCAAACACCAGATGTGCTGCTCATTGAGAGTGGCCTGGTTTAGGCCCCTTGATTATTCTGCAGATGGATCAGCTATTTTAGACCAGAAAAAAAATGATCTATAGTGGTGCATTCAACCTTGTTTTTAAACTCTCAGGAAGGTGAAAATGCCAAGCGGGGTTATTAGCACCCTGGGACCAACTTCACAAACAGCTGTGTCAGTCTGGATTGGAACTACTTACAGGCATGAGCCCAAAGAGGTGCCACTGCCGACTCAGAAAATGCTGTGGGTAGGAACCAAATAAAAACCAGATAATTATCTATTGGAGGAAAATCCCATTGCCTGATAGCAGGAAGGTAGGAGTGTCAGGAGGCAAGGTCAGAGGGTGGGGTTAGAGGAGGAAGGAGAAACAAAAGAGTCATATAAACTATATTTATTCATCATCAATTTCTGCAAAATTGATGAATGAGGTTCTTATTTCATTGTGGCATTAACATATGTTCATCATCACCATCATCATCATTATCATTTACTAAGCTCTCAATAGGAATATGACCCAAGTGGAGAACTGTGATCCCGGCTTTTGCAATTTGTATTAGTTCTTCTACTGACTTGTTCTTGTGATTTGGGCAAACACTCAGATGGCACCTTTTTGATACCCTGGGGATACCAGAACAGTATGTGAATATGCCCTCTAGGTCCACCTTTTACCCCTTCTATTTCTATTTGTGCTCAATCAGAGAATTACATATGTTGGGTTGAACTCTATAGACAGACAATGAAGAGAAACATCAGATGTTAGCAGAGGCAGAAAAGGCTGGCAGAATAACCCATCCAGACCAGAAGAACAGACTGGCTTGGCCTACATGCATTTCAATTGAAGGGGAAATCAAAAGCAGTAACATATCTATTTGATGCCAAAGAGTATCACTTGAACACATGGTTAAAGAAAAGGAGCCAAAGGTGCCGAGCTTCTCTGCTCTGAAATATCCTTCAAAGTCTCCTCAGACTATTTCTGTAACATCTGCACAAGTAGAGAGAAGGGCCTGGGGAACCCTCTCAGTATATATAATTTATTATATTTATGTAGCACCTATCATCTCGGTACAGTATCTAGGTCAGTGATTCCCAACTCTAATTTTGCGACATCCCAGGGTCTCTTTTGCAGGATCACAAGTCTTAGAATAATATAGTCAGAGAATCTGAGAAAGCTACCAAAACAAAACTAGTCTTATTATTTTTTTCCAGGTGTTTTAACTTTAAAAATTTAATTAGGGGTGTGTGTGTGTGTGTGTGTGTGTGTGTGTGTGTGTGTAATATAGAGACAAGTACATAGGGCTGGGCTTGTGATTCACTGATGTAGGGAACTCCTATATAAAGAAACTTTTTTTATCACTCCAGTCAGTATCTTCTCTTTAACTTGGATTATTAAAAAATACTGTGGTGTCTGCATCCAGAGAGAGAACTGATAAATAGAAATATATAGAATAATTTTACATATATATACACACACACACACACACACCTATTTGGGCCTAATGGTAGCCATTTCTACAGAGGGAACAGGGGGAGGGAAGAAAATAAAGAAATTTACATGATAATTTTGTTGTGTATTTGAAAGGAATAGCAAGTTGTGCATTGGCAGATTTGAAGTTTCATGTGCAATTATTTTTTTATTGTACTGTGTAATGGAAATGTTTATTTTATTTCATAAATTAAAAATAAAATTGAAATAAAGAGTACAGAGAGGTCTAATAACATCACCAGGGTCACCCAACCAATTACATGCTAAAGGTGGGACTTGAACTTAGTTCTTCCTGGCTCCAAAACTAGTTTTCTATGCCAAATGTCTCATGCTTAGAAAAGATGTGATTTTAATGCAAAACAATATTGAGAAGAAAGAATTACTGATTCAGAAAGTTGGAAAGGACCTTAGGGACATTCCAGTCCAACATATGCTTGAAAAGGAATCCCCTAAAATTCATTACCCAGCCTTCCTTGCAGCCCCCTAGTGATAGAGAACTCACTATTTAGCCAGGTAACTAATTACACCTTTAAACAATTCAAATTGTTCAGCCCTTTTTTTTTTTCCCACTTACTTAAGCTGCAGTCTCCCTCTACAACACCAGTCTCTGGGACCAAACAAAAGAAGGCTAACCTACAATGAATGAATGAATGAATGAATGGATTTTGAAAAAAGCATTTAAGAGCTCACTGTGCTAAGAGCTGAAGATACAAATATAAAAGGTAAAATGGTTCCTGCCCTATATTCTAATGGAATCTAATAATATTCTTTAAAAAAAATGTCTATATTCTAATAGAGGACAGTAGGGGTTAGGTCTGGAATAGTGAAGGGAGGCACAGGGCAGTTGAATGGAAGTTTTGATTCTATTATTACTAGCAGACCTGTTGGGACAGTGAGGAGGGAAGAAATTCACCCAGTGACATGGCATGAAGGCAGCCAGAGATCAGCGTGATTGGTCTGGGTCTCTTCTGGACATGGGAGACTCTCATCACTCAGGAGCCCAGGACTCCAGATTAGGAACTAGCATGCCAGAGAAGGGTGGGTCTACCTTCCTGTTTGCCAGACTCTGCTTGAATATCAAGGCCTATGAAAATTAATGATTCACTTAATCCTCTCCACTCTCTCATTTGGTGAATTGAGCCTGTCCCTTGACAGCTATTCAGATGATTCTCAGATCTCTATCTCCAGCCAAAAACCTCACACTTGAGTTTGTTGAATGATTCCTGTTGAATGGAAGTGAATCCTTTTTTTTTCTCCTGTTCAACTTCATATGTTGTATCTCTGTTAATTTGTCCCATAATCACCTCAAATGCCATTTGTCCAAACCCATGTGCATCATCTTCCTTTTTCATCCTCTCTCCACTCATGTAAGCCAGTATTCTAGTACAGACCTCCATCCCCTTTTACCCAGACTATTTTAATAGCCTCCTAATCAGAAACCTTTCCTTTAGTTTCCTACCTATCTGATCTATCCTTCAGAAAGCTACCAATATAATTTTCCTAAAGCATAGGTTTCACTACAGCACTTCCCTAATCAAACATCCATAATATGTCCCTATTGCTTCAAGGATGAAGTACAAACACTTCACCTTGGAATTTAAGTCCCTTTATATTCTCACACTAGTCTAGATTTCCAGGAAACTTTCACATCACTCCCTCTCATGTACTCTAGATTCCAGTCAAAATAACCTACTTAATAATATTCCCTGAACTCAGTATCCTATCCCTTGTTCCCATGCCTTTAAACAGGGGACCCTGAAGGCCTGGAATATAGTACTCCCTCATCACCTCTTCCTTATAAAATATTTAGCTTCTGTCAAGGCTTAAGGCCAGCTCCTATAAAAGTCTTTTCCTGATACTCTTAGAAATCAATATTGTCTCTACCATCCTCAAAATATATTAAATTATGTTGTATTATATATCACATAATATTATATCACATCACAGTATGTCATAGAACATTATATCACTTATTTCATCATATAACATATATGTAATGTAAGTATAAAATATATAATTATATGCAACAAAATTATGGAACGTATACTTGGTTGCAGAGGAGAAGGGGAAACATTTAAACACAGATATACATATATGATATATACATGCACATATATATGTATATGTATGTATGTATGTATCTATCTATCTGTCTATCTATCTATAATTCCATAAGGATAGGCACTAGCTTTATTCTTTGTAATCCCAGCACCTAATAAAATTCCTTGCACATATGAGGCATTAAGTAAATGCTTTTAAAAATTGAATGAATGTCCCTACTCCTCCCCACCACTCCAATCTCACAACCAGACTAGTTTCTTCTATGTGTTTCTTCAAGGACAACACAATTCTCCCAATACCACAATCTTATAACTTGGGAATCAAGTCTTACTCTTCTTTCTCTTTTATCCCCTACATTCATTCAGAGATAAAGTCCTATTAATTCACATTTTGAATTTCTCTTGAAATTACTGTTTCTTTTCCATTCACACTGCTACAACCCTAGACTGTCTCTTATTACCTAGTAATTAGACTACTGAAATTGACTTCTGAATTGTTCTTTTCTCTAATCTTCCATAGCAAGCCTTGGATATTGTCAGAACATAGTAAACCAAGAATGGATAGCACTAGAAATCTAGGTAGCTGGGAATGAAGATAGTTGAAGTCAGGTTGGCCAGAGGTCAAGTTCACAGAAGCAGAGCATGTTAGAGAGAGGTCAGTAGGTATTTGTGAGAGCAGTCAAGCATCAGGAATCAGGAATCCAATTTAGGATATTGGAAACAAATGATCAAAGACACAGGGGAGAGATTTGAGCTTTAAAGAATCAGGCACTCAAGTAAAATAGTAAATACAACAAGGACAGCTAGTCTAAAAAACTAGGTCATAGGCACCAGCAAGTAGCAAAGGTACTTCATTCTGGCCAACAGTTTAAGAGGCAGAGGTTCCCTAAAGGACCCTCCTATTCAAGCCTCACTCAGTCCACAGCTGTAGAAAGCAAGTGGGCATATCTCGATGAAATAGGGCAGTGAGAAGACAGCTTTTCTTTGTACAGTCTTATGTATCACCATCCTGTGATGTGCTTCCTTGAAAAATGCTTTCATCTTGTCTCTCCTTTTTTTTCCCCATAAACCTCTAATGGCCTACCTATGTGACAAAATCCAAAATTCAAACTCCTTATCTTGGTATTCAAGATTCTTCCCACTTTGGAACCACCACATATCTCAGAACTCTACAGCATGAATCTTCTTCCCTGTCTCAGCTGCCTTCTCACCCAATGTCTTTAAACCATATGTTCGTTCCTAATTCAAGTTGTTTTACCCCTTTATAATTCCTTACATCCAAATCCTACCTGTCTCTCAGGGTCAACACATGTTCAGCTTTTTCTTTATAGTCTTTCTCAAACATGCATTTCTATGTGATTCCCTTCCTACTCTGGACTCCATTGGTACTAATTCTCAATATTCCTCACTTTGGCAGGTAATTTTAGACTGCCTTTTATTATCATTTAACTATTATTGAATTTGTGTTAGGGTTATTCTTTTAATGTCTGTAGTGGCAACACCCTCCCCCCCAAAAACTGTAGACTTCTTATTGGGCATATTTTGTGCTCATTTTTCTCTCAGCACCTAGGACTATGCCGAACAGGTTCAGTGAATTCTTCAATCAGCTGCCACGGTGATTTTCTTAAAGCAAAAATATGTTCATTTTACTACCATCCCTTCTCCTCACATATACTCAATAAACTCCAGTGGCTCCATGTTACCTCTGGGATCAAATATAAAGTCTATTGGCAGAGCCAAGATGGCGGCATAGAAGCAGCAAGGTCCCGCAGCTCCCACACCGCCACCCTACACACCCATAAAATACGAGCCCAGACAAAGTCTAGGAAAGTCTAGGACTCTCAGACTCACAAAAATACAGAGAACACAGCTCTTGCTGAAGGCAGCTCAGCAGCAGGGGCTCAGCGTGGCCGCTGGAGCAGAGGCTGGAACAGCCGGAAGCCGAGACCCAGGCCTGGGACGGTGGGAAGGAGCTGAGCCGAGCCCCGCAGCCAGCCTGCAGTGGTTCTACAGCCTCCAGCACCCCCATATCTGCCAAGGCGTGAGGAGCAGGATGGAGAGGCTGCAGAGGAGCAGAGAACGGCCAGCCCAAAACCATGCGGCCAGGCAAGGCCCCAGGGT
>CM053596.1:138515246-138563653 GCA_028646575.1 Pseudocheirus occidentalis | reverse complement strand
GGAGCAGGGGAGGGGCTTTACAGTGGGATTGCTGTTATGGGGTTGGGGCAGGAGCAAGACGGGGAGAAAATATGTAATTCAAAAAATGTAATGAAAATGAATAATGTAAACAAGAAAACGAATAAAAACTAAATTAAAAAAAATATATAAAGTCTATTGTCATTGAAAACTTTTCAGAAGATGGTCCCTTCCTAGCCTTCTCAGTCTTCTTACACATTCACCCCCCTCCCTCCACACACACACACACACATTTTGTGAAATCACCTTGCTACACCATTTGTTCTTCCTCTCATAAGATGATCGGCTTGGCATTCTCTATGTCTTTTCACAAACTGCTCCATGCCTTTAGTGTTTTCCCTTCTCACCTCCACCTTTAGAATCTCTGGCTTCATTCAAAACTCAGCTCAAATGCCACTTCCTGAAAATTTTTCCCACTTCCCTCTTATGCTAGTACCTCCCCTCTGAGAATTGCTTCTATGACCTCTATATGCACTGTTGTGTGTATTAGTTTATATAGGTTTTGTGTCCTCTGTTAGAATGAGAATAGTAGAGACTATTTCTATCTTTTTTTATAACCTGGTATTTTGCACAGTATTTAGCACATAGTAGGTACTTTAAAAGTGATTATTAATAAGCTGAATGAATGAGCTGTTTGAAGGGAAAATAAATTATGTCTTGCCTGTTGTTCTAACTTTAATCAGCCCTGTGTTAAGGTATAATTTAATTGGATGGGCCAGAGAATCTGTGTTTCTGAACGGGTAGCCAGATCCTCTGACCTAAAACTCAATATATAGCCAAGAGAGAAAAGACAGATTCATTTGTTCAGTTGTGAAGAAATGGAAGGAATGTACTGATGGCAAGAATTTTGAAATACTAGAACAAGAAGATGGATGAGGTTATGGCATCTTCCTCCCCGGAAAACTTTCAGAAAAGACATTAACCCTACCCCTGACTGAGTTGACCTAAGCGCTATCTTGCCTGGAGGCAGAGGAATAGCACAGATTTCTTTTCCTGGATCCTAATGGGTTTATGAATTGATCAGGACCATTCTAACCCCTTGCTCCTCTTGGGTCTGAAGAGGGGAAAACACTATGACCTTGCCCTGGGTTAAATGCTAGTTACTGAGGTAGTATTTCTCTTTCCTCCCATTCAGCATTCTGTACACATAAAAGGTGTCCCATTGTGAGACAGCAGCATCTAGATCATGTATCTTAACCTAGAGTCTGAAAATGTTTTTAAAAATATTTGTATAACTCATTCAATATAATTGTTTTAAGGTAACTGTGATTTTATTTTATGCATTTAACAACATTACTCTGAGATGGGAGATCCATGGACTTCAAAAAAGGGATTCATGAGACAAAATGGTTAACAACTCCTGTTATATATTACATACAACTGCTGAAATGTATCTGAGTCATTTCTAAAATGAGGAAAACAGTGGTCTTGGTCAATTTAATTCCATTCAGAAGGTATTTATTATGCATTTTTTATGTGTAAGGCCCTTTGCTGGGTATGGATGATACAAAGGCCAAACAAAACAGGTCCTGACATCATGGAAATTACATATTACTGAGGAGAGAAAATACAATACTCCCAAAGAGAAATCAGTATCAGATCCTTTAAGGCAGTGGTTCTCAACCTTCCTAATACTGCAACCCTTTAATACTTGTATGTGGACATATCTGCATGTGGGCAGACCTGCCTGGAGATGGAAAAAGGAGCATGTCTCAGTTCCTAAGACCATCAGAAATATGTGTTTTCCGATGGTCTTAGGAGGCCCCTGTGACCCCTGTGAAAGGGTCATTCGACCCCCAAAGGGGGTCATGATCCACAGGTTGAGAACCGCTGATTTAAGGACAGTACACTAACAAACAGGGGGACAAGGAAAGGTTTGGGGCAGGAAAGGGCACCTGAACTGAATCTTGAAGTAAGCCATAGAATCTGAGAGGTAGAAGAGAAGAAGGAGTGCATTCTAAGTAAGTGGGATAGCCTATGCTCAGATATGAAGAAGAAATATGGAATATCCAGTATCAGAAGCAGGTTAGCTTGGATAGAACATAGTATGTGAAGACAAGGTGGGAAAGGAAGGCTAGATCCAAACAGTGAAAGACATCAAATCCTGAGGTGAAGAATTTGTATTTTATCTTATAGGCAATAGAGAGCCTTTGCAGATTTTTGAGGAAGAAATACGCTAAGACTGATTTATGGAGATTTGGTCACTATATTTGCCCTCAGTTTTTCTGTCCTCCAAATTCTCACAGCATTTTGTGCTAATACAATATAAAGCCAAGCATGAGCAACTTTCCAGAGGACTGCTGCTGTGAACAGCTTTCAAGGTTCTGATTATATAATATAGTGAACTCTCTATTTATTTAGTAACAAATTAAGGCAAAACATTCACAGGAATCAAAGTACAGCATTCACAGTGTGATAACTTAACAACTTATCACTAAAATGGCCACATAGTTTTCACCAAAGTGGTCACATAGTTTTAAGCGAAAATAACATTCATTTAAGGAGGCAAGTCTCCTTAATTGACACAAAATACAAAGGTCAAAGTCCTTCACCCCTAGGTCGCATTGTCTTAATCTCTTCCATCAAAAAGCCATCTTTCTTATTAATTGGAAAAATCCTTAACTCAATCATGTAAATATAAAGGTCAGAGTTCTCCACACCTAGATCACAGTGAGTCATGATTTTCTCAGTTTGCATTAAATACCCAAGAAGAAGTCTTTTCATTTTGACTTGAGGTAGGCTCTCAGTTTCCGTGGTTCCTCTTCCATGATCCTATCTCCTGCCAGAATCTATCCAGCTGGCACTTGGTTTCAAAGGCAGACAGCTCTCAGTTCTTTGTCCAGCTTCTTGTGTAGTTCCTGTTCCATACTGAAGCTCACAGTGTCTGATCCACCTCAAGTCCTTCATGGTTTCTGTTTCTGGGAAGACAGAGCTTAACAAAGCCATAATAACATTCATGCACATTGCTGGCATCTTCATCAATTCATTTTCTGCTTGTGAAATCAGCATAGACCCAACAACAAGGTCTGAGGAATCAAAACAAATCATCAGTACAGTCCCTGGACCTTTGAAATTGTCAGCAAGACTTTTCTCCAGGATTTCTGTAAACATACAACAAGAAAATCCTCTTTCAGGCCTTCTGAACCAGCATCAAGGTACCAGGGCTTCTGTAACAACAGCACTATCCTCTAATAGCCAACAAATCTGACAAAGTAACATCAAAACAGACAAAGTATAGACACTACAACCATGCCTCCTCCCAATTCTATCTTCTCATTTCTTCTTAATTCTCAGTTCAGTACTCAGATCTCATTTCTCTTCTCAGTTCTTCTCAGTTCTCAGTCCAGTTTTTACTTCTCTTCTCTCTCTCCAGCAGTAACAGTCCAGCCTCTAGATGCTTGTTCCCGGAAGTTCTGGCCTCTCTCAGCTTGGGCTTTTTCTTAAATACAGTATTAGCTCCTCCCTGTTCTGCCTCTTCCTGTTATGTCAATAAGTCCTTCCTACTGTGGGGTTCACAAATTCTGGGTCTTAATACTTAACACAACCATGAACTTGGAACTAAGTGCTAAGTACCTGTTAGCTTTCCAATACAAGGGGCAGGGACATCTTCAAATTCCCATTCCCATTCCATACAATAAAAACTTCAGTATATATAGATGAACTGCTGAGACAGAAGGAAGCAGGTCTGGCTATGACTCCAAAAAGTAAGATGATACTTTGATTTGGTTGACACCTACAAATATCCAGTATATTTAATCCAAAGATAACAGTACTTATTGTGCATGTTTGATCCTTTATAGTAATGTTCTCTAAAGTGGGTTCCCCGTAACCTAAAGGACCATGGCATGATCCTAATGGATATTTAATCAATGATCTGGAGAGTGAGAAGATCTTCAGAATTTCATTTGCATCCCACCCTTTCCTCTATAGCCAACTGTGGGCTTGGTTCTTAGATAGCTATACTATATCTTTTACACATTATCATTCAATACTCTCTCATTTTGCCTGCTGTAACCACTGATCTTCAATAACTACACTGTGCATTAGCTTCTGAAGGTGGATATGACCTCAGAATTCCCAAGCAGCTATAATAGCAGCTTCCCTTAGATTATTCCTCTTCACTCTTCACTTACCAATAAATTTGTGACTGAGGTTGACCTACCTCAATATGGGGGTTGTGCATTCCCAAGTAGCATCTTATAAGAGCTAGATTTATGCCAACATATTTTCAGTTTTGGTGAGACAAAGGGAATCACACAAGATGCAAAGGCACAGGTTCATGATCATCCGTAACTGAGAACTTAGTACAGTTTCTTTCCTGTCAATGATAATTAACTATGATTCCAAACTTCTGTATTACCCTCTAGGATACTAGTATTCCTGTAGGCATGTGTTATTGTTGTAATTTATCAATTAGTTGTGTCCTACTCTTTATGACCCCACTGGGGGTTTTCTTGGCAAAGATACTAAAGTGGTTTACCTTTTCCTTCTTCAACTCATTTTACAGATGAGGAAACTGAGGAAGAGTTAAGTGACTTGCCCAGGTCCACACAGCTAGTAAGTGTCTGAGGCTGAATTTGAACTCAGGTGCTTCTGAATCAAGGCCTGGCATTCTATCCAAAGTGGCCTCTAGTGTGCCACTTCATTATTATCCTTGATTACTCAACTCACCTTAATCCCACATCATCAGTTCCCAGATCTTATCATTTCTACCTCTACATCACCACTCTCATCTATCCCTTTCTCTTTATCCATACAATTTCCTACCTCTTACTTAGACAGTAGCCTCCTAACTGATATTTTTTACTCAATTTTTTTCATTCTCCAGTATATATTCTTGACAGAACAGTTGCTTGAATGATTTTCCACAGGTCCAGATTGAACTATAATGCCCCCTTTATAAGTTCCAGTTATTTCCAATTCACCCTAGGATCAAATATCATTACCTCTGTTAAAAAACACTTAAAAAATCATTGGTATAGCAATGCATCCACATGATTTATAAATATACATATATACTTATTTGAAGAGTATTATCAATTTATAAAACAATATATGTGCATGACCAAAAAAGTTTGGAGATCACAACTTTGCAGGACATGATTTTAGGATTGGAAAGTATTTTATAGGACAACTAGCCTAAGTACTGCCTGAAAAAAGAATCTCCATAAACCATAACCTACAAGTGGTTATCAAACATTAGCTCAAGGATCTATAGGGTCCAGTAACTTGCTAGGACATCCATTCCAATTATAGATCACTCTACATATGAAGACATGTTATGTTTACATCAAATCTAAATTTGGTACTTTGCATCTTTTACCAGTTACTTCTAGTTCTGCTCTCTGGGGCCAAAAAGAATAATAGGATTCCCTCTAGAATGGGTGGTGCTTTCGTGTGTAATAGTATGTGCTTTGTATTTGTGTTTGCATAGGACATATGAGACAGTGGAAAGAACACTGTCTTTGAGTCAGAGTATCTGAGTATCATGTGTCTGCCATGGCCTGTGTGACTTTGGTAAAGTTAATAAAGCTCTCTGAGCCCCATTTTTTTAAATTTACAAAATGAGAGGGCTGGCCTTGGGCCTCTTAATATCTCCTTCACCTTTAAATATATTATCTTATGGTACATTTGATGCACCTAGAACTGTGACTATGGATTCCTGGCATATAAACCCTAGTAGAACACCTTTTGTGGTCTGTTCTTTATGTTATTGACCCCCAGCTAAGTAGTTATAACCCTTTTCCCCAGGGCATCCCAATGGAAAGTAGACTCCTAATACTCTACTAGTGCTTGTGAATGTATTTATTTCATTCTATTTAGTATTTTATTTATTTGTATACCTCGCACCTGCTTCATATGGCTAGACAATGATGAGTGCATATAACACGGTGAAGTGGTTGAGTCATTCATATTTGCACTGCATATTTCTATTGGGCTAGAACCAATGGTACCAATTTGTATGTGTTGTTTCTTGTTTAGAATGCATGCTCATTAAGGTCAGGAAATGTGTTTTCTTTTTCATTTGTATCTCCTGGGCTTACCACAGTGCCTGGCAAAGAGTAAGCCCTTAACAACTGATTGAGTGACTGAGTGACTTGAGTAAGCCTGTCTCATCCTTCCTGTTTGATTATGAGTTATTTGAGAACAGGTTTTCCACTAATTCTAGAAGTTTCTCGGCTTGTTCTTCATTGTCTGAGCTAAGGATCAGAGTCAAAAGAGGTCATAGATGAAACTGGGTACAAGCTCTCTTGGTCATAAGGGTCCAGTAACTGTGAGAAAGAGATGAAATGCAGTGAGACCTGTTGAATTAGTATTTTCCCCTGGGTTCTACAGTTAAATGGGATGTTTAAGGGAGTCAGAGAGAGGGAATAGATCTGGTAATAAAGGCAAGTCTCAGAAGTATATGAGAAGAATGTAGTCACAGAGGAATGATAAGTTTTGGGACAGTGGTATGACAAGCACAGTTGTTTTTTTTTAATCATTTTTCTCCTAGATGCATCTTTGTTGTGGTAGACTGAGGTGATAGTGGAAGGAGATTTCCAGGAATTCATATAGGTCCAAGGCCCTGTGATTATGCTGCTATCATATAGATTTCTGACAATATATACATCACAATAGAAAAAAAAAGAACAGAACCTGGATGGAATTGTATTCCAAATTCAGACCAATCCTGCTTGTCTAGTTAAGAAATCTCAAAAGAAACTAAAAAGCTTGGAGGGACAAATTATGCTTACATCATTGCCTATAATTGAAGCTTTAGGCATCAGAATAGAAAAAAAAAGATTTGGGAAACGAATAGCTTCTCAAGCTTTTTCAAGAAGATGTCTGAAAATTAGATCTGAATTATGCCTTAAGATATAGGAATAGTAGGCTATTAGTGAGGGATGGAGTGCATTTAACAAGAGTTGGTAGAAATACATTTGTTTAGATAATTGAAGATCTGATTGAGAAGGCTTTCGTTAAAAATGTAAGGGGCAAGGAGAAAGCTGCCCACATAAATCTGGAGAGCAATATGTGTGTGTGTTTGTGTGTATGTGTGTGTTTATGTGTGTGTGTGTATGTGTGTGTGTGTGTGTAGTTTCAACATTGGGTGATTTTCAGTAGGAAGGGCCAATAATTTGTAGGCGAATATTGTCCCAGGAAAATAGTAAGGTAGGATCTAGCTCTGAGTTCAAGACTCTAGGCCTGGAGGGGTAGAGGGAATATAGATATACATGTATGTATGTATGCATGTATGTATGTATATACATAAAATTAAGAACTCTCTCTATAAAATTAAGAGACATAGAATTTATATATATGCATATATAAATTAAGAACTTTAAGTACTGATTGATCAAAGATAAATACTCACAAAAAGATCATGGAGAACGGCAGATGTAGCATGGGGACTAGATATATTAAGTGTCCTCATTCTCAAAAAAAAAAAAGAAAAAGAGAGAAGTAGTACTTAAGAATTTTATATGTGACTTTGACTTCAATTCCTAGCAAAATTCTGGTTAATGTATACCTGGAAGAGGAATGAGTTACCACAAATAGACAGAATGGTTCAATCCAAAACAATTATTACTAAATTAAACTTGTTTCCTTTAGGGATAATATTACTAGACAAATAGAATATGATAACGCCAAAGATGTAGTCTACTTAGACTTTGGTAAAGCAGTTGACAAAGATTTCATGTTATTCCGGCAGAAAAGATCATAAAATATATGCCATATAATATACTAGTCAGGTGGGTTTGGGACTGGATAATAGCTACACTTCAGCATTAGACATTAGACATAGGTTTGATGTTGACTTAAAAAGAGAATTCCAGTGGAGCACCCCAGGGATCTATACACGTACTCATGCTGTTTAATTTTTTCAACAACATGGACTGCTATGCTTATCTAACATTTGAATAACATAAAGTTTTAGGGTTATTCAAATATAATAAAAAAAACCTCACAACCAGCTAGATGAGTGAAATATAATATGAGTGAAATATAATAAGATGAAATTTAATAGGGATAAATGGAAAATCTTATGCTTGGTTTTAAAAGATGTACTTCATAAGCAGAATAGAAAATGTGGGATATATAGCTATATAGTAGTTCATGAGAAAAAACAATCTGGTGGTTTTAAAGGATTATTAGCCCATATGAATTAATAGTGTGATATGGAAGCCAAAAACGCTAATGCAAATTTAGAATGCATAAAGGAAAACACAGTACCCGGGATTAAGAAGATGGTGCCTCAATTGTTCTCTGACCTGCTCAGATCACAGTTAGAATATTGTTCATAGTTCTAAGTACTACACTGAAGGAAGGTCATTAGTAAGTTAGAAAAGGTCCACACGAGGGCAGCCAAGATGGCGGAGGGCTTCCAAAGCATGCTATTTGAGTATCTCTTAAAGGAACAAAGTACTCTGGACATGATACTATATGATTGCTGATTTCACGAACTTAAAAAACAGATATATGGAGAGACAGAGTCAAGATGGAGGAGCAGAGAAACACTCAACCAAACTCTCAAATTTCCCTAACAACTCCAAAATAATGCCTTCATTTGAATTCTGGAGTAGCAACAAAAGGCAGAGTGAAGCAATTTTCCATTTGAAGACAATTTAGGAGATCAGCAGGAAAGGTCTGTCTCACTGGGTGGTGGTTGAGCCTACTCCTGCAGTGGCCCTTCATTGGTGGTGGCAGCAGCTTTAGGAGCTTTAAACCCACTGATGATTTAGGGATCTGACAATTGGTCAAAAGGAGATTTTAAGGCACTCTTTGCTGGCACTGTATTCAGGACCCTGTTGCATTGTACATATACAGGGTCTCTAGTCCCAGGGTCATAAGGAGCAATAGCACTTGATGTTATGGCAGGGACCCTTGTGCTGGTTCCATGATTGAAAGGTGCTTGTGGTTTCTCACAGGGGAGTAGGGAGCCTGGCCTCAATTCCAAGACTCAATTCCAATTTCCTTCACAGGGGATCAGCAAAGGCTGGAAAACTACTCTTCATATATGTGGTAGAGGGAATAGGGGTTGAACTAAATAACCTCTGAGGTTTTTTCCTGTGTTTAGTTTCCAAAACTTTTAACTAGACTTTAAGTAATAATTATAAAATTTAGAAATGTTTAAGGTAAGCTAAACATTTTAACATAATGAGGCAAATTTTAACTTAAGAAGTATCACCAGTATTTGCTAGTTTGTGATTCATAAATTGAATACGGTTATGGAAAGATATCCTTTAGTAAGAATGATTAAAACACACTCATTTTAGTAAATTCACCAATTGGAGTGAAAATCATCATTTAAGTAATTTGTGCAAGGGTCAATTAAGGGAGAAATGATAACTTTATGAGAGAAGTACACAGTGAACCATAGGACCAGAAGGAAGAAATGGATGATAAATTCAGAAAGCAGATAACATAGCAAAAAGACATGCCATAATAGAAGTAGAAAATTTCAATTATACAAATATCTGCCAGCTAAAAGTGAGGCAGCTTACAAATTCTTTTGTCTCACTTTATCATAATGCCCTTGTTCAAATGTAGAGAAAACAACGAGAGGAACTATTACTTGGAACTTGATTCCAAAATGGGGGAATCTGATGCCAAATTATAAATAACTAGGCTTATTCCCCAACTGATAAATTGTCAAAGGATCTAAAGAGGCAGTTTTCAGAAGAAAAAAATATCAAAGTTATCTCTAGATATATGAAAAAATGTTGTAAATCACTATTGATGAGAGAAAGGCAAATAAAACAATTCTGAGATAGTACCTCACACTTATTAGAAATAAAAAAGGCTAGAGAGGTTGAGGAGTAAACAGGTGGTGAAGTAGTGAACATTCTGGAGAACAATTTGGAACTAAACCAAAAGGGCTATAAAACCATGTATACCCTTTGATTCAGCAATACCACTACCAGGTTTGTATCCCAAAGAGATCAAAGAAAAGAGTAAAAATTAAATACATTTACAAAATATTTATAGCAGGTGTTTTTGTTTTTGTTTTTGTTTTGTTTTTGTGGTGGTGGCAAAGAAATCCAGGAGGGGATGCTCATCAGCTGGGGAATTGATGAACAAATTGTGGCATACATTTTTGATGGAGTACCATTGTGCAGTGGGAAATGATGAGAGGGGGTGGTTTCACAGGAAAAAAAATGGCAAGACCTATATATGAACTGAAACAAAATGAAGTGAGAAGAACCAGATCACTGTGTACAGCAACAGCCATGTTGTAATGATGAAGAACTAGTGTAAGACTTGGTTATTCTAATTAATATAATGATCCAAGACAATGCAAAAGGACCTACAGAGAGAACTGATGAGTTCAAAGTGCTAATTGAAGTATGAAATAAAAGTATAAAATTGCTTTATTCTTGCTTTTTTTTGGTAAATATGGCTAATATGGAAGTGTTTTGCATGATTTCACATGTAGAATTGATATCTTATTTTCTTCTTTCTCAGTGGGTATAAGAAGAGTTAAGAGGGAGGGAGAGAATTTGGAACTCAAAATTTAAAAAGAAAAGAATGTTTAAAATAAATGATAAATTAGGAAATATTTTTAAAAAAGAAATGACTAGTCATTATCATCTTATATTTAATGACAGATAAGAAAAGAAAAGCCAGATACTGTATGATACACACTCTAGATTTGAAGTTTGTGGTTTTAAAATAATTCATAGAAATGATGAATAATATCTAATTGTCGTCATCCAACAGAAGAAGTCATCCCCAAGAGGAGTGAAATGTTGCGTGGTTCAAAATTCTTGATAAACACAAATAATTCTGATGAGGAATAAAACCCAATCCCTCTAAAAGGTCAATGTAGACGTACAGGAACTTAGTCAACAGCTTCCTTTTTGAATGTTGGGGTTAAAAAAAGTGCCAGCAGCTGAGGATGAATACCTCCTCTCTTAAAAACAAGCGGCATAGTAATGAAGGAATATTGAGAGGAGTGCTCTCACTCAGAACAACTCGAGGCTAGTGAAAAATGCCAAGGAAAACCAAAGCAAAATAGGGGGGAAAACTGGCTCCTCAGAATAAATAATAACAACAATAATATCTCACTTTACAAAACAATTTACAGTTTACATGATGCTTTCTTTCCAAGAAATCTGTGAGATGGATATATTGTGATCCCCTCCTTTTATTGATAAGAATAATAAGATGATGATAGCAGATGATGCTCAGAAGGCATTCTTGATGCCTACTTGATTCCTAATTTGTTTCCTTTTTCACTAGCAAGGAGAACAGTCTTCAAAGAGGATAAAACACAATAGGAGAATTAACAAGATGGGAAAACATTAACTAACATATTAGTGAGTTCAGATTTTCAGGCCTGGATTACCTACATTGTAGAGTACTAAAAAACATGTGAATATGCCCTCTAAAGTGGCTTCCAGAAGTCTTTAAACAATCTTGGAAAAATGGAACCCTTTGCAAAGGGATAGAAGAAGGTGAATGATGTAATAATATTCAAAAAAATGGGAGGGTGGGAAAGCCTTTAAAGCATAGTCTAGTATTCCTGACTCAAATTCCTGACAGAATTCTAGGATGTATAATCAAAAGAACATTTTGTGAACATTTAGAGAAAGATGTGGAGCTAAGAGCCAGAATGGTTACATCAAGAATAGATAATGCTAGAATGGTTTAATTTCTTATTCTGACACTGTATCAGATTTGTAGACCAAGGGACTGCCATAGATATAACTAGATTTCAGCAATGTATTACAAAAAAAATTATTTGTATTATCATGCTAGATAAGGAAGGAGATATGGGCTACATCATAATACATTTTGGTTAAATTGGAACTAGTTAAATGACTAGATACAAAGAAATACAATTTTAGGGTTTAATGTTGACATAGAGAATGGTCTCCAGTCAATTAATTTAGTGCTCTTTCCTTAACTCTGTTATGTTGAATAGTTTTATTAATTATACAAATATATATGTATATATATGTAATACTTATTGATTTGTGTAGAAAATACAAAGTTAAGAGAGTTAGCAAACATGAAGGCTCATAGAATCTGGATCCTCCACAAATACTAATTGGATAGAATAATTTACTGAATCTAATATGATGGAATTGAATATGGACAAAGATAAGGTCCTGAACTTGGGTTAAAAAAATCAAGTGCAGATGTACAAAATAGGGAACAGAAAGATGAAATGGAACTGAATTCTAAGTAAAAAAAAAAGTGATCACGATTGTTCCTGAAAAGATGAGAAATTGGACCACCCTTCTTTCTGTGCAAAGATGGACGATTTTGAGTATGGAATATTGACTATATTGTCAAAGTTGATGTTCCTATTAGTTTTGCTAAGCTGCTCTTTTTCATTACTCTTAAAAATGTTACAAGGATGGCACATTGGGTAGAAGAGGGAACAGGATATTTCAGAAATGAAAATGATATATTAATATAAAAATATAGATTTTAAATTAAAAAGTACAGATGAATTGGCCATGTCTATATAAGAGTTGTAAATATAGATCCTCTTCTGGTCTTTTAACCTGTGTATTAGTAGAACATTCAGGTCCCTCATCTGTAATCCCTAGCTCTCAGTGCCTGACTGGCCCATCTCCTCTTCTCATTATATATTTCACAGGTGATATCTTTTATAGTACCTCTTATAGATGAGCCTTCATTAATAATACATTGTCACCTACTTATGCCTACCATATGTAACTTTTTATTGCCCTTTGGGCCACCTAAAATTCTGATACTTCAGAAACGGTGGGGTTATATGATTTCATACCCATATAAACCTCGCTAACAGGCTATTGGCATTAAAAAAAAAAGTTGGTTTCTTTTTATTTCAAAGAGTACCTAAAGATCATTGAAGGTGCTAAGATATTTCCCCAATATAATCTAGCCATCCTCTGAATACAACAAAAATTGTACTGACAGAGAAATAGATAGTGTCAGAGGAAGACAGGTAGCTTACTGTGCTCTGTCCTTGACAACTGATTTCTGGGGGTATTTAATTCAGTTCTCATAGTTATATTTGAGGTAGAACAAATTAGAACATACCAAAGGACAAGCATGATGGTCAAGACAATTAAACACCCTATCAAGTGAGAATCAGTATCTGGGATGTTTGATTTATAGTAGATAAATATATAGGATAGAAATGACAACTATCCAAGTACCTGAAGAAGGTCTCATGGAAGACTCACTGTATATGTATATTGTACATGTATGGGAAAACGCTGGGTAAACATGAGCTGCTGTGGTTTATATACCTATGTGCCACATATACATGAATATATACACATATATGTGTGTGTGTGTGTGCATGTGTGTGTACATGTATAGCAGCTCATTTTACAGAGAATTTTCCATTTCATGAACCCTTTTCTTCACCACAGTCCTGCAAGTGACCAGTTCAGGGAATATCATTGCAATTTTACAATATGGAAACTAAAGTGCAGAAAAATTAAATAACTTGTCAATTGTCACCTAATTCCTAAGTGTCACATGTGTGACTCAAATCCAGGTAATCTTCTCAGACCTTTGTACAATGTTTTAAACATAGTAGGGGCCTCAACAAATGTTTGCTGAATTGAACTGATATTGTGAACTGTGAGCTTCCTGTATGAAAAAGGGCAATATTTATTTAAAGTCATGATACATAGTCATCATGTCTATCCAATCAATCCAAAATTTACACCATAAACTGTTTGCTAAAAATGTGGTAGATGCCATTGGGCAGAATTGTGGTGGGGGTGGTGGGGTGGGGTAGGGGGGAAGGAAATGTACCTGCAAGCATGTGTATATTGGTTGTTATCCTTTGTGCTCAAAGAGGATCAAAATGACATTACTATGATGGGGTCAAAGTACCTTTTGTCTGACTGTGGCTGATCAGACCAATAGGAGCTTAGAAAGTTCTATCCCAGGTTAGGCACAAATGGTCCATATGAACATTTGGAATGGAGATATCTCTAAATTTGCATATCATGCATTTCTTTTGAATCTCACATTTCTTTGAGCTTTGCTCATAGAGCACAGAGCCTTCTTGGATATGGGCACACCATACTGGGCAGTCCTGTGCCAGCATCTCCCATGTCCCACAGCTGATCCCTAAATTTTTCAGTGAGACCTTGGGAGTGTCTTTGTATTATTTCTTCTGATCGCCATGTGAGCACTTGCTCTGTATGAGCATACACAGAAAGACAAAGAATACATGGGTGCAATCCTTCTGGGATGTTACACAGTAGTTTAGGGGTAGAAAACAGAATCACACATACACACAAAGTGTTGGGAATACAAAACAATAAATAACATGTACAAATTAATACAGTGAAAATTGAGTATATAAAAGCTGAAGGGACAAAGAATAAGATAGACTAGGACAATATACAAGAAAACAGGAGGTATAAATACCCACTAGAAGGCAAGATGGAGAAACCAAGTGGAACTAAAATTCATGATTATGTTTAGTGAAGTGAAAGGGTCCACTGTAAATATTCACTACAAGGAAGACCAGCAGAGTCATTGTCAGTTCTTACTATGGAAAACAAATGTGCTCAGACTCTAGATACTAGTGCTTATATTCTTTTTCTCCTCATTTATCATTCACATGAATTTCCTTTGAGTCTGACAGAATTAACCAATCCATTTCAGGGTCCATTTCATCATGTCTTTTTCACTGACCCCTCTAGGTTTGGTCAGAGAGTCTGTGAGAAAATGTGATATTAATAACTTCTGGAGTGAATTGAGTACTGGGTTGAATTATTCTTTTTTCCCCCCTAGGTGATGGAGCACAATGGTGATATTATCTTTTGTGAGTTTTATTTTTGTTTTTCTCCACTTCCCACTTTTGGTGGTGAGAAGGGTAGCTCCACTTAATCAGTGATTAGGTCATAATATGGTTGAAGCGTCTAGAGATCAAAAGGAATTTGAGTGTTTGCTGGCGACTGAGAATGGGCCTAGCGCTGAAGAATAGGCAAATAAAGTTAACAAAGATTGCCTTTATGGTTCAATGCCAATTCAGTGGAGGGGGGGGGGGGGAGAGGACAAGGAATAGTAGATGGTAGACAGTATCATTTTTAGGGTAGGTTGGCCAGAATGGTACCAGTATGACAGAGAACAGGTTTTATGCCTTTTTGAATCAGAAGGTTAAGTTAGGCAAGGAAAACTTTAGCTAGAAAATAGCTTAGCAAGTCTGAGGACCACCCTGGCTCCTATGGAGAGTTTTCACAAAACCACAGAATCTGAGAGTTGAAAGGGACCTCTATCTATAGCCATCTAGTCCAACCTTTGTAGGAGAGGAATCTTCACTATGCCCAAAACTTTCATTTTGTGTACACTTTCAATTACCTGACATCCTAGTCTTTATAATTCTATTAGTATTCTTCCCATTCAATAAGGCCTAGAAAACATTATCTTGATGTCTGGAGCATGTAGTGACCTTCTCCCCCCACAACCCACATTCAATCTGTTGCCAGATTTGTGTGGATTCTATCTTCACAACATTTCTTGTATATGTCCCCCTTTCTCCTCTGGTATGACTGCTATCCTGGACAAGACCTTTATTTCTCCAGGCCTAGACTTCAGCCTTCTGGTTGATCCCTTTGACTTGAATCTCTTACTACTCTGGTCCATCTTCATTCCGCTGCCAAAGTGATTTTCCTAAAGCACAAGCCTGACCATGTCATATTTCTGTTCAATAAACTCCAGTGGCTTTTTATTTCCTGTAGGATCAAATATTAAATCCTCTGTTTGGCTTTTAAAGCTCTTCATAACCTAGGCCCTTACTACCTTTTCCAGTCTTTTTGCACTTTTCTCCTCTTCAAGGACTCAATGATTCACATATACTCTTGCTAATTCACATATATCCCTGCTATTTCTTGCACAGGACACTCCAAGTCCTGACTGGCTATCTCCCATGGCCATAATGCTCTTTCTTTTCACCTCTGCCTCATGGCTTCCCTGGATTCCTTCACATCCCACTTTCTACAAAAGACCTTTCTTGGTCCAGTGTCCTCATTACTTATGCATTTCCTCTAAGATGTCTTCCCATTGACACTAGATATATTTACATATTGGTATGCATGTTGTTATTCCCACTAGAATTTGAGCTCCTTGAGAATAGGGACTTTTTTCCCCTTCATCTTCCTTCCTCCCTTCCTTCCTTCCTTCCTTCCTTCCTTCCTTCCTTCCTTCCTTCCTTTCTTCCTTCCTTCCTTCCTTCTTTCCTTCCTTCCTTCCTTGCTTCTTTCCTTCCTTCTCTCCCTCTCTCCTTCCTCTTCCTCCTTGTTCTCCCCCTCCCCCTCCTCTTCCTCCTTCTTCTCTTCCTCCTCCTCCTCCTTCTCGTTCTCATTCTCCTTCTCTCTCTTTTTCTTTCTTTTCCCCAGGACTCATCCCGGTGCCTGTTATATAGTAAACACTTAATAAGTACCTATTGACAAACTGGTAGCCGTAGAAAAAGAGGGAAAACCAGTAGGGGGTACAATTACAGAGCATCAGGACATGGTGGCAGAAGCTGAAAAGGGGGAAAGGTAATTAGTGATAGAATATGATAGATCTCAGTGCCCAGAGAGCAAAGCAGGATGGCTTGGTTCCTCAGTCAAAGGATTTAAGATCATCAGACCCTTTGAAAACATTAAGACAGATATCTATAAGAGCCCAAAGCAAGGATCATCTCTAGAGGATGACCTAGGCTGTGTATCATGCTGATAGCGTGTCTTTTCCGAGACTGACTTCATCCTGGAACTGATACTAACCCCAGTACCTCTGCACATTAACAAAAGAATAAGACATCCTCTTTTCTTGGTAAAGCAGTTCTTCTATGTCATGGACCACTACACTAAAACATTCATTCCCAGTATCCCATAAGAATCAGAAAAGGCCATGCCCCATAAAACCCATCCACAGAAGCCTCTGATGGAGATGAATTATGGTTTACAAATGATTAAAATACAATTAATGGTGATAGAAAAGTACTTGAGGCTCTGATAGAGGAATAGGGGAAATGAGAAGGTATCAGAACCTTCAGAGTCTTAAGCACTTGTCAGTTCTTGTTTGAAAAAAGTGCATTAGCTTCATCCAATATCCATCTAACCTTTCTACTCTCCCTTGCTCTGTTTCCCTGGCAACCATTTAAAAGTGCTGGAAAAGGCCCTGCTGTCTTTTTCTTTTTTTAAAAAATGCAATGTTCTTAAGAAGTGCTTTCTTTTTTGAGGATTCCTCCCTCCCTTTCCCATCACCTCTCTTCTGTGGCTCTCGGAGGTACCTTGTCTCCAGAGCTATCTCACCTCAAATGTGTGACTGTGAATTAAGAGGTAATTAGATGGGTGTTAGGGCCAGGCAAAAGCAGCCTCTCTGAGTCTGTAGTTAGGCATTCAGGGACGGGCTGAGAGGTGTACTGATCAGGGCAGAGGACTACTTCAAATAGAAGTGTGGCAATAAAAGCTTTTGGCAAGGAGTCCAAGCTGTCTTTAGACCTCCAATCTCTGAAAGAGCATTGTTGCAGAGAAGGTGACATTGGCTACCAGGTGTCCCTTGATTGGAAATATCCCCTGACATATTAAGAGATAGGGGTGGGTCTGGCTTCTATCTTTTCTGGTAAGGAGCCCCTGAAGAGGCTTCAGGAAGAAGGCAGAGGTAGGGGGACAGAGTTAGATTCACAATCTGATTTCTCTCAGGTTTTCCATTAACAGACTACATCTTGTACCAGTAATTCTTGGCCTCCTAGCTCAGAAAAACAAGGAGCCCTGTAAAAAGCATATGACCTTCTTCCCTTCCTGTCTTTCTCAGAGCTAAACAGCAGCTAATAAAGGTCAGAACTTGAAGCTGCCATTAAGCACCCTTGAGCTATCTGCTAAGAAGGGATTATTTCTTCTGTATACACAGACATACCCTTATATCTGTGCAAATGATTCTCTATCCTTTCTGGCCCTGTTTTCATTCTATGGTATCCTAGGTCATATAATCCTAGAACTGAAAGGAACTTTTGAGAAGGTCTAGGCCAGCCATCTCCTTTTACAGATAAAGAAATAGACTCAGAGAAGTGTGATTCTCCCCGGGTCACACAGGTACCTACTGTCAGGAATAGAACTCAGATCACTTAGGCTTTAAAATATTGCCAATAAGTTACCAACTGCCATGCAGAGATGTTTGAATCGGTTTTTGTCTCTTTTAGTGTGTCACATGTTAAGGTCAACCAAGAAAGCAATGCTTAAAAGTCTTCTGTCCAGTGGTAGATCTCTATAGGTCATTTGTAGATTCTTTGCCCTTCCCAGTAATACTGGTCTCTAAAAAATATGTTGAAAACTCATATGACAAGAAAAAAGGAAGGGAGCATGACATCTAAGAGGTAGGCAGAAATGAGTATTTATTATTTGTTAAATAAGTTTTGGTATATAATGTGATAGACTAGTCATGTGTCATAAGGAAAGATGAATATGATGAATACAGAGAAGCATGGGAAGACTTGTAAGAACTAATGCAAAGGATGGTTGGCAGAACCAAGAAAAGAGAATTCAGTAATTACAACAATGTAAACTGGAAAGAACAATAAAAAATTGAATCTGTGAAATTATAATGACCAAGGCCAACCCTATAGAAAAGATAGGAGAAAGCACCTTCCACGCTTCTTTGTAAAGGTAGAGGCACTGGGGGAATATAATACTTCATAAGATGTCAAACTTTTTTGATCTATTTGTTAGTTCTACCAGACTGTTTTCTTTCTATTATTTGTTACAAGGGATGGTTCTCTCAGATACTTTGGGAAATAATAAAAGAGTAAAAGATATTAATTAAAGTTAATTAGTATTTTAATTTAAAAAGCCCTTAGTATATATTTATTGAATGCCTTGTGAGAGATATAAAAGAAAGATAACTATGGCTGGCTATTGTAGCAGGGATGGGGAGCCTGCAGCCACGAGGCCACATGGGGCCCTCTAGGTCCTCAAGTAAGGCCCTTTGACTGAATCCAAACTTCGCAGAACAAATCCTCTTAATAAAAGGATTTATTTTGTAAAACTTGAACTCAGTCAAAAGGCTGCCCCCAAGGACCTAGACGGCCACATGTGACCTCAAGGCCACAGGTGCCCCACCCCTGGATAGAGTTTTATACTCTAATTGAAGAAACAACATAAATGTACCAGAAACAATTCTAGAAATGAGATTCAATGCCAAAATGATACTTGTTGAGAGGAAGATTTCTTGGAGATAAGAAAAGGATGTTATTAACATAATCTGGAGCAGTCAAAGAAGCCTTTATGGAAGAAGTGGGCCTCTAAGATTAAAGATTCTGATAGGCAGAAAGGAGCAATGAGTCAACTCCAGGTCTTGAGAATGAGGGTAAACAAAGATAAAGGGAAAAAGATGAATCTGGGCATTTCTGGGTCCCATAACAAGATCAATAAAATGAGTTTTTAATATAAAGGAGTAAGAAATAGCAGGAAGAAATGATCATATCACAGCAGGCCTTGAAAACCAAAATGAGGAGTTTGGATTTGAAGCTAGAGGCCTAGATTCAAGTTATTTTAAAACCAGGAAGATATTCTGAGATCTCCAATGGTCTCTCCAAAGGTCTTTAGAAACGGTCTAATCCTTTTGTTTTATATATGAAGAAAGTCAGTATCAGAGAAGTTACAGAACTTGCCAAGGGTCGCATGGCAACTTAGTGTAGGCAATTGAAAACATTTTATTTTGTTTTGTTTTTATCAGATTTTATCTCCATGGTCTCAGAAAAATCAACTTTTAGTTAAGACACAAGAAAGCTAGAATAGTTGGGGTGGAGAGTTGAAAATAAGGTGATTGTGAAAAAGATTAAGAACAGAAAAGAACTTCACATCATAAAACTGAAAAGGTTCATAAAGTTCAAAAGATCTAATTCCCCCATTTTATAATGGGGAAACTGAGGCACGATGAGGTTAAATTATATGTTCAATTTCAACCAGTTTAAAAGTGTCAGGCCTGGGACTAGATGTCGTGTCTCCTGACTCAAAGTCTAGCTAGAGCTCTTTTTACCACACCATATTGAATTACTTGTTTTGGTTTCCATCCTTTTCATGGTGATGCAGACCAAAAAGAAACAGAGGAATGCCAGAAGGGAGAAGGAAGGATGATAGTGAGATATCAAGATCACTAGAACAACCTAGGTAATAAGAGGAAGGTATTAGCTCTATCAAGAAGAATTCTTTCACTGAGGTAGATTACAACAGATTAATAGAGGGTAAAAGTTGCCGTCTTAATGATTCATTGATATAACCAAAGCAACCAGCTGCAAAAGAGCTGTCTTTAGAAAATCCATTCCTATTCATTGTAAAATGCTATTTTTACTCTTCACTAAAGACATCACAAAAATGTCTGGGGAATAGCAGGGTAGGGAGGGTAGGGGGTCTAGGTTAGAGTTGTTGTTATAACTGTTTGGACATTTCGTTTGTGTCTGATTCTTTGTGACCCCATTTGAGGTTTTCTTGGCAAAGAGGCTGGAGTCGTTTGCCATTTTCTTCTCCAGCTCATTTAATGATGAGGAAACTGAGGCAAACAGGATTAAGTGACTTGCACAGGGTCACATAGCTAGGGTAGGAAGCCAGATTTTAACTTGGGTCTTCCTGATTTCCATCTTGGCATTCTATCCATTATGCCGCCTAACTTCCCCTAAGTCAGAATAAAAATTGTGAATTCTCATCAGAGTGGGAGCTAGAGTGTAACCTTAGAAAAAGAGGCTGGAATTCAGTAGCATAGTGTTAACATGATTGGGGAATGGAGTTCTTGCATCTCTTGTTGGAAAATGATTCTTCTTTGCTCAGCAGGAGTTAGGGAAGAATGATCTCACACGTCTTAATCCATCATTCCCATTGCCTATGGAAACTACCGAATTTACTGAGAAGCTTTGGCACCTAAGAAGTTATGTAGAGGTCTACAATAGATTCATTCTCAAGTATGGCAATTTAATGATAAGTCATAGATAGTGAAGAATCAATCCTATGGTTGCCTTGTGTAAGACTTAAGCCTATAAGTGTTTTCCCTTTAACTAACACATAGCCACCCTTTTCCCTAATGGTATGCTTCTTTCCTAGTTCTTCATCAAGTCAAATCAAAAAGCATTTCTTAAGTTTCTACCTTGTGCTAAGCCCTAGGGATACAAAGAAAGGAAAAAACTATTATTCTAATACATCACATTTGTTTTTGCTTCATTTCCCACACCCTATATCCTGTCTTTTAGAGTTGTGACTCAAGGACTTGGTTCCTGAGAGCTCAGTGTGTAGAATTACAATTCTCAGGCCTAGAGGACGATAAAAACACTCTGACACAAAACCTCAGTTGCCCCTTCTGCAAAAATGAGGAAAGCAATTCTTGATTACAAGGTACTTAGGGATGGTCAAGTGAAGATAAAGTTAAACCATTTTATAAAGTTTCTCATCAGTATTTAGTATCCCCAATTTACAGTCAGGGTCAGAGAAGGTAAGTTACTCTGAGTTATTAAGCTAGCTAACCTTCTGAGCTCACAGACTTTTATTTTAAATGTTTTATCTGCACTCATTTGGAAATATGCATTCTGGAGAGGGGAAACAGCAGTCAATATTTTATAATGCCAGACAATGGTGTTATATAGCAGTCAAACAGGGATGCCATAGGTGAACGGAAAACAGCCTCTCCTGCTCAACATATATACTCGTGACTGCCAACCTCAGAGAAACTCATTTTCACAAAAGCAAAGCCCCATAACATTATCTCTGCATTTCAGTGGACAGATTGGGAATTAGGCACACAGTAACAAATCCACACATACACACAGAGTTTAAAAGCCATACCACACTACAGAATCACATTCTCTCTAGAGACAAGATGCTGACAATGAGCAAAAGGATAAATAGCTCTAGCAGAGGATGTACAACAGACAAAGCAGCTTTGGGTGTGATCAGGCAGTGTGTGTGCACAGGGGAGGAGTGTTTTTGTGCAATTGGGGTGATGGATTGGTTGTGTTAATTAATTGTGTATTTTGAAGTTTGTTACCACTTCACACCAAGCATCTCCTTATAATAAAAAAGGAAGCAAAACAAAAAACCTAATCTAATATTCAACAAACATTCTGCACCCAAACAGCACATCTTTGTCTGAAACCTTAGTTCCAAGAACCACTTACAGGCTTTCATCAACACATTATAATATTAATCAAGTCTCATAATGCAGAGTGATTTGCATGCCAACAAATATATTTACACTGTAAATTGTTTGTTGAGGAGCCTCAGAGAGAAATGCAATTCACTGCCATTGAACTGAATAGTGGAGGGGAAAAAAAAACACCCAAACTGGTGGAAAAGAAAGAATCTGTGAATTCCATCCCCAGGAGCCTTGGGTAAAAAAACAACAACACAAAACCTTGATCATTCCATCTGAATCTTTGCAAAGAACCTTAGCACCAAACTTCTTAGTGATAAAAACAAATTATTTTCGAAGGGTTCAGATACACTTTTTGGCTCACTCCCACCTGTGCTTGAATGCACATAGGTATCCAAACTTTGAGAAGAAACAGATGCCAGACTCACATCAGTGTTCCCTAGGTCCAGAGATAAATTTGGATATTGGGCCAGGGGGAGCCATGTCAAACAAGGGAGATGATCATTTTAAGGACCTTCTCTACTCCGGTTCCCTAGGGAGTTTGTGGCATACGGCATTTGTAGAGAATGGACCATATTGTTGAAATGCTGGATAGTAGCTTCAGGGCTGTAATGAGACAGAGAAATATGCTGAGAGAGCACTTTCTTCTCAACCCCTTTCCAAGACTAATGAACTTGGAGAAGTCTCCAAAATAGGCCAACATGACTAATAATCCCAGAAATGTATTAGGTTGAATTTACCCTAAGAGCAAACCATTTTACAGATGATATTCCATTCATCTTCACAATACTCATGTAAAGAAAGTATAGGCATAGATGTGCTTTTTCCCCATGTTCAGTGCCATCTGCTTGGATGGAAGAGAAAATAATGAAAACCTTGAGGTCTAGTCCTCCCCTTGTCACCAATTAACTTGCTGTGTGGTCTTGAACAAGGTACTTAATCTCACCGTCTCTCCTTTAATAAAATCCATAAACTAATACTGTTGGACTAGACCGATCACTCAACCTCTTTCTGCCTCAGTCTCCTCAACTCTAAAACACAGATGATAATACTAGCATCTACCTCACAGGCTTGTGAGCATTAAATACTACATAGTAGCCACCTAAATGTTTATTCCCTTGCTCTCTAATAGTCTGTGCTGCTTAGTCTTTTTATATGAGTGAGCAATCTGCTTGATATCATATCATGATATGAAAATCATATCATATTTGATATCATATAATATATATCATATATCATTTGATACATCATATCAAATGGACTTGAACCTATTTTTTAAAATTAATTCATTCAATAAGCATAGTCTTTCTACATGTGAACATTATGCTAAGTAGAATTGTGTGGGATTCAAAGCTGTGAAAATATCTATAAATTCATTCACCTTTTACTCAATATCTGTGATATTTAAACCACTGTAGTAAGTGTTATGGAAGTTACCACAAAGCAAGTGAGTATCACCACAGAGTAAGATCAGAGTGGAAGGAAAAGGTCCTGGATTTAGATTCATAAAGCCTAGGTTTTAATTCAGATTCCATTTATTATCTGTGTGGCCATAAGCAAGTAATTTAATTCTCTCTAAAACACAAATTCTTCAGTTTGGGTACTTGGTTGAAGAAAACACCTCATAAATCTTAAAGGCTCTTAAAAATGTGATGAGATAAATAAGGTATATAGTTCCTGCCATCAAAGAGCTTACAGTCTATATACTGTATATTATACTGCAGGAATACAAATAAGTATAGATACAGTAATTTAAGCCTCAGTTTCTTCATCTGTGAAATTGTGGTTAGACTAAACACTAACATCTTTGCCAACTCCAGTTCTATGATCCCAAGGATAACAGGATGTTTCTAATTTAAAGGAAGAGGCACAGTTTACATGCTCAGAAAGGCTAACTGGTTATTATTTCTTCATATGAAAATAAAGGCTACATCAAGACCCTATGCTAATCTGTGACAGTCTATGACGGTCTGTGACGTAGGTCCAATTTGGGAAATATTACAAGATAAATAAGATCCATGCAAAAGCTGGACAGCTACACCAAGATTTCAGATTGACCTGATTGGATCTGGTACATTAGTGACGCTGCTGCTTCATACTCTGGAGGAAACAAAAGGAGCCGGTGCTCTTTATAAATGCATTTGGGTTAAGCAGAGCTCAGACCCCTTTGAAGATATCAATCATAACAAAACTATATAAGGAAACATAAAGAATTCGGTAACGTTCCTTTGGCATTCAGCCGTTATACTTAGGGTTTCATTAGTCGCTTTAACTGTTTCTGTCTACTTTTTATCTCTTCCCTCTATTTTCTCCCCCATTATTGAACAGGTCTAGACTGATCAGACTACCCTCATGAAGGTAGAAGATGTGTACCAAAAGAGAGACAGAAGCAAAGTGTTGTGACTGTACACAGGAAGGAGAGGTGACTTTCACCCAGGGCAGTCAGGAATAATTGCATCCTACCATGGAGGAGATGGGATTTCAGACAGTCTATGAAAAGTTAATAGGGTTTCTTTTGCTAAAGTGTAATCAACCTCCCCATATTTTCTTTCTCCCCAAAATAAAATTGAAAAGAATATTTCAATTATTGTAATCACTTAATGTTCCTTAATTTGTGCAAATCCCTTTCTTCCAGACAAACTGAAATGCTTAGTAACTGTTCTCCAATTTTGTCCTGTCCTCTCCTGTCTTGGGGCATTCGCTTAAACTATATCTCCTTGCCTGAAATAAGCTTCCTTCACATAACTGACCATTGAATGGACTTTGAGGTTCAAATCACATTTTCTATGAAGCCCTGCCTGGTTCCTCCAGAAAATGTGAACTCTCCTTGCTCAAATGTTCCCAGAGCATTTTGTCTTGATTTTTCTTTTTTGTTCAGATTTTACCTTAAATGTCCCCTTAGCAAGGTCTAATGAGGGTAAGGAGGAATTTGTTCTCACCTTTGAATTCCAAGAAATGAGCACGTTGCTTTCATGTATTTATATGATTGCAGGGAAGAACTGTGATTTCATCAGCATGAGAACTCCCTCCATCAATGCAGTTTGTAGCCCATCTATGACTTGGTAGTAATCTCTATATGGGTCAGTAAGAACTCTAAAATTTGAGTGCCTTGACCGGAACCACAAAGTTTGTAGTGTGAATGGAGGCATTTGAATTTAGGATTTCTTGACTTTAAGCCCAAGACTCTCTCTCTCTCTCTCTCTCTCTCTCTCTCTCTCTCTTTCTCTCTCTCCAAATAGAAGACACTATTTTTTATTGAATTGGATTGTTTTTCAATATTTTTGTCAATTGAAACATTATATTTTATATATATACTTTTTTTTATATATATACTTGTCTTTTACTAAAAGACAAGGGAGAAAGAATGATTGAAGTCAGAAGGTACAGTTTCTGGTTCAATCCCTGTGATTTCAAACAAATCTTTCTGTGCTTTCATTTTCTATCCATAAAATAGATTGAAATACCTTTTCTAATGTTATATAGTTATTATGAGGTTTATAGATTCATTCAAAGGTATAGATCTCATGCATTATCAAGGATCATCCAGTCCAGCACTGCATTTTAAAGAAACTGAGGCTCAAAGAATTTGTAACTTGCCTGTGGTCAGAAAGCTAGTTATACATGTAAGTGATTTAAGAGCTTAAACAGACAGCATACAAATAACATAGGGTATTTTTGCCGTTGTGTCATTTCAGTCATGTCCACCTCTTCATGATTCCATTTTGGGGTTTTCTTGGCAAAGATATTGGAATGATTTGCTATTTCCTTCTCCAGCTCGTTTTACAGATGAGGAACTGAGGCAAACAGGGTTAAATGACTTGCCCAGGCTCACACAGATAAGTAAGTGTCTTAGATTTGAACTTAGGAAGATTAGTCTTCTTTACTTTAGGACTAGCAGTCTTCACACTGTGCTGCCACTTAGCTGTCACCAGGCACATCAACTAATAAATATTTACAGGCCAGATGATCCTAGTTAACTTGGAGAAAGAACATTTATCTTCCAACTGGGATGTGTTCAGTATCATTCCCCATGATGGAAGCATGTACAATAGGTTATTCATTGTGTGATACTTAGGGACAGAGGGCTTTGCTGAGGGAAGCCAAATAGATGTTTATGCTAACATAAAGAGAAACAACTATGATTTCAACTTAGCTAAAGAAGGGGAGCAAATGATCCTTTAACTGCAGGACCCTGGAGATTTCTTGCAGCCTGTTTGAAAAGAGAATTGGTTTTGAGCTGAATATGAGAAGAAGAAAATAAAACTTCCTAAGAATTATAGGTATCCTGAAGGGACATAGGCTATCTTTAGAGGTAATGGGCTCCTCCTGTCACTGAGGTCATCAAAGCCAAGTTTTGATTATCACGTGTCAGGAATTTTAGAGAGTATTCTTGAGCAGGTATGATGAGTAGCATCTGATATATCTTCCAACTCAGAGTCCGTGATTCAATGAAATGGGCGATCAGGAATCTGTGTGTGTGTGTGTGTGTGTGTGTGTGTGTGTGTGTGTATGCATGCGTGCATGTGCATATTCTCATGAATGCAGGTTTGGGGGGAGAATTTGGGGAGGGGAGTATAGTAAGTAGAGTTTCTCTGCAGTCAGCTGCTGTGTTCCTAAGATGACTCAGGTCTATGCTCCTACCTCCTATGTCTATGGCTGGGAGTGGGACAATGTCCCCGCATCAGTTGAGTGGATTTAATTATCTGCACTAATGGCCCTCCCAATTAGCATAGACAATTGGGAACTGATTGTATAACGATGATAATTATTATTAGGGACTATGTCTGTGTACAATACCCACCATGGCACCATGCCCACACAAGTAATTAATCATATGGATGGTGATGATGGTGATACAATGATGTTTTTTTTTTGAAAGGCCAAGTCAGAATTAGATTTGGTGCATCTACATGAAGACTTAATTCATGGAATTAAGGAAAGTTAGTATTGTAAAAAACCTTTAAGATCACCTAGTCTTGCCCCTTTCATAATGTGGAAGATGAAAATAAGGCCCAGAGAAGGGGAAGGAACTTCTCTAAGATCACACAGCTTTGGCAAGATTATGGTCAAAACTCAAGTCCTCTGACTCCTGGTTTTGTGCTCTTTGCACAACAGCATGCTGCCTCATTCTCCCTTCTAGTATACAGTCTTTATTATATGATATTTTATTACATATTTATTATATGACATTTTACTAATGGCCAGCCTTGATATAGCCCTGCTTCCAATCATGGGTGATATCATAGACATGGCACTGTGCTGTAAGGGTGAATATTTTTATATAATAAACTGGAACCATTAGGTAGCATATAGAAGAAATAAATAGGGGGAGGGGTAGATGGAGGAAATCACATTTATCTTTATGCCAAAGTATTCTAACTGCTGTGAAAAGTATCCTTGTTTAGCATTGACACAGAGCCTACCCTAGCTAAAGACTATATTCTGTAGTTACTGCCTGAAAGCTATTGCCTTTAGTTATAGGATTCCTACATTTTGCTTATCCCTTTTTGCTAACCTTTTCTTAAAACACGATATAAAAGGGGATGGACTGAAATATGAGCCTGGAAACTTGAATTTCCAGCCACCCTCTTCCATTTAATAATTTCATGATGTCACACACATTGTTTTGTTTCTTTAGACCTGAGTTTCTTTACACATAAAATGATGAGGTTTGGAATGGATGACTTCTAAGGTCCCTTTTAGCCTTAATAACCTATGATAGAACCCCCGAAATAATGAAGTTGAGAAATCAACTTATCCTGTGGCAATCAGACCAACAAACATAATATCCTCACATGGCGTGGTCTTAGCTGGTGGCTACCAGGGCTCCAGGACTCAAAGGGACAGCAAAAAGGGCTGCTACAAAGAAATTAAAATGAGTATTTCAAGCTGATCCTCTAAGCTGCTGGATAGCTGATTAGCAGGAAGCATTGATCTTCCCACACAGAGATGTTCTAAAGAGGGAGGTAAAAGAAATAATAGGAAAGGGAAAGAAATACCTCTTATCAACTCTTCTCTGGTATTGAGCTCTGAATGAGAAACTGATACTGTAATAGTGATGGCTCAGAGCCAGCCTTAGGCAAAATTTCAGAGTAGGTGGAATTTGTCTTTGAAGCCCTCCCACCTCTACTATCAATGCCCTTCTGCTCCCTACTGGTGCACATAGGGCTTATACCCTGTGTCCCATTCATTCATATTTGCTGTTGGTTGATAACGAAGGTTTTTATTAAATAACAAGATAAATTAAAATTTTGCAATGGCCAATACAGTTCTTTGTACCTAAGATGCACTCAATAAAGGTTTGTTGAATTGAACTGAATTAACTGTATAGCCCCCTCCCAGGGATATTAGCATTTCATAAGAAAATCTCTGAGATTGGAAGGCCTTGAAAAACCAAAAGAATAAAGCTATAATGCTACAATGACATAATTTTTCCCGGAGGACCAGGCAAATGCCCTCAAATTATAGCTGCCAAAGTGATTTCCTTCATGTCACCACCCTACTCATTAAATTCTGGTAGATCCCTATTACCTCTAGGATCCAATATAACATCTGCAATCTGGCATTTTAAAGTTTTTAACAACCTGACACTATTCCACCTTTTCAACTTTATTACAACATTACTAACCACTATACAATCTAGCCTTCTGGTTGCTCAAATAGGACATACTATCTACCACCTCCAGACCTTTGAATTGAACATCCCTTATATCTTGAATGCTCTCATTCCTCATGTCTTACTCTTAGAATCCCTGATTTCCTCCACATCTCAATTCAAGTGTTACTTTCTGCCCAAGGTATTTCCTACTCCCTGCCTCCAGACCCTAGTGCCTTTCCCCCACAGTTTCCTTGTGTCTTCTTTTTATGTGTTTTTCATGCCTCTATAATTATCACTCCTATTAGAACGTAAACTCTTTGATGAAATGCATTATTTAGCTTTGTCTTTTCATCCCCGGTGAGAGCTAGCAGGTACAGAATAGAGCACCTATTGCCTAACTGAAAACACGAAAGAAATGGCATCTTTGTCAGGAAGACTTATCTCCCTGAGTTCAAATCCAGCCTCAGACACTCACTAACTGTGTGACTCTGGACAAGTTACTTGACCCTATTTGCCTCAGTTTCCTCATCTGTAAAATGAGCTAGGAAAAAATGGCAAATCACTCCAGTATCTTCACTAAGAAAACCCCCAAATGGGGTCACAAATACTCAGACACAACTGAAGTAGCTGAATGACAAGATCCTGGGTACCAAGCAGAGTGACTGACACAGAACAGGTCTTTACTAAAGTATGTTAATTGAATGACCATGTGGGTAAGCCCCTCCTCCTCCCATATTCTAGAATGCCACCTTTGCCTCTTTGAATCCCTAGTATCAAATTCAGTTCAAGCACCACTTTCTAGATCTCTCCTAATTCACCCACTTTAGTACAACACCCCACCAAAAAGTCTTGTATTTTTTTAAAGATATTTTGTTTTTCTTCTGTATGTATATATTACATCCCCAGAGAGAATGCAAACTCTTTGAAGGCAAAGATTATTTTTGTGTTTGTATTCTCAGTGCCTGGCACATGGCAAATGCTTAATAAAAGATGGATTCATTGCTATGCCTGAGAACAGCACCCAAGATAGCTGACTTTTACCTCCCTAGTTTTTTACCTCCATGAGAAATACCTTTATGTGAAGAACTGGTCTATTTCTCTGAATATACAAGACAAGAGTTAGAACCCCAAACCCTTGTCTTTATTAGTAAGGAAATGGAAGGACAAGTCCTGGAAATAAGCCTGAACATTGCTTCTAGAGGGCATCAGAGGTAGAATAATTGGAATTGTCTCCACTTCATTCCAGTTCCCCTTTCCAACTATTATATTCCTATGGTAGAGAGTGACAATATTATTATCATAATTTTACATCAGAAGAAATTGAAATTCAGAGAAGTCAAATAACATGAAAAGACCAGTGAGTTGTAGAACTTGAACCTGAGCCCTGGTCTTCTAGAATCTAAGCCTACATTGCACCTTTCACTACAGGATGCTATCTAATTGACATATTCTATTATCTACCGTTTGAGACTATCCATGCCAATGCTCTTCCATCTGCCATCTCTGATTCTATTTCACAAGCTGTGCATCCTTCCACCCCTCTTCCCTTTATATGTTTGATTCATACCTGGCACACTTTCTTCTGGAGAGATCATAATTATCTCCTCCCTTTGCATAAACAGTACCCCATGCTTTCAGTACATCCTCCTTATCTCTACTTCCTGAGATCCCTACTTGCCTTCAAAGTACAACTCAATACTTACTACATGGAATATTTCCTGATTGCTCCTGTCACTAGCATTCTCTCTCTTTTATGATGACTTTGTATTTTTTTCATGTATTTAAGATTTGTTTACTTGATTACATTAT
The DNA here is from genome assembly GCA_028646575.1 of Pseudocheirus occidentalis. Classification (NCBI taxonomy): domain Eukaryota; kingdom Metazoa; phylum Chordata; class Mammalia; order Diprotodontia; family Pseudocheiridae; genus Pseudocheirus; species Pseudocheirus occidentalis. Next base: position 138,533,163 of record CM053596.1, on the reverse strand, counting down.
GTCTCCTTAGTAGACTGTAAGTGCCTTGAGGCCAGACACTTTAATAGTTTTCATTGCTCTTTCCCTAGCACCCAGCACAGTATGTTGTATATAGTAGGTACTGAATAAATATTTTGCTGAATTCTATTGAATTGAAAGCCTGAAAACTTGCAAGCTGCTGGCCAGTTAATAAAAAAAATCTTCCTACATTCATATTCATATTGTACTTTATCATTCTTCAGCATGAAAGCAATTAATTAGGCCTCTGTGTTAACCCTTTGGGACATAGGAATGTTTGTAGGAACTTGCCCAAACTACTAGTCTTACTTAACCTCTGGGACGTAAATGCAGAAAAGCTTGTCTGTTCCAAAAATGATTGCATGCCAGTATCTATCTCCTCTCCCACTAACTGTGGCCCAAATGAGAGCAGTGAAAGGAACAGTCATCCCTGCTTGGTTCTAGATTTCCAGGCAATTTCCCTTGAGCAGACATTGCCCTTTGTGAGGAATCATCACCATGTTTTATGTGGCTGGCATCTGCATTCACTACAGCCTCTACTGAAGGCACCAGAAATGTAAAGGGAACAGGTGGGTGGGATTCAGGGGAGGTGGGGGGAAGGCTCCTGGGAGAAATTGGGGCACTGATGAAAGGGGCACTTTATTTGATAAAATTGTAAAGAGCAGCATGTACTGTAGAGAAAGAATCTCCGAGTAATAAATGTCAGGTTTATGAACAATTGAGCTGCTCTATTCCTGCCTGAAATTGCTCTTTAAGGTCAGTTCTGTAAGTGCTCCCTTGGGTGACTGGACAATTCTGCTAGATGTTCCTGTGGCTGCTGCAAGCCTGTGGGGGATGGAAAGGTGGCAACAAAGATTGGAATGGAAAAAAGGTGGCAAATACACTGAAAGGTTTTAATAATCATTAAAAATAATATCTCGCCATAATATCAGCAAAGGCCAATGACAGGGGCAGAGATAACATGGGCATTTGATGCCAGCATTTCTTTAATCTAGCTAGGGGAAATATCTGGATTAGTATAACAGTTCTTGTTTTATCTGAGCAGGAAACTAGCCACAAACAGTTAAAAATGAAAGTCATCTATAAGATGGGATTTTCATTTCAAATGCCTTTCTGCAGTGGGGTCTGTCTTAATACTTAACCTCACCACATGGTAACTAGGCAGCGTACAACTTCAGAGGGTGAATACACACAAATGCGCCAAGGCAAGGCTTTGATGATTAAAGACCCAAATCCTGGATCATCTTCTGACCTGTCCCAATGCTAGCCAAGGACAATTTTTCTCCCATTCTTCTACCATTCCCCAAAAGAAAGAATATACAAAGAAAAACACTGGATCTAAATATTTGCAAGATCTCTTATCCACCCCCTTTTCTCCCTCACTTCAGGACCTATGCCTATATTACAGGTATAATCTATCTGGGAGCAGTTTATTTTTTTACAAAAGCATTTATAGAAGTTACTGGGAGGGAAGCAAGTCAAACTTTCTCACATCAGGTGGCTGAACAACTACGTAGGACATTGTGAGATAAAAATAAATGTATTCAAGGTTTTATGGGATTCAAAAGTAAAGGTGGGATTTTTTTAACTGTAGAAAAAGTAGTGACGTTCAGAATGTCAGTATTTGTTATCAAATTTAAAAGCAAATATGGATTCTCTTATATATGGATATATATATATATATATATATATATATATATATATATACATTCAGACAGTTACAGCCTTTGTGAAAAAAGAAAGTCATCCTATGATGGCAGTGAGTACTGTAACAGCACAACCACCTTCAGAATAAGAAATAAGAAAACGGGAACTGAAAAAAATATCTGCAGCCTCCACTTGACCACTTGATTCAACTGGGCTTCCTTGCCATGCATGAGCATTAAGGCTGATGCACTTTCAACTTTTCCATCAAGTTATTAACTTCATACCCAATGCTCCTGCTGGGTTGACTGAGACACAGGGGAGCCCAAGTTACCTGCCCCGAGGTTAGACGAGATAAATTGATGCCTCACACTTGAATTAGAAAACCTAGGAGCTTTCTGCCCTCTCTCTTTCACTATTCATCCTTGTGACTGTTTTGAAGCAGTCCAGTGAAAGAGATGCCAGAAACTCTGGCAGCTGAATTAAACAAGCCTCTGCAGGAAGAAGCCTGTGGCATAAATTAGTACAAGAGGGGGTTGGAGAAAAAGGGGCCTCAGGGGGTCTAGTGACTGAAGCAACAGGAGTTTGGGATGATGAGCAGTTTTGTGAGTTGATTTGTATTTCCTAGGGTTATTGCAGCAGGACCCTGATAGACCATATGGTCTTGCCTTGACCCTTAAATCTCTGTATGCCCTTATAGCAGCAGCCTTCCCTGTTGCTGGCTTCCACTTCTTATTATTCTTGGCACTGAGAGTCCTGATCATAGGGCAGTTCAATATCATAATCGAAAGCATCAGATAGAAACCATCTGGAAGAGGATCCAACTTTAACCTTGAGGGCTACTTGGAGATGACCTTCAGCTCCAGTATCCCATCTTCATATGGAGTAATAGGTTATTTAGAGCTTGCTTCCAAAAGTGTCAGGGTCTGGTGATTTCTCAACTACATTAGAGATTGGCATTTAACCATTAAGTCTTGCTATGTATAGAATGTATTTTTTTAACCATCTGTTTAGTGCCAAGTTACCAGTTACTTACACGACAGGGATGCAATAAACAGAGGCCAAAAAGGTAACAAAACTCACCATAGGTTGCTAAGGGAGGATGAGCAGAAAGTCACCACCTGCAATAAATCTATCAGCAGATCATTTTAGCTGAGGAGGGGTAGTTAAACATTTCAGTGATTCTCTTTATGGAGTATGAATGCAGAAAAAAAGGAATAGAAGAGATGAGAATTGGAGCACAAATAAGTAACATCATGATTTTCTTTACTCTGAGGTATTCCAAGCTTTCCAATTGGGGTGAGCGTGGAATAAAATAAAAACAATTTATGTCTGCCTTTTTATTATGTCTTGTATGTAAAGTTTTCACCATCCCTTATAAATGTTAATTGATGAAGTCTCATAGCCCTACTATGAAGAGAGAAGAGGAAATGTGATTCTTCAGAATAGAAGCCAAAGAAAAATCACAGAATATAAACCCTGAGTTCTGTTTTATGGTTTCCTGAATTAACTACCTGACAGTGATTCCTCCTTGAAGACATCATATCTATTTCAAGGTGACCCTATTCAGTACAGAGCCTTTTTCCCCCCCTTTTGCTTTTAGACAGAAGAGTTAAATCTCATGTCTATTTAACACCACATGAGCTAGGAGCTAAAGCTGCCTCTTCCTCTTGTAAATGAAGCATAACTGTGCTCAGTTAGGCAGGATTATGAAAGCTCTTGCATCAGCCAGAAATCTTCTCTCGGGTCTGTGGATTAGACCCATGCTGTCCAGAGAGGGATGGGATTCCACCTGGGGTACAACAATCCTAGAGCAAAAAAGTATTTTGCCAAATGTGGATCCCTGATACCTATATGCTCCCACCATGCCCACTGCTATAAACCAAAGCACTAGGAGTACATTTCCTCACCTGCTACCAGAAAGAGCAGCACAACACTGCTATGGGGAAAATACGTTCTTGATCTGAAGGAAAATTGCTGAACATGACCATGCTCTAGAGAATTCCCCGTTACCCAGCATTTCAAGATCATCCCAGGAGAATAGCTCCTACTTCCTTCTAACCTTGATCTGCAAAGGACAGACCAGGTTAATGGGGCGAACCAGAATCCTGGGAGGCAGCAGACACACTTGAAGATGGTGTGTTATGAGGAACCAAGTTTCTTTTCTTTTAGTCATTGGATACCAAATTTAGAAATCTGACATCCTGCCCAGAAGAAATGAGGAGAAATATAAGTTGGGGCTTTATTATAAAAAGCTGTTTTTTCCTTGTTCTGTTGAGAGATGAGATAAGGACCCAGGGCAAATAGGGAAACCGAATGGAATCATAAAGGCAAAAGAAGGTAGGAATGATGAGTGGGTGGGGGTGGGGATACAGACCAATGAGGAATTAGAGAGACAGAGGCACACAGAGAAGTGACATATGATGACACATACTCTTTTCACAGCCTGCAGCTCCCTTCCAGGAAGGAGTCCAACGTAAATTCTTCTACTCAGCAGTGCCCAGATAGACCCAAAAGAAAACAAAAAGAGGATTAATCTAGGCATTGCAGGTGCCCCTCAGCCACTCTTCTAATACCAACCTAGTACTGAGGGTTTGATTTGAGGAGGGCTTTGCCGATAGCTAAAATATCAACCACAGGATCTCACCCCCCTTCCCACCCCACCGCATTTCCCTTTATTTCTATCAAGCGGTGCTTCTGATTGCCTCAGTCTGGAGGGTTGGCAGCGGCACGTTAACCTGCCCGATCTCGGTGAGAGATGTGGGCTGCCAACGTGGCTATCAAAGGACATATTCTGTATTCTCAGGTTCCTGGAGACTCAAACAAAAAGCAGCACTAGAAAAAGGCTCAGCCTCATGGTGGCATTTTCATGCCTCACAATTAACCTTCACGTTGGTAAACAGGCAGCAAGCTTTGCATAGAAAACTATTCCTCTCCCTGACAGAAGTTTCTTCACTTTTTTAAAAACAGGTAGAAACACAGCACAAGTCACAAAGGACACATTACTCATAGTCTCTTATTTCCCCAACTCCCTTCTATTATTGTCTTTCTTTCTTATCTCCTCAATGTAATCATCCTCCCTGGCTGGATTTTTTCCCTCATATCTGTGTTAAACAATTCCATGAAGCCTGAGCTTACGCAAAGACAATGCCATCAACAGCGAATACTGAGGTTTTGAATGGAGAGGCCACTGGACAAGCGCACAAGTGAGTTTGGTAAAGCATGTGCAAGAAAAGGGTCTACAAATAACATTACCACTTTGTGATCAACCTTCCAGGGTCTAAAGAGTGAAGGTATTTTGATATATAAAAAAGAAAATTTAGGAATATGTCCTACCCCAAAGCATTTCTACATTATTCGTTATTCCACTATTATTACTGTTTGTTTTTTGGCTTTCTTCTCAAAGAGGACCAATGACATCCACAAGGTGATATCTTGACTTGCAAGTGAATTGGATTTAAATGAGGCAGGGCTGTGCAGTCACCAGCCTAACTCTCTCCTCCAGGGTCATCTAGGGCCAGTGGCAAGATATAAGTTAAGGTATCTGGTGATGGCCTAGGATGCAGTGGGAGACCTTGGCCTTTTTAAGCTAAGTTCTTTCCCAGGTTTCAGTTTGTCTGAGGCAATGTCCATTCAGTGATTTAAGGTATATAATTACACCATATTTAATTACCAAGTACTTAGTGTAAAGTAAGTTACATTTTGAGCCCAAGAAGACTCTTTTGTTTTCATATCTCTTATGCCTCATCAAGGTCTGGTGGTGATCACAGGTTGTCAAAGGCTATGCCAACTTAGCAAGCCCTCTGACAGGTCTGATGGAGTAGAAACGTTTCTGATGGGGTACAGTGTGTGCAACAGACTGTATGTGCAAGCTTGTCATCTGAGGAACACTCTAGCTAGCTAAGTGCAGAGAGCCTCATCATTAGAAGCCTGACATCCTCCCCAGGAGAAATGAGGAGAAACACGAGCTGGGACTCCATTAAGGAAGGATGTTGCTACAACGTTCTGTGCAGAGATGAGACAAGAATCTAGGGCAAATAAAGACACGGGAACAGAGCAAAGAGAATGGTGCAAGAAGTGAAAAATTATGAGGCTAGGCAGAAGAGTAGAGACCAATGCAGAATCAGAGACAGGGACACAGAAAAGAAAGAGAAGCACAAGGAGAAGCGGCGCATGATGACAAACTTATTTGCATGGAGCTAAGTAAGCGAGGATGAATTATTGAGTGGAGCATCCCCAGTCCTGAAATATAACCCACACAAGCCAGGTTTGGAAAGTATGTTCCTGCATAATTGTAACTGAGGCAGAAGACTTAAAGAGCTGATTGGAAGCCATTGACCTAGGCTTAGCCACCTGTTTTTTGTTTGTTCAGTGGTGGTCCGGTTGCTGCTTCTGTTGCTGCTGTTGTTATAGCAGTTCGTGAAAATCACCTAATAAGGCATGGAAGGATTATGATTTATGCTGATACTAGTAATACGTAACTTTATGAAATCACTAATCTTTGGAATACTGAAGAAATGGGGTTTATTCTAAATGAACACTTTACACTGGTTGCCTAAAACACATAACAGCTAATAGAAATACATATGAGGCCGATGTCAGTCTCTGAAATTCCTTCCACTTCTCATTGCTCTCTGAATCTCCTCATAAAAAGCATTTCCCTCCCCTGGTTTACAACATTCAATTATTGCTCCAATTCTATTCAATTCAACAAATATGTATTAAGAATCAGCTATTTACAAGGCACTGTGCTAAGGGCTGGGGATGTGGAGAGAAAAAGCAAGTAGTCCCTGCATATAAGAAACTTCCATTCTACTTGGACTCAGTGCCCAGACACTCATTGGTACTCTGCTGTTGCAAAGGCATGAAATCACTGAGTGAAATATGATAATGTAGCTTAGTTACTTGACGGGATCAAATCTAACAATAATTAACAAACAAAGATAAGTAAAAATGCAAATGAGCAAATAATTTCAAATCCAGGCTCCATATTCAGTATTTCTGAGTTTTCTGTTTGATCCCTATGGTCAAATCATTTGACGATCTTGCATAGTCTCTATCTTCAAAGTGAAGATGAAGAAGAATATCGTAGTGAAAAGAGAGTTGCCCTTTGAGTCAGATAGACCTTGATTTGAGTTTTGTTTCTCACACATATTGGCTGCATGTTCCTGCATAAGTCATTTAACATTTCATTGACTAATAAATTGCTAAGACTATAATTTGCAGAACAGCTGCACTGGTAGGTGGGATTTTTCTCACTGGGGATTTTTCTCATACCAATGAACTCAAAAGTATATATGGAACAAAAAATTAAAAGTGGCAGGATTATATGCCACCTATATCCATAGGATAGAGAAATTCTCTCTGTCTCTTTCTCTCTCCATTTTCTTTCTCATTCTCATATGTATACATGTCTTTCTCATTCTCATATATATGTATATATATATATATATATATATATATATACACACACATACACATACACATACACACACATATTTGCACAACTCAGCCTCCTGGTAAAGTAGCTGGGTAAACACAGAGCTGGCTTTAAAAATATAATTGGTCTTCAGTTCTAATCCATCACTCGATTTGAAAGGTTACTAAAGAGTTAATTTAATCAGCAAGAGTACTCAGCAAGCAAGGATAAATAGTTAACTGGAATATAAGTCCCAAAACAAATTGCACAAGCCAGGTTTGGAAAGCATGTTGATGAGTGATCTGTAGTTGAAACAGAAGACTTAAAAGGGCTGATTTGAGGTTTTCAAAGCTCCTTGTGGTTGGAGCTTTGCTTGATGACATTGTAGGTTTGCTTGCTTATTGAGTCTGATTATTTGCATTGAGTGATTATAAGGTATATCACTCCCAGAATTGATTTGATGTGTTGTGATTGCAACAGCTTTTTGTTATGTGACCTGATAACCGATGGGTTCAAGTGAACTTATCTGTCCATATTATCTATTCATCTTCCTTCAATAACCACTGGATGCAAACATACAGGCACACACAACAGAATAACAATGACAATTTGTACTCATGCAACATCCTTCACAGAGGCATTACTAGCATTTTATTGCTGTTATTCCCACTCACAGAAACAGACCACTAGTCAGGCTCCACTGCAGCTTCTCACTTAGGGCCACCGGGGACATTCTGTCACAAAAGTTCCTATCAGTATTAATGTTGCTTCTTCAACCTTGTCCCATACATACTCAGAATAGGTCCACCTCTTATTCCTTGTTCTTGCTTTGCCCTCATCCATCATGTTACCTTTGCTCATTCTGCCGCCCCACCCCCCCCTTGTGCCTTGAATAGACTCATCTCATCCCCAGTTCTATTTGTTGAAACTCCCCTCCCTCTGTTTCTCCAAGACCTAGCCTTCATGATGCGTGCATGCATACGTGTGTGTGTGTGTGTGTGTGTGTGTTGGTCAGCATCCCCTAACTCCCAGCAACTTGTACATCCAGGGCCTGAATAGTATGAATAACGAATCCCGTAAGTAGTCTCGTGTATACAAATTTGAACTATTCTAAATTATAATTATGTAAAATACAATAATTAAAAATGGAAATATGCAGTGTGAATCCAAATAATGGGACTACTTAACACAATTCATAATCCGCATTAATCGAGACTTAGATACAAATTTATCCATTCTATAAGCTATGGACTTCACCTTGGAAATCTTCACTTTCTCACATCACAGCCTAGGAACTTCCCCCTTGAAAACTTAGCTTGTCTCTCAGAGTTGCTTCTTCCCTTGTTATATATACAGGCCTAACTGCAGCTGACCACAGAGATTGTGAAATGCTTCTTTTCAAGATACTCAAACTGAGGCCTTTACTTATGAGGATAAAAGCACCATATGGGTCACCTGAACAAAGTGCCTGTGGACTGGCAGATCAACCAAGCTCAGGAAATGGATTAGATGCCATGAACTTCTGCCCTGTTTCTGTCAAGAGCAGCACTCACACAGCCATTTAGGGTTTCATGAAGTTATGACTTACCTCTCCATCTAAATGGTAAGCTCTTTGAGGACAGCAACATTGCCTTAATTCACTAAGTTTTCAATAATGATTTGTTACGCTCTCAAAAGGGGGCACCTATTAGCAATGAAGTCAGTTCAGGAAAAATCTGCTATAAGGGTGTCTGATTTTTCTATTTTGGTCTACCTGATAACAGCCCATTTCAGGTTTTTTTGTAGTCCTTTCCCAGATGTTACACACCCACAGGTCAAGGTTGAAGCCAACTGAATTAGCTAAATCTGGATATTGCACCTGACTCAGCTCTAGGAACAAGTAGGCATTTAAGGAATATCTTTGATAATACTAGCACATGGTACTTCATGCATATTAACTCATTTGATTCTCTCAACAACCCTGTGAGACAAGTAGTGTTGTTATTATTATTCCAATTATATAGATGAGTGAACAAAGGCTTAGAAAGGTTAAGTGATTTGTCCAAGGAAATCCAGTTAGCTAGTAGTAGATGTAGGATTTGAACCCAAGCTTTCTCTGGGTCCCACACTACCTCTCTGATGGTGAACAAGATGATACATTGAGCCCCAAGGTGAATATGGTAGTAAGTCTATGTTTACCTGGGGGAAGAAGGTCCAGGGCACATCCAGTCATCCTGGTGTTCATGCCAGCTACCCTGCTGAGTTATTAATATATGAACTTTGCCACTACTCTCCTACGCTGCCTGCTGATTTTTATACTATGTTGCATAATTAATCTGTCAACATTCAGTGACAAGGTATAAATATTAATAATACGATCACACAGTTAGCTGCTCCCTTTAAAAATTCAGCTCCGAGGAGATAAATCGTTCATTTAATCTTCCTGGGTTTTGAAAAGAAAGGGATGGGGAAAAAAGATAAAGAGGGTCTGGGCTAGAAGGTTGCAAACTGATTTGCAAAGGAATCCTATCTGCTTGTAGCTGGGCCCACCTTCATCCTCACAGATGTGTTATTAAGGACATTTCATTTCTCAGCCTTACACACCTAGCTAACACGTGTAGCTCCTCCTTATATTTGATCTTCTTACTGAAGAGACAGAGATGCCTTCTTCTTTTTCTATTGATAGTTCTCTTCCTTTGGACTCAGAAGATGGGAAAACAAAAATGTCTAGCAGGTTTCTAATCCAACAAACCCTTCTTTTTCATCAAAGAAGATAGGCAATAATTTGCTGGGATTTACAGGGTACTAGTAAGCCCTAAGATGAGGCAGCTAGATGACTCTGTGGATAGAGTGTCAGGCCTGGAGTCAGGAAGACCTGAGTTTAAACTCAGTCATACTAGCTATATCATCCTGGGCAAGTCACTTAACCTCTGTTTGCCTTAATCCACTGGAGCAGAAAATGGCAAAACCATTCGAGTATCTTCTCCAAGAAAGCCCCATAGACAGTATTGTCTATAGGGTCATGAAGAATCGAACACAACTGAATGACTGAACAGGTAGCCTTAAGATGTATAAGTCCCAGTGTCTATGCATGTGTGCTGTCAACGCTTAACTTTCCCAAAGGGGAAACAGCCAGAAAGGTGTACTAGAAAGAACAATGAATGTAGAGTCAGAAAACCAAGATTCTGCCGCTTAAAATCTCTGGGACAGAGACAAGCTACTTAATCTCTGGACCTTGGTCCCTTTAGCTATAAAATGAATAGAGTAATACACGTTCTATCCACCTCATAAGATCCTTAAGAAATTTTGTTGTAAATAATATAGCACCACATAAGGATGAATTGTCATTTATCATTAAATAACAGCTAATGAATCTCTCTTTCCATGACTTTATTGGCTTCTACAAGCTTACTTCTTCCAAGAATTACCTCTTGGATTGCCCATGTGGGAGCCAATGACTTTTTAGCTCTCTGTTGCCTAAAGTTGGGGCTCTTATAACTACTCTCTTTTAATTCTAACTGTACTGTTTTTTACTTCTGTTATGTACCCTGGAGCTCTTCCCCTCTCAGCTAAACCACACTCTGTACTTATATGTATAGGATATTTCAACTTTATTGACTAATTACATGTTATTTTTGATATTCTTTCTTGTTCGTATGTAATATGTGACCATCAAATGAGTTCATAAACCACAAATGACAATTCATCCCTTTCATTTAGAGCCGTGGTTCTCAACCTTCCTAATGCCCCAACCCTTTACTACTCATATGTAGGCATATCTGCATGTAGGCAAACCCGACTGGAAAAGATAGAGCACCAGTATCTCAGTTCCTAAGACCATGGGAAATATGTGTTTTCCGATGGTCTTAGGCAATCCCTGTGACTCCTGTGAAAGGGTTGTTTGGCCCCCAAAGTGGTCGCGACTCACAGGTTGAGAACCGCTGCTTTAGAGACATAGCTTCTTCTGTTACCTGTACTAACTTGTCCAGGTTATTAGAATTCTATTTCTAAAGCAGTATATGAATGGAATCATGGAATTTTTATCAACTGAAAGATACTTTAGAGATAATATAGTTCAAGATATCTTAATCTGAGGTCCATGGACTCCCAAAGGGGTCGGTGGAGAGCTTGTGGGGGTCCATGAACTTAGATGGGAAAAATATTAAATCTTTCTTTTTTGGAGGGGGTAGGGGGAGAAGGCTATTGAGGTTAAGTGACTTGCCCAAGGTCACACACAACTAGTTAAATGTCAAGTGTCTGAGTCTGGATTTGAACTCAGGTTCTCCTGCCTTTAGGGCCGGTGCTCTATTCACTGTGCCATCTAGCTGACCTACATCTTTCTTGTAATTAACGGTCAGTTTCCTCTGTAATCGTATATATTTTATTTGTGCAATTAAAAATATTATTCAGAACAGAGACCCATAGTCTTTGCTAGACTGCCAAAAGGGTCCACGACAAAATAACATTAGGAACCTGTGATTTAGTTGAATCACTCCATTTTATATCTTCAACCCCTACAGAAAAACCTGTAGTTTCATGACTACCAGAGACCCAGTGCCCAATGTTTTTTTGCATGTCGTGGATAGGAAGGGAAGGCAAAGGAACAAACATTTATTAAGTACCTACTTCGTGCCAGGCATTATATACTAAGTGGTTCACAAATATTATCTCATTTGGTCCTAACAACAACCTGTGAGGGTGGTGCTAATATTTTACATCTGAAGAAACCAAGACAAACAGATTAAGTGACTTGCTCAAGTCACGGCTACTGAGTGTCTCAGGACATATTTGAACTTCCAGTCTTCCTGACTCCCAGGCCAGTGCTCTATTCACAGCACCAGCTAGCTGGATGAGCTTCAGTTCATTATTATGGAATGACTATCAAGTATTGATTTGCTCTGATGCCCAAACTTATACCCTGGGCATTTGAGAGAGAAGACATTGACACTGCCCTCCAATGTCACAGGGCCTCCAAGAGTGAGAGCCCCAGATGAATAGTATTACAGAGACAAGGTGCTTAGGGGATAGCTTTGTGGGGCTATTGCTCCTCCTTCTCTATTTGATACAGCACAACAGGTACTTTGATAAATGTGAAGCATATTCAAAGGCGCCTACCTAGACAGTTCAGAAGATGAAGCACTGGGCCTGGAGTTAGGAAGACCTGAGTTCAAATCCAACCTTGGGTATGTATTAGCTGTGTGACCCTAGGCAAGTCATTTAACTTTTCTTTGCCTTAAGCCACTGGAGAAGGAAATGGTAAAAACACTTCAGTATCTTTGTCAATAATATCTAATGCACAGTATATAGTCAGACACAACTGAACAACAGTATTCAAAGTTGAATACTGCTATCATTCTCAATCTTGTTAAGCCCTATTCTACTGCTAACAAACATTCCTAAGAGGAGGAGCTTTTATCCTTGGATCTATGAACTTAAAATATATTTTTAATAACCAGATTTCAATATAATTGGCTTTCTTTCTAACCCTACATATTTTATTGTGTATATTTTAAAATATTTAAAAATAACACCAGGCAGCTAGCTGACATGGTAGAGTTCTGGTTATGGAGTCAGGAAGATTCAATTTCCTGAGTTCCAATCTGGTGCTTACTAGCTGTATGACCTTGGGCAAGTCACTTAACCCTGATCACTTCAGTTTCTTCATCTATAAAATAAACTCGAGAAGGAAAACCCCAAATGGGGTCACAAAGAATCAGACATGACTGAAAATTACCTAACAGCAACCAAAAAACTCCCAAAAACCATATTAGAAGACAGGGTTTACGGATGTTACCAATTTGCCGAAAATAGTTAAAAGCGCCAGCCAAAGTGGCAGTTCAGCATAGTGAATGCTGGATTTGGAGCTAGGAAGATCTCTAGGTTTGAATCCTACCTTTGAACCTTACTAGCTATGTGACCTTGAATAAATTGCTAACCTCTATGAACTTATTTATAAAATGGAGAGACTGAACTATGTGGTCTCCAGGGTCTCATCTAACTATAAGTTAGAGAATTCTTCACTTCATACTCCTCCATTATAGAAATGTGGTTCCTCTACGAAAACACAGCATCCCTGCCTACCTTCTCCTGTACAGGGTGCACATACTCCCATAATCCCTTATGCCACATCCCAACACACTGGACCAGGAAAAGGAGTAGGCACACTCCTTTTTCCTATATTCAGACCTATCCTCTGCCACCATTACTATGCAGCCTCTCTCTAATAACCTGGTTTCAGATCATTCTTCCTCTGGCTTAAAACCTTCCTCTCCATCCCAGCTCCTGCCATAATACTTGAAAACTGTAACATGCATATGAACCACATATCCCACCCCACCCCCATGTCCTTGCCTCCAGATTCATTAACCTCTTTCTCCACTCCCATGACCTGAACATTACCTATACCTCAGTTAAACACAAGTATGCATTAGAACACCATTGATTCATCCATAACTTCTCTAACTATAATTTCAGAGCTCTGAACTTCACCTCTATGATCAAAACCTTGTATGTTTCATCTTTTCCTCTGCCTAATTTCTCCTAAACTTATTCAGGGTCTCCCTATGACTTCTAGTTAACCTGCTTCACATCTCCCTTACCTTTTTCTCACTTTCCCCTCTTCCAAGTCTTGACCTTATAGTTGGTCAATTCAACTTTACGTTGATTGATCAAGACAATGATCCAACACAATCCCAAAGGATCATGGTGAAAAAATGCTGCTGGTGGATGATACATTGAGCCCCAAGGTGAGAAGAAGAGATCTGATGAACTCTGAGTACATATTGAAGCACACTTTTTAACTTTCTTTATTTTTCTTAGTTTTTTGTGCATATTCTTTTGCAACATGACCAATATGGGAATATGTTTTTGTGACTACACATGTACAATTGATATATTGCTTGTCTTCTTAAGGGAGTGGTGGAGGGTTGAGAGGGAGGGACAGAATTTGGAATCCAAATTTTTAAAAATGAATGCTAAAAGTTAAATGTAATTGGGAAATTTTAATGAAATTATATATATTTATATAATTTATATATAATTATATATAATATATAATTTAAATATACATATTTAAAACCTAACAAACCTCTCCATAGACCTCAATACCTGATTCCTTTGACCTCAACCATTCAGGAATTACCAAACCCTAACCTTAGGTTACCTCTACTAATTACATTCTCTGTTTCTATCTGGATGCTGCTAAAGGAAGTCATTCAGTCTCTCCTAAATGAGATGCAAGGGATCTCTTATTCCTCTCAGATTAACTATCACCCACTCAACAGTGGATGTTGCAAATCTTTTCTTTCCCCAAATCTCCTATACCAATCTTTCCCCTTAACCCTTAGGAAAGGATCTTCTTATTTATTAACTTAATGAAAAATGAGATTATTCATCTTTTCTCTGTTCTACACCTGAAAATCCCTCTAAGCCCTGTTTCCCCCCCAACTACTTTGCTCCAATCTCAACAAAAAATATGTCCATTTTCCTTGCCAAGGTTAACTTCTTTACTTTTATCTTGTGTACTATCTCCTACCATCCTGTTAGAACTTCTTTGATTATCTTATCTCCTCCATTTTCAGTCTCTCCTTTTCCACCAGCTGCATCCTAGTTACCTACAAATATAGCAAATCTCTCCCATCTTTCAACATCCTGCAATCGACCCCATCATCCCCTAAAGCTATCATGCAATAATTTTTCTACCATTTATAGAAAACTCTTTGTGTATGTGGGGGGTGGGACTTTCTATTTTCCTACATGCTGCTTCCTCCCTGGCACTCACTTTGCCACCCCTTTACAATTTATCTTCTAGCAATACCGCTCCTCTGCAATAATATCTTAAATGTTATATCTAATGTCCTTTTCTTGATTCTCATCTTTCTTTACCTTTTGGTTGCCTCTGAATATTGACTATTCCCTCTCCCTATATATATTCTTTCCTTGTGTTCTCATAATATTCCTCTCCCCTGGTTCTTCTTTTGTCCATCTGATTTTTCCTTCTGGAGTCCCTTTGTCATATCTTGCCTTGCAAGTGTAGTTAGACTCTTCTGATTATCTCTTTGTACAGTCTCTTTCTTTTTTTTTGTTGCTTTTTGGAGGGTAGTTGGGGTTAAGGGACTTGCCCAGGGTCACACAGCTAGTGTTTTTGTGTTAAGTGTCTGAGGTTGGATTTGAACTCAGGTCCTCCTGACTCCAGGGCCGGTGCTCTATTCACTGCGCCACCTAGCGGCCCTACAGTCTCTTTCTTGGTGACGTAATTGACTTCCATGGATTCAATTATTACCTCTATGCAGATAACAAGAAAAAAAATGTATATATCCAGATCTTATCTCTCTCCTGAGCTCCAATCCCATATCAACATTTGTTATGCATTTCCTCCTGGATGTCCTACGGCATCTGAGAGTCAACATGCCCTAAGCAAAATTTGTTATCTTTCTCTCAACTTGTCCTTCACCTTCATTTCCCTATTTCTGTAGAGAACACCAGTATCCTTCCAGTCACCCAGATTCACAACCTCAAGGTCATCTTCCACTCTTTACTTTCCTCTCATTACCCTTTTTCATAACAGTTGCCAAATCTTTTCAATTCTAGTTCCACAGTTCTCATTTTAAAAATAGAGGGAAAAAATATCTTTTCTTGTAGAGAAAAAGGATAGTTTCTCCCGTCTACTCACACAGGTACCACTGAATCCAGACTCTCATTATATCTCACCTAGACTACAGCAGCAGCCTACTAATTGATCTTCCTATTTCCAGTCTTTCTCCTTTCAAATCTATCCTTCATACAGTTGCCAACATTATCTTATTGAGGCATATATCTAATAATGGCACTGGCCTGTTTAAGAATCTTCAGGAGCCTTCCAATGTTTCTAGGATAACATGCAGATTACTTGGTTTGGCATTTAAAGTCCTTCACAGAATGAATTAGCCCAATATTCCAAATTTATTTCATATTTATCATTTTCACGTACTCTACTTTTGAGCCAAACTGCCTGCTTATTACTTCCCACCTCTATGGCTTTGTATAGGCTATTATCCCATTGCTGGGGTGTTTTCCCACCTCACCATCATCCCATATAATCCTTCTTTTTTCTCGAGGTACCATCTGTCCTATGAAGAAGGCACATTCTAATCTCTATCCTACCCCCATTTATATTAGTACTAACAATCCTTCATACTAATACTAATTTTGTCTACTTTGAAAGTTGCTGTTCAGTCATGTCTGATTCTTCGTGACAGTATGCCTATACTGTCCATGGGGCTTTCTTGGTAAAGAAACACTAGAGCGTTTTGCCATTTCCTTCTCCAGTGGCTTAAGGCAAACAGAAATTAAGTGACTTGCCTAGGGTTGCACAGCTAGTAAATGCCCAAGGCTGGATTTGAACTTGGGTCTTCCTACCTCCAGGCCCAGCACTTCATCTTCTGAATTGCCTAGCTGTCTTTGAATATACTTTGCATTTATCAACCTACCTGTTGTACTGTATCAAACAGACTATAAGTGCTAAGAGGTCAAGTATGTTTTTGCTTTGTATTTTTTGTCTAGAAGTATCTTGCACTTAATAGTTGATAAATACCTGTGGAATCAAATTGTATCGAATATTAAGAATCACAGTGGCAGTAGAAGATAGAGCACTTACTAGCTATGTGACTTTCAGCAAATCACATAACATCTCTGTGCTTTTCTTTCCTCATATAGAAAATAAGGAAGTTGTACATATAAACTGCCAAGTTCCCTTCTCTCCCTAAGTCTATGATTTTATGAGATGAAAAAATGTAGCATCATCAAGGTCAAAGACTGCCTAATTTCACTTACATCTATTAGCTAGACTCCTGGTCCACTGTTCTTTCTACTATATTATATTTCATTAAGATACTGTTGGTTAGATAGAATAAGCATGTCTTTTTTTTCTTTTTTAATTGATTTGTTTATTTACTTTGAGTTTACAAGATTTGGTTCCACAATCCCTTGAGTTACAAATTTTCTCCCCTCCCTCCCCCCCACTCCAACCTATGGTGGCATGCAATCAAGTATAGGATCTGCAAATACTTCTACAATGGACATTAGTCTGATTGTATAGAAGGGTTGTAACCAATGGGATGAGCAATGGGAAAAAGGAAACAAAACCAAACACGGAAAAGAACGAGAACATGTAGTTTTTTTCAGTCTCCATTTAAACTCTGTTCTTTCTAGATCTTTCTCTGAATGTAGATATCTCCATATACAATGAGACTTGTAGAGTTGTCTTATAACTGTGCATTGTTGAGAAGAGTCAAGTTTATCAAAGTTGGTCTTCACACATACGATGTGTCTGTGACTGTGTACAAATTTTTCCTGGTTCTGCTCTTCTCACTTAGCATCAGTTTGTATAAGCCTCTCCAGGTAAATATGAAATCCATTTCCTCCTAATTTTTATAGCACTATAATACTATAGTATTCCATTACATTCATATACCACAACTTGTTTAGCTATTCCCCAATTGATGGGCATCCCCTTAATTTTCAGTTTTTTTGCCACCACAAAGAAAGCTGCAATAGTTTTGTACATATGAGTC
Organism: Pseudocheirus occidentalis; assembly: GCA_028646575.1. NCBI lineage: Eukaryota > Metazoa > Chordata > Mammalia > Diprotodontia > Pseudocheiridae > Pseudocheirus > Pseudocheirus occidentalis. Next base: position 138,515,574 of record CM053596.1, on the reverse strand, counting down.
TTCCTCCCACTTCTGTGATCTCTTTGGAATACAACCCCAGAAGTAGTATTACTGGGTCAAAGGGTATGCAATTATTTATAGCCTTTTGAGCATAGTTCCAGATTGCTCTCCAGAATGGTTGAATCAGTTCACAGCTCCACCAACAATGCATTAGTGTTCCAATTTTTCCACATCCTCTCCAGCATTTGTCATTTTCCTGTTTTGTCATCTCAGCCAATCTAACTGGTGAGATGTGGTACCTCAAAGTTGTTTTGATTTGCATTTCTTGAATCAATAGTGATTTAGAGCATTTTTTCATATGCTTATAGATATCTTTAATTTCTACCTC
>CM053596.1:138496635-138515146 GCA_028646575.1 Pseudocheirus occidentalis | reverse complement strand
ATTAATTGATTGAGCAGCTGATCGGCAACTGAATGATACACATTAGGATAAAATATGTCTTGATGCAATATTCTCAAATGAAAAGATGTTATTGTTGTCTCTTCGTAATTTTCATAAAGAACCGAGCAGCCTTCTCCACCCTACCTATAGTGATTGAAATAGATATCCTAAACACAAGCTCTTAAGAAAAGCTTTTGGATGGGGCAGGGTACATTGGTGGGATGTTCACTTTCCCCAAAGACCTTACAAGAGGTTACCTATGCTGTCAGTTTTTCACACAACAGACTGAGAGATCTCTGTGCTACCCAATACACTTCTCTGGCTTTGAGCACTACAGAAACCTCTCCTGTGTGGTCCTTGACTCCACCGGAATGTTAATGAGGGCAAAACTCCCGTCTCTGTAATACAAATAGAGAGAGATGGCAAATTCTTCCATCAACACTCCAGTCACTTTGTTTTACAGGGTACTGAAATGAAAGGGATACTTTAGATGAAAAGATTTGTTTAATGGTCTGAGTAATTCATTCCAAACAGACAGAAACTGTTCTAAGCATCTCCTTTTGCTCTTAACCTTTTCAGGTTGTTTTTATGCAGGACGATTTCCTTTCTTCTTTCTTTTCTTTCCTTTTTTTTTTGATAGTTTAATTTAATATTCAGCAACTGCTACTCTGTATCTGGTATAGATCATGTGGTATAGGAGAAAAACAGGGTCTGTGTGTATTCTCTAGGAGAAACAGTCCAAAGGCTTCTGAAATCTAAAATCATCATCATTTTTATAAAGCATTTATTATCAAGTACATACTGTAGGAAGAGAAGGGTAAACAGAGGAAGGGAGTTAGCACCTTTGTGGCCCTTACTTGCCATGGACAATTAGTTCATTCACCTGATACAGATTATTACTTTAATTAGTATTGGTTATTCTTTTCCCCTCCCCCAATGATTCCAAATTCTTTTTAAAGCACTAGGTGGACACTGCTGGCTGGCTTTCATATTTGCATAGGGACACTACTGGGTTCTAAGTCAGGGTCATCAGCTGGAGTGCTATATCTAGAATCATGCTTGTAGTGGTTACAGAATTGTTCTCTGTTCTTGCTGGAGCAACACTGGGCTTCCCAAGTCTACCAAGGATTTGTGGTGGGAATAAATGTTGGGTAAGTCCTCTTTTGGTATGATTATTTATCTAGAGATATGGTCCTTAAGACTAGAATTCTAAGAGGGTGCATTGTTAGTAGGAAGAAGTTAGGATTTTAAAATTAGCCAGTGGGCCCCATAAATCTAACAATTAGAATATGGACAAACAATAATTAAAATTTTAAAAAATAGAAAAATAATGCCCTACAGACTTCATGGATTTGACCTTTTTCAGATTATTCATCGTTTTTCATAACTAAAAGAAACACCATCAGTTTGGCTTGTATTAGAGAGGCCATTCCTTTAAAAAATAGCCTTTACTGAATACATTATCAGCATCTTCATCTTTATTATGAGCAGCTAGGTGGTGCAGTGGATAGAGAGCTAAATAATGAGCATTTCCTAAATGCAACTCTTGTTCTCTTATACTAGAAGATAATCATTCTGAGTCAAATTCACATTCAAAAGGAATACAGATGAGAATTATCAGACCATAGAATATGAGGTTAGAAGGGACACTAGAAATTATCTAGTCCCACCTTCTAATCTATGTAGGAATTTTCCATACAGCATCCCTAATGGGAGAAGCCTCCATTGACATTACTTTGTCACAATGAACTCTCCTCCTTAAGAGGCAACCCATTTCATTTTGAGGCAGCTCTAACTTTTAGGAGGTTCTTCAAATCAGTAACTGTTTATTCAAACTCACTATGTCCCAGACACTTGTAAGTGTAAGCAAAGTGTTTTTTTTTCCTTCCTGGAGTTCAGTTTCCTAGGCTCAGACTAAATTTTAAACACCTGAAAGATTAATCTCTTTTGAACCCTGATAATTCACAGCTGTGCTGAGTCAAGTAGGTTTCCGTGCCTTCTCATAAGCCAATCAGGGACAGAATCGTTGTTTTATATATTCTGACTACTCGGTGGTTTGTGCTCTCCTGGTTTGGTGGCATATAGATGTGGTTGTATTACTTTGTTCAGACAGTAGGAGCCCTGTCTGTTGAATCTCTGTGTTAACATCTCTGCTTGTATTTTCTACTTATTTGTAATTAAAGTAAGATTGTTGACCCCTTTAAAAGTTGTCTTTCCTATAGCAAAGCAGATCAAAGAACCTGTGCTAGCAGCCATCCTGGGTGTGCTAGGGTGCTTGCTCTTACAACACTGTGCTAAGCCTATCCTTCTATCCTGTAGGGTTGGGTTTTTTTGTCTTTTCTAAATCCTGAGTCTGTCATCTTATATATCGGTTAACTCTTCCAATTTGAGATAAAAGATGAATTTGGTAAATGTAGCTATCATTTAGGGCAGCTATGTGGTGCAGTGTCTAGAGTCAGGAAGACCTGAGTTCAAATCCAGCCCTGTACATTCATTAGCTATGTGACCCTGGGCTAGTCACAGCAGTTCTCAACCTATGGGATATGTTCAGTTTGTAACAATGAAAATACATCCTGCATATGAGATAGATTCATAACAGTAGCAAAATTACAGTTATGAAGTAGCAATGAAAATAATTTTATGGTTGGGAGTCACCACAACATGAGGAACTATATTAAAGGGTCGCAGCATTAGGAAGGTTGAAAACCATTGCACTTAACTCTGCCTCAGTTTCCTCATCTGTAAAATGCGCTGGAGAAGGAAATGGCAAACTACTTCAGTACCTTTGCCAAGAAAACCCCAAATGGGATCATGGAGAGTCAGACAGGATTGAAATGACTGAACAACAACCTATCTTCTAGTCATCATTTAAGTCATCAAAAAAAATATTTTAAAAAGTGAAAGACTGATGACAAAGTCCTGCTACGTTCCATAAGAATACGTCATCTACATTAAGATCGATTCAGCTAATAACCCTCTGTAGATACAGCCACCCAACCAGTTACAAATCCATTGTTTTATATAATTTTCTAGTTTAAATTTCTCCCTCTTTCCCCCAAGCTTATTGTGATTTACTACACACCACTTGCTGAAATCCAAATATATTATCTATAGCATTTCTCTATCAAAAGAAAGAATGAAATTAATTTGGCGTGACTTATTCTTACATAAATTATGTTCCCTCTTACGATCCCTAGGAATTTTCACTTCCCTTTTTACATACCTTTGCTCAGGATCTGCTTTAAAACTTTGCATGGATCCATGTACTGTCTCACTTGATGATCTTGTTAGTTCCCACGAGTGTAATGATTCCCCCTGTCTAGATGATTCCCAGGTCTATATGTCCAGCCCTAGTTGCCCTTCTCAACATCTGGCCCTCATATCACGTTGTACTTTAAAAATCTCAGACTGGATGTCCCATTAACATATCAAACGCAATATGTCCAAGTCTGCACTTAATATCATTCCCCACAAACCCTCTTCTCTTCGGAAATTCCCTCTTATTATAAAAAGCCACCTATATATCATACTCACTACCTCACTCTCACTCATTCCATTTATTCGATATATTGCCAGATCTTGCGGTTTTAATCTTCCCACCTCTCATATATGTTGCCTTCTCACTTTACACTAAGCAGTTCATTCTTGTTCGTTAGAATAAAAACCTGTGTTTTAATAGAAAATGACATGTGACATCATCAATTAAGAGACATAAGGGTCTTTCCTTCTGTAGTATACCCTCTCCCATATATTTGTTCTTGTTCAGTCATTCAGTTTTGTCTGATGCTTCATGACCCTGTGAACCATACCCTGTCAGTGCTGTGCATGAGATTTTCTTGGCAAGAATAACGGAGTGGTTTGTCATTTCTTCCTCCGGTAGATTAGGGCAAACAGAGGTTAAATGACTTGCCTAGAGTCACACAACTAGTAAACATTTCAGGCTGGATTTGAACTCGGGTCCTCCTGTATCCAGGCTCAGCATTCTATCCACTGAACTATCTAGTTGCTTCATATATACCTCTCCTGAAATAACAGATCAGGAAACTGAGACCTTGGGAACTGAAGTTACTTCTCCACAGACACACAGGTAGTAATCTGCTAAACTAGGTAGTAAGTAACTAAGTGCTTTAATCAATTTAATTGTGTTCAAGCACACAACTGACATGGGGAAAAGGAAAATGATGACAGAAATTTCCAGATTTGGTAGAGTAAGGAAAGCATAATTTTCTTTGGTGAATCCAGGAAGGCTTTAAGGAGCAATAAATATGTAAAGCATTATTTGGAAGTGGGTTAAAGCAAATTATTGTTGAGAAGATTATTTTTCTCTACAGGCAATTCTTGCATCCAGGTCAGATTTAAAGGATATTCTTGAAGTCTTTCTGAGACAACATATGCTCAATTAAAACATATCAGGGGTTCTCCTATCAGGGATTTAAGCAGCATAAGAAGACAAGGTAGATCTTTGCTTGTGCTGTGTTTTCCAGAAGAAAAAAAAAGCAGCTGCTGAAATAATTAAGTCATTCAATTCTGAGGGTTCTGTCACATCTGTAGTTTCATCTCTGGCATCTCTGTGCTGTTCTGGCTCTGCAAATTTTTGAAATGGAAACTTTTATTTCCTCCTTAGATCAGAACCTTGGGACTGCTGTCTTCGAGAGATGGTGGTGACAAATAGGCTCATTTAATAAAAAGATGTGAATGAAGTGAGGGGGAGGAAGCAAATGCTCAGAGACTTTGGAGATGCAGGTGCAGAGTTCCGGTTAGATTCATCATTCACTGTCTCCAGCAGGGTTTCCACGGATACAGTCAGGAAAGCTGCCTCCCTGGATGCCACCTTCAGTGTCATCTGTCCATTGACCAATGGAAACCCATTATGCTAATGAGGGCCAGCTAGGTTGCACTTTTCATGAGTTCATTTTTTTTTTATTCTCTCTTCCTCTCTCAGGTTGAGGATGGATGTTTCTCAGCAAAGTGAAGCCTCAGCAATTTGAATGACTTAGGCCATGATTCAAGTAGTGAGATGATAATGTTAGCGGGGCATTTAATTATCCTAAGATGTGATATCACTTACACATGAGATCATGGTTCTGGCTTCTGTTCTCTCTTTTTGCCTTTCTTATTAGTTATTGGTGAGATGGGGATACATAAAGTTCAAGTGACTTGCCAAGTTCATCTCTGGCATGACTTAGGAATAATAATAAGGATTCTCTCTCCTGTGGATACCTGTCATTTAGTATGAAAAACAAAAACAAAAAACAAACCCAAAATAGTTCTCTGAATTTACATTTACAGTAATGGGCAGGATGTAGGGTGGGGAGTCAAAAAGAAAGATAACATCATATAAAAATGCATTAAATTCTCAATTTCATTTGGAATCCTACAGAGATTGTTTTAGGTGCCTGGTTTCTGGTCTTGAGGATTCTCTAGTAAAATGGGTAGTTAGAACAGAAGAAGTAGATTGGCAGAGAGGACTGTGTTAGCCTGTGTGAAACACTAAAATGAGTCTGATGACCAATCTCCTTCATCTTCAGGAAGCCAAGGCTCTTTGTGTAATGCACAGCACATGCCATTAACCCAACCGAGTCACCAAACAATCCTTAGGTGAACTGATTAGCAATTCAAAGTCAAACAGTTTAGTGAAGTGAAAGGGACATGGAACTTAATGTCAGAAGTTCTGGTGGTTTCCCAGTTTTGACATTAGCTGTGTGACTACAGGTACTTAAGCTCTTTGAGTCTCAGTTTTCCCATATGTGAAATGGGAATAATAATGTATTTATGGTATATCTTGAAAAACCTGCCACAGAATCATTGTAAGAAAAGCACACCCTGAACTGTAAAACTCCGGACAAATATGAACTTTTATTATTACCATGAAAAGGACTTGAGGGCTGTTTCATTTTTTGTTTTGCCATTGTGTCCTTTGTATTTGGAGGCAGGTAGGTGGTTCAGTGGATAGAACTCTGGACTTGGAGTCAGGAATACCTGAGTTCAGATCTGGTCTCAGACACTTACTGCGTGACCCTGGGCAAGTCATTTAGCTCCATTTGCCATAAGCTACTGGAGAAAAGAATGGCAAACCACTCCAGTATCTTTGCCAAGAAAACCCAATGGACCACAGGATACACAGAGCCATGAGGAGTCAGATAAGACTGAACTACTGAACAACAACAACCTAAGTACTTGTCACAGTAGAAAAACAACAACCTTAGTATGTATCACAATGCCTGGCACTTAGTAGAGGCCTGGTAATTGTTGAGTGATTGATTATATAAGGCCCTTGTTCCAACTTTGTAAGATGAAGGAAGAGATTCAGTCCAGGCTTCATGGAATAAATACAGATAATCATTGACCTACAGTAAATGCTTACTACCTGACCAAGATAACTGCAAATTAAGAAGGTTGAGGGCCATTTTTCTACACACAGTTTAAATGAAAAATATTTTTAATATTAAAAGCAGAACATAATTTATGCAATTTATCCTCTGAAAAATTTAGAATATGTTCTCTGAAAAAGGCGAAATATGTTCCTCTCCTGGATTTCTCCCCAAAATATTGCTCCCTCACCTTTGATTTAGACCTTTGATAGCTTCTTATACTTTAAAAAACAAAATAAAAAATCTTTTGGCACCAAGATGGCAGAGTGAGGAAGAAACCCTTTGAAGCCATCTGAATTTCCCATCTAAACAACTAGAAAGCTGCCTCAGAATTGGTCTAGGAGTTATGAAGAAGCTTATGAGATGGACAGGAAAGTTCTGACTCACTGGGGTGGGAGGTGAGTGAGGTCCAAGAGTAGCAGCAGTAGTAGCAGCAACAGCAGGAGGCAGCCTCACACCAGGCAAATGGCAGCAAGGTTCCAAGCCTGGAACAATGAGACTCCAACCTTCTGCAAGTCAGCAGACCCCTAGGCAAGTGAACAGTCTGCACAGAGCAGCAAGGTCCCACCTCAGTGACCCCACCTCCAACATGAACCACCAGTAAGGCCCTGAACCCATTGCTGACCAGTAAGGATGCCCCAACCCAGAACTGGGCAGCAGGGACATAACCCTGGGAATACCAGCAGAGAGACCTTGTTTCCATAACAACAGAGTAGTAAAGCCCCCTGATCCCCACCCCTGGAATAGGTCAACAGCTAAACTCCACACCCAGAAGAGGCCAACAGGGAGGCCCTACCCCATAGGATAAGCCAGAAGGGAAGCCTATCCTCCAGAGAAAGCAAGTAGCTAAGCCCTGAAGTCCAGTGAAAGCCATCAGTAAGACCCAGAGCCCCAGTACAAAAACCCCTTGGGACAGTGCAGAACCAAAGCCAAACTCACATAAAAAAACACCAACACAAAAAAGGCCAAAAAATCAGCAAAAATAAACAAACAAAAGAGAGAGAGAGAGCTTGATTATAAAATGTTACAATGGTGATAGAGAGGATCAAGGCACAAATTTAGAAGAGAACAAGAGTGTCAAAATGGCTACATATGAAGTCTCAAAACAAAATGTAATTCAGTCTCTAGCTCAAAAAAAAAATCCTGGATGTAACAGCAAGCACCTAGCATACCCAGGATGGCTGCTAGCACAGGTTCTTTGATCTGCTTTTCTAAAGGAAAGCAACTCAAAAGGGTTAACAATCTTGCTTTAATCAGACATTCAGGGGTAAAAGTCAGCACCCTGAACTTCATAGAATACAAATAGAAATTAAAAGCAGACAAAGAATACAGACAAAGAAAAGAACACAGACAAAGAAAAGAATACAAAGAAAAGAACATACATACATATATATGTATGTATGTATGTATGTATGTATATACACACACATATCCATTGCCTAATTACAAGGTAACAAAAGGTGTGGGCCTTCCTGAAAAACAAGCCTCCCTTAGCAAGCTTCTCTTCTTGAGCTCTAAGTGAGGCCCATTAAGGGGTAGGGAAGATCTTCAGATTCTCTTACCATTACACTGGAAGAGCTTTAAAAGGTTTTTAAAAAGCAAATAAGAGAAGTAGAAGAATAAATTGGAAAATAAATGAAAATAATGAAAGAGTATCATGAAAAAATTAGTTTATAGCATGGGTAAAGATATACAAAAATTTACCCGAGGAAAATAATGCCCTAAAAAATAGAATGTATCGAGTAGAAAGGGAAATACAAAAACTCACTGAAGGACATAATTGCTTAAAAATTAGAATTTAAGAAATGGAAACTATTAACTCTATGAGACAACAAAATATGAAAAAAAATCGAAGAAAATGTCAAATTTCTCATTGGATAGAACAACTGACCAGAAAATAGATCCAGGAGAGATAATTTAAGAATTATACAACTACCTAAAACCATGATAAAAAAAAAGCCTGGACAAAACCTTTCAAGAAATTATTGAGGAAAACTGCCCTGATATATTAGAACCAGAGGGCAAAATATAAATGGAAAGAATATGCTGATCGCCACCTGAAAGAGATTCCCAAATGAAAATTCCCAGGAAAATCATACCCAAATTCCAGAGATCATAGAGCAAGGAGAAAGCATTACAAGCAGCCAAAAAGAAGCAATTCAAATATCATGGATATTGTAATCAGGATTACACAGGATTTGGTAACTTCCACATCAAAGAAGCAGAGGGCTTGGAAATAATAACCAGAAGTCAAAGGAGTTAGGATCACAACCAAGAATCACCTACCTAGCAAAACTGAACAAAAAGGATATCAGGAGAATCAATGAAAAAAAATGTGAAAGAAGGTAGTTTAGCTGTATCAGATCTCAAACTGTCTTATAAAGCACTAATTATCAAAACAATCTGGTACTGGCTAAGAAATAGAGTGATGGATCAGTGGAATAGATTAGGTACAAATTACTTTACAGTAAATGACCATAGTAATCTTGTATGTGATAAACCCAAAGATCCAAGCTTTGGGATCAAATTAATTATTTGGCAAAAACTGCTGGTAAAAGAGTATGACAGAAACTAGATAGAGACCAAGATCTCACAATGTATACCAAGGTAAGGTCAAAATGAGTACATGATTTACAAATAAAAGGTTGATACCATACACAAATTAAGAGAAAATGGAATAGTTTATCTGTTTCATTTATGGATAATGGAAGAATCTAGGGCTAAAGAAGATATAGAGAACATTGTAAAATGTAAAATAGGTAGTTTTGATTATATGAAATTTAAAAAAGTTTTTGCACAAACAAAATCAATGCTACCAAAATTATAAGGAAAGCAGAAAACTGTGGGGAAATTATAAGAATCTCTGATAAAGGGCTCATTTCTCAAATATATAGAAAACAGAGTCAAATTTATAAAAATACAAGTCATTCCCCAACTGATAAATGACTAAAAGAGATGAACAGGTGATTTTCAGACAAAGAAATCAAAGCTATCTATAGTCATATGGAATAAAAAGGAACACTATCACTATTGAACAGAAAAGTGCAAATTAAAACAACTCTGAGATACAGCTATCAGAGTGGCTAATAAGATAAAACAGGAAAAATGTTGGGCATGTTGGTGGGGTTGTAGGAAGACTAGAACACTAATGTATTGTTGGAGTAGTGAACTGATCCAACCATTCTGGAGAAGAAATTTGCAATTATGCCCAAAGGGTTACAAGACTGTGCATGCCCTTTAATCCAACAATAGTACTGCTAGGTCTATATTCAAAAGACATCCAAAAAATGGAAAAGGATCTATTTGTACAAAAATATTTATGGCATCTCTTTTCATGGTGGTTAAGAATTGGAAATCAAAAGGATGCCCACCAATTGGGGAATGGCTAAACAATCTATGTTTTATAATTGTAATGGAATATTATTGTATTGTAAGAAATGACAAGCAGGATGATTTCAGAAAAAACCTGAAAAGAGATGCATGAACTGATGCATGGTTAAGTGAACAGAACTAAGGAACATTGTATACAGTAACAGCAATAATATATGATGAAATGTGAATGACTTAGCTGTTCTCAGTAATACAGTGATCCAAGACAGTCCCAAAATTCTAATGATGAAGTATGCTATCTACCTCCAGAAAAAGAATTGATATTGACTGAATACAGACTGAAGCATAATATTTTTTCACTCTTTTCTTCCATTTTTTCTGTTATTTGAATCTTCTTGTATAAAATAACCAATATGGAAATGTTTTATATAATTGCACACATATAACCTATATCTGATTGCTTACTGTCTCAAAGAGGGGGGAAGGAAAGGATAGAATTTGTAACTCCTAACTTTCAATAAAATTTTTTAAAAAATTAAAAATGAAGATCAGTAACATTTAGCAAACTCATATTATATGAAGTAGGAAGACCAGTTTGGATAGTTGGAAAGTTAGAAATCAATTCTGTTCATCAAGTATTCATTTAGCACCCACTATGAGATTATTTGAAAAAGAATAACATCTTGACACCTTGGCCTACATACAGTAAGCTAATTCGGTTTTGAAGCAGCAGTCCTACATACCCTGTTTTTTAAAATTAAGACTCGTTATAAAAACATTTGCATACTAAAAATGTGTTAAAGTCCTTAAAAAACAATTTGTTCTCCTAAATAGGTCAAATATGTCCAATGTTTTCAAATAAGATAATATGTATTGAGTACTTTGTAAACCATCATATACTTTGTAAATGTTAGTTATTATTAGTGTTATAATTTATTTGCTCAGTAATCCTCTTTAAAGACAGGGGTATAAAAGTAAACTTTAATGTAGGCCAAGTAGAATTCCCACCAGTCCCAAACAGCAGATTAGTCAGTCAGTCAATAAACATTTATTAAACATCTTTTATGTCAGGACTAAGCACTAGGGCTACCAAAAAATAAATTAAAAAGGCAAAAGACTGTCATTATGGAACTCTCTATCCCAGGGGGAGACAACAGTCAAAAAATAAGTACAAATAATCCATATATGGCATATATAAATTGTTTTTAAAAGAAAGCATTCAAATTAAGAGATGTCAGGAAAGGCTTCCTGTAGGAAGTGGAATTCGAGCTGAAACTTAAAGGTTCTTAATTGATGAGTTTTTAAGTTAAAATGAAAGAGGGACTAATTTTGGTGGAAGAGAATATCATCCTATTTAGAGGATGTTTGTGAAATAACAATGGACACTCATTGCTTTTGTAAAGACAGTGCAATGTTTTATCACAAACTCACGTAAAAAATGTTTGACTAAATCAATAGGACACAAAATAGCCCAAAGAAACATTTGAAAAAGCATCAATCATTCAGATTATCTCTGAAAATCTTGCTGCTTCATGGACTGTAGACAAAAATTTCAGATATAACACTAAATTTTTCACTCTTCATTGAAATAGAATGGCATCAGGAAAATGTAACAGATATAGGCTGTCTGCTCAGGGTGCTATGACTAGTATAAATGGGCTTAGAATAAAGAACATCTGTTGACTAAAGCAATATAGGCATTTGTAAGCTCTAATCAATGACAGAAGGTCGTTTTCCCTTCATATCTACCTTTTCCCCAAGTTTTCAGTCTCAGTTGTACCTAGCTCCCCAAAGAGTAGTATAATACATTAGAAAGAAAGAGATATTTGAAACCAGAGAGTTTGGGTTCAAATTTTGGCTCTGCTACTTAGCCATAACTTCTATAGGAATAATTTTCCTCATCTCTATAATGGGGCATTTGGACAAGATGCCCTCTCTTGTCCCTTTCAGCTCCAACTGTGATCATAGTCCTTTATTCGACAACATTTCCATTATTGCATTTTTGTTGCCCTAGGTCTGAAAGCTTTCAGTGAATGGGTATCATGGAAGGGAAGAGTAATGAAAATTGTCATTAATGAAAGTAAATACTGTTCATTAACTTCAGCTGTAACTCTACTAAAAGCTAAAATGACTTCATAATTAAAGTGCTAACCAAAATTAGACATAAGAGTATAATAATTAATTTCAAATTGCACACAATAGTACAAATCTAAGGTAATAACTCAAATTAAAAGAAATGGAGGGGTAACATGAACACTGTTGATATCCTTTGGATAGCTCAAATAAAGCAAGTTATTTCACTTTTCTAAAGGAAATGATTACCTTTGATTTTGACATCTGGCATTTCTCAATATGATGCACTTTACCTTTTCTTATCCACCTGAAAGGCACACATAATAACACTTATTTACCTTCTGTGCATCTGAGGAGTGTTAATATTTTAAGAGGGCTTTGAGATCTTTATGGGATAGTTGCCATAGGGTAGACATACAGCTATCATAGCAGAGATTTTATGACACTCTATTTCTTGGAACTCAACTCCTGATTCCTACTTCTTTTTTCCAGCATATACTCTCTATGAATAATATTTCATTTTTCCCAATTACATTTAAAAGGAATTTTAACTTTTGTTTTTAATTTTGAGTACCAAATTTTTCCACTCCCTTCTTCCCCTCCCCTCTCCCTGAGACAGTAAATAATTTGAAATAGATTATTCATATTGTGGGGCAGCCAGGTGGTACACTGGATAAAACTCCAGGGACTGGAATCAGAAAACTCATCTTCCTTAATTTGAATCTGCCCTCAGACACTTAATACCTATGTGACCCTGGGCAAGTCACTTAACCATGGTTGCCTCAGTTTCCTCATCTGGAAAATGAGCTAGAGAAGGAAATGGCAAACAACTCTCATATTTTCATCAAGAAAATCTCAAATGGTGTCATGAAGAATCAGACACAACTGAAAAATGACTGGAAAACTTCAATACATGTGCAATTTTGCAAAATATATTTCCATCATCATGTACACTGAATGAAACATTGCTTTGACCCAGATCTCACAGTAACCCTAATCCCTTGAGACTCCCCCAAACTCAGACTTAAAAGAGGAAAATCTCCATGGTCCACCACTATTGTTTCATTGCTTTCAGAGAGGGGAAATGCCCACAAAGAGAATATTAAAGTTGTGATCTTCTCCCAAGCTGAAAGGCAGCTTTGACCATATGTCATGTGACAAAATCTGAATGGACACAAGTTTTAATTCTGATTTTTGCGCCCTTGATCTCCCTTGTGTGTGACGTTGGCTTAATTTTTTTAAGTCTCTTCATCTGAAGCAGATGAAGACATCTGCCCAGCACTTTAAAGTGTACAAAGTTCTGTACATATGTTATTGATCCTTAAACAACCTCTTGAGGCAAGTATTATTACCCTGTTTTATACATCAGAAAACTAAGATTCAGGGAAGTTCACCAATTTGCCATGGTCACATAGCTAGGAAGTTAGAAACAAAAAACTGAAACCAGGTCTTTCTGACTTCAAAATATGATATTCTATCAACTCTACTATGCTGACATAATTACTATCAAATAACTTCCCTCCCTACTGCATATAAATTTCATAGACCCATTTTTGACATAAACAGAAAACATCTTTCACATGTTTAATATAAATGCAGGTGCACAGACATGCAGTCTTTTAATGGATCAGCGAAAACTGACAGATAATACAACTTGGGCCTAAATTATATGGGATGTGAAGGGGCAGGAAATGAGAAAGAGAGAAAATGATTGGAGAAAGTACTATTAAAAAAAGATTCAAAAAATAAAGATGAAGTGAGTTTACAGGGGAAAATTGAGAAACTGGAGGAGAGCAGATTAAGGAGATGATTGGGGTTGGATTTCTGAGAAAGGAAGTATTGGGGATATATTTCTGAGTGTTCTGGGACCAACCAGAATTAGATTTGAGGGATCTGCCTAGGGAACAATTTACTCTGGTGTCTAATGGTAGTACCTAGATAAACATCCAGAGAGACTTGAATCAGGAAAGAAGGGGGAACTAATAGAGTAACTTCTTGCTGGCTGAGTAGTAGAAACCAAGTTAATTACTTGAGTTTGAAGAATTTCCACACTGTGGCAGTGGCATATACTATAATTTGCCCTGCAGTCAACAAGAGTCTCATTTGAAGTCCTAAGTCGGAGGTTTGAGGGAGAAGGCTTCCTTTCTTCTTTAATCAGTCCTCTGTTACTTTGAGAGGAGACCAATGTGACTAATTCCATAGAAGGCGCTACCATTTTGAGTACATAGTTTGATCCCTTAGAATCCAATCAAAAAAAGACTTAAAATGAACCAGAGGGCTAGGAGTGGGTGGGAGAAGCCCCATTTTTGCAATTTAAGGGAAGAATACAAGTTTCAAAGCTGTGAATCTGAGGGCTAGACGAGATATTATGAAATGGTCCAGATTAATTATTGAAGAAGTGAGGAAATGGACAACAGGCTAATATTTCAATACGCCCATGAGCTCCTATTGGTAATTATGATAACAGAAAAGAGAACAAAAATAGTTGATTTAAAAGAAAACCTAAAAACAAATAAAATTCCCATGACTGGAGAACAAATATGGCACATAAAAATAAAGGAATATTACTTCACCATAAAAAATGATGAATAGAAAGAGTATAAGGAAACATAGAAAGATTTGTATAAACTAATGAAAATATAGGTGGCACAAAGGATAGAACATCAGGCCTAGAGTCAAAAAGATCTGAGTTAAAATCCAGCCCCAGACATTTACTAGATGTATGACCTTGGGAAAGTCACTTAACCTCCATTTACCTCAGCTTCCTCACATGAAAAATGGGAATAATAGCAGCCAAATTTCAGGATTGTTTTGAGGATCACATGAGATAATAATTGTCAAGTGTTTAGCAGAGTACCTTGAACATAGAAAATACTATATAAATATTTAGTAGTAGTAGTAGTAGTAGTAGTAGTAGTAGAAGGAGGAAGAAGAAGAAGAAGTAGGAGGAACAATAATACAACTACAGCATCGTAAGTAGAAATAATAACAAAAAAAAGAGATATTGAGCACTTTGTAATAATGATGGCTAAGGTTGGCCATGAAGAAGAGATGAGAAAATTCTTCTCCTTCTCTTCTTTGCAGACTTGGCAGACATTGTGTGTGAGTCATTCAATGTACTGTCAGAACTGGTTGATATGTTGCTCAATTTTGCTGAATTGCTTTTTTGTCCTACCCTTTTTAAAAAAAATGTTCTTTGTTACAAAAAATGGCTTACTGGATACGAGATATATTTGGATATGAAGGTAAGGTGATATAAAAACAAAAGATATCTATAAATTAAAGGTAATGTAATGCAAAAATAAAAGATATCAATAATTTTTAATGGGAACTTGTAAGATCTACTTCTCATAAGTGTGACTAATAACTCATAATTCTGAAGTATAAAAATGTCCCAGGTATCTCCGTGGCTAAGTGGATAGAATACCAGATTCAAAGTCAAATAAACTTGAGTTCAAATCGAACCTCACATACACTTATGAACTGTGTGACCTTTGCCAAGTTACTTAATCTGTTTTAGCCTCAGTTTCCTCATCTGTGAAATTGAGCTCAAGGGTTGTTGTGGTACTCAAGTTGTATGTGTGCATGTGTGTGTGTGCATACACACACATATATATATACATACATATATATATGCACATATATTCGCATTTTTCATTATTTGGTCCCTAGATGACCATAAAGGAATGGGGGGAGTGGTAAATTGTTCAGGAGAGACCAATTGGGCTTGGGCCCCATGTGAAATAAGAGGAAAAGGTGACTTTTTATTCAAAACAGAACAAAGTAGAAAAAATATTAATAAAAATAGCACACAAATATGCACACATATGCCTATACCTGTATCTTTAAGTTCTGAAAAGCACACAATATATTTGAGGGGCTAGTTGGGAATATAGGTGAGTTTCTAGTAGGTTCAGAGCTCAGAGACTTGCAGGGGAAAATGGGGGCACAAAACTTTGGGGCCCAGATAGCTGTAAATGAGGAGTTGGTCATTCAGTCCTCAGGGAATGTACAATAAGCTTTATCTGCAGGCAATTCATGTTGGGGTTTTGCTGCGCCTGCTTCTTCTTAGTTCAGGGTATGCATAGATCCTCTGTGATTGTTTCCTATGTGTTTACTGAATGTTGAATCTTTTGAGTGGCTAGTAGAATATATAGTTAAAGAAATATATAGTTAAAGAATATATAGTTAAAGAAATGAACATATAGTTAAAGAAATAATCAGCCAAAAGATCTCTTTCTTTCCTAGTTTCATTAGAAAGAAAAAAGAAAGGAGGGAATGAGGGAGAGAGAGACATAGAGGGATACAGAAAGAGGAAGATGGGGAGAGAGATGGAGGGAAGAAGGGAAAACAGCAGGAGGAGGAGGAGGAGGAGAAGAAGAAGAAGAAGATGATGATGATGATGATGATGATGATGATGATGGTGGTGATGGTGATGGTGATGATGGAGAAAGGGGAGAAGGAAGGGAGAGAAGAGGAGAAGAGATGGGAAGGGAGGAGAGGGGAGGAAAAGAGCAGAGACAGAGACAGACACCTTGACCCTTACCTCCTTATAAGGGGTGCCTTATAAACTTGGACACATAATATCATTACTTTTCTGTTGTGTTTTATTCTTTCCTCTTCTTAAGTAAACAAATGTAAGAGTTGAAACAGACTAGGATACAATTTTGTGAGATTCAAAAGGCAAAAGATCCCCCAGATTTCTAGGGACTGGTGATCCTTGCCAGAGTTTGCTGACTGCCAAGCCCAGGGAGAGCACAGCCTCAAGGAGTTGTCTGTGTGATCCAGTCTAGCAATGAATCTTCCTGGCAGCTAAGACACTGTGCCCCACCCAGAAGGGAGTGACTGGTCTATTGGCTATGCCACAACCAGAAGTGAAGTTGGCAGCCAAAATGTTTGTAGCAGCTTTTTTTAAGCTGGAGCCCAATCTCTCCAAGGACAGAGGTGGTAGAGAGGAGAATGCTCCAGCTTGGGGAGATGTGCTTCTGCTTATTCTATACCTTTTCAGTAAATATTCCTTTTCAAAAGATAATTTGTCTTAATTAGTTTTCAGTGATATTAAGGAGATATCAGTGTTTTAAATGATTTTGGGTTGCTCATCACTGGTGATAAATGAAGGGAATATACAATAATAATGGCTTGAGCCAATAGCATCAGAGAACCCTTCTTCTAATTGGGATACCCTGGATTCTCCTCCTCACTTGAGGCAGGAGGGGACATGTGGCCAGTAGGCCTCTAGGTACCTGACCTGCTGATAAATGTGAGAATTAAAAAGTCCAGAGTCTTGCTATTTAAGCAATAGTCATTTCTTTCTCAAAGTTTATGGAAGGAAAGGGCAGATTTTTCTCAGGCTTTGACCAGTAAGACACAAGTTGTGCTCAATATAACAAAGCTGTAGGACTATAGGAAGAAGCTTCTGAATGTCACATATTCTAGAGGACTGCAAAATGCAGCTTCAATCAGCTGGTTCCATACCAGGATATTACAACTGAGTTAATAGCAAATCCAAGACTGGGTAGAACAAATTTAGGCAGAAGGCAGATAAGGATAGTAGATCTAATGTCCTGTAGCTTCTGTTGAAAACTATTGCTAAATTATAAGAACTGTGCACTGTCAAACTTTTTTGCTGTTCTGTACCACCTTCCTACCTCCCCTCACCCCACTCTCCATATACCCTCCCATACTGTGCTTCACAATAAATCCTCTTTTTCAAGTACTTATAAGGTTAATGTATTCTTGGGAAGAAGTTTTCAATTCAGCAAATATTTCTTGTCAGCCTGCTATGTGTCAGGCACTGTGCATAGGACCAGGGATACAGAGGGAAAGATGAAATAGACCCAGCCCTCAAGGAGCTTATATTCTTTTTTTGTTTTTATTTTGTTTTGTTTTTATTTTTTAATGTAATAAATTTTATTTGTTTTTTACATTGTTCATTTTCATGAGATTTTTGAGTTACAAATTTTCTCCCTGTCTTTCCCGAACCCCACCCCCAAGACAGTGATCCCATCGTGGAGCCCCTCCCCTGGTCTGCTCTCTAACTTTCTGGTAGGGCAGGGAGAGTCTCCTTATCCCAGCCCCTGTATATCTTGATTCCTAGTTGCATGTATTGCAGAGCTTTAAATTCTAGATTCTTTCAGTTCCTCCCTTGTCATACACCCCTGCTGGAAGGACAACCAATTCAATACAGGCTGTGTAGGTGGGATTATACAGGGTATCTTCATAGTGGACATATTGTGACAGTGATCATATGTCCCTCCTTCCTATCCCTCCCCCCCTCGTTCTATTCTCTACCCTGTCCCTGCCCCTTTATTGAAGTGTGAGCATCCATCATCCTTCCCCCAGACCCTGCCCTCCCTGCCATCATCCCCCCTTTAATCCCCACGCCCCCTACTCTCTTGTGTGGCATGATGCCCACATTAGAGTTTATGCCATTTCTTCCCTAAGCCAGATACGATGAGAGTAAATGAAAGTAAAGTTGTAACAGTTATCCCTTGCCTCTTCCACATGGGATGATTAGCCCCATTTTGTCTCTCCCTGTCTCCTCTCATTCTAGTCCTCTCCCACCTCAGAATTTGCCTTTTAAAGTATCATCCCTTTGTATTCAATTGATCCTATGCCCTTTATAAACCCATATATACACATGCTCAGATATGTATTCATATGCATATATAGCCTCCTATATAGACATATGTGTGAGTATACATATATATCTATTTGTATTCCCTTCACCTGTCTTC
>CM053596.1:138480116-138496135 GCA_028646575.1 Pseudocheirus occidentalis | reverse complement strand
TACAAATGTATATATACATATATATATATGTATGTATGTATACCTACACATATGTCTATCTATATAGGAGGTTATATATGCGTATGAATACATATCTGAGCATGGGTGTACATGTGTACATAGAGGGTTCAGGATAAATTGATTAGGAAGAGATGATACTTTAAAAGGTGAAATTCTGAGGTGGGAGAGGACTTGAATGAGAGGAGACAGGAAGAGACAAAATGGGGTTAATCATCCTATATAAAAGAGGCAAGGGATAACTGTTACAACTTTACTTTCATTTACTCTCATTAAATTTGGCTTAGGGAAGGAATGACATCAACTCTAAACTGGGTATCTTGCCACACAGGAAAGTAGGGGGTATGGGGATGTGAGAGGGGATGATGGAGGGAAAGGCGCGATTGCCGGGAGGGATACTGGAAGCACACACTTCAGTAAAGGGACAGGGACAGGGAAGAGAACAAAACAAGGGGGGGTGTGAGATAGGAAGGAGGGACGTACAATCAGCCTCTCACTATATGTCCACCATGGAGATGTCCTGCATAATTACACATGTCCAGCCTGTATTGAATTACTGCTCCTTCCAGTGGGAGTGGGTGACAAAGGAGGAACAGCAAGAATCTAGAACTTAAAGCTATATAATCAAATGTTAAGAAACAAACAAACAAATATTATTTATTATTATTATGATATATTATTATTATATTATATATATTATTATTTATTATATTATTATACATTATTATTCACTACATGCAACTGGGAAATGAGACATGCAGGGACTTGGGTAGGGAGACCCTCCCTGCCCTACCAGAAAGTTAGAGGGGCATTGGAGGAAGACTTCGTAGTAGAGAGCAGATTGTAGGAGGGGCTTTGCAGTGGGATCACTCTTTTGAGCTTGGGTGTGGGGGAAAGAAGGGGAGAAAATCTTAACTCAAAACCTTGTGGAAATGAATGATGTAATCAAGAAAATAAATTAAAAGAAAAAAAAAGAAAACTTCAAGGCCATTTCATCTAACTCAGTTTTACAGATGAGGAAACTGATTCCCCTAAAAGTAAAATGACTTGCCTAAGTTCACCTAGGAAGTAGGTAGCAGAGTTAGGGTTTGAATTCAGACCCTTTGACTCCTAATCCAGTGTTATTTCACCTTTATCATGCTACCACTCAGTCTCTCCTATATATGACTTTGACTTGTAGGGTTTTTGTACATGAGTCAAGGAATCAAAGCTTTATTGAAATGAATCCATTATAGTCCTTTTATTCAGTTTTGAGCCTGCTTTGATCTCTGTGGAAGAAAAAGCATTGACTAAAGCATTCAACAAATATTTTCTAAGTATCGACTGTGTGTAGAATAGTGGGCAAAGCTGTGTGGCAGAAAGAACATTTAAATAAGACACAGTTCTTGCTCTCATAGAGCTGTTAATTGTCTAGTATGATGTTTAGACAAGTAATTTTAACACAATCCTAAACAATTTAATTAATGAGAAAGGCAGATTGGTACAGTGACATAATTCTGGATTGGGAATCAAAGACACTGAATTATAATCCTATCAGTGTCACTTACACTTGTGTGATCTCTGGCAATTCTCATAAGCCTTCCAGGACTCAAATTTATTTCTTCGTAAAATAAGGACCCTGGACCAGATGACTTTAACTTTTCAAGTCTTTTCTAGCTCTTACTCTGTTATTGGAATTATAATGCAGGGGTATATTCATATGTGTATACGCCCACACATATATACATACATGCATCATATACAATCACAAATGACAGAAATATATAAGCTTGATACAATGTAGACATATAGATATAATTATATATAATATATGTATAACATGTAATTTATTACTGTGGAATATGTATATAAATATAGCATAATAATATGTAATATGACATATATATAACATTAAATATAATATGATATAATGTAATAAAATAATTATTATGGGCATAATTAAATAATAATTGCTAACGTTTATATATCATTTTGGCCAACTAGGTGGTAGAGTGGATAGAGTGCCAAGCCTAGAGGTAGGAAGACTCATCTTAATGATCTCAAATCAGATACTTATTAGTTGTGTGACCCTGGGCAAGTCACTTAACCCTGTTTGCCGCAGTTTCCTCATATGTAAAACGAGCCAGAGAAGGTAATAGAAAACCACTCTAGTATCTCTGCCAAGAAAACCCCAAATGAGGTCATGAAGAGTCAGGAATGACTAAAATGACTTAACAATAACAATATGTCATTTTAAAGTTTATAATGTCCTTAAGAAATATTATACCATGTTATATGCTGAACAGCCCTTTGACATAGGGCTTTCATTATACCCCACTTTTCAGATAAGAAAATTGAGACAGGCAGTGGTTAAGTGAGTTCTTCAGCATCCCATGGCAAGTAAAGGTCTGAGGCCAAGTAAGAATGTGGACTCATGTCCTGCTGGCTCCTAGTCCAGTGGTCTAATTACCATTCTACAAATATGAATGGTGAAAGGGAAAGAATAGAGGCATTAGAGCCAGAGAATCACGGTCTGAATCCCAGTCGTACTAATCAACACCTTTATCATTTTTGGAAAGTCCTTTCACTTCCATGGACCTTCCATTCCTCTTCTGAAAAATAAAAGGGTTGGATTAAATGGTCTCTAAAAACTGCTTTTTCACATTTTGGATACAATGATCCTACTGCACAATAAATTCGTCAATCATAGCCCACAGTTTTATATGAAGTCTGAGGCTGAAGGTTGTTACCAGACAGAGGAATTACAGAAGGGTCCATGGAGGAGATGATTTTTAAGGATAGGTGAAGACTCAACAGGTAAAAGGTCATGGAGGATATCGGAGTTATAGAGAGCAACATAAACAAAAGCAATGGGGTTGGAGCAGAGAACGTGTTTTGTGGGGTAAAGAGTAGCCTTGCTTAGTCGTAATGGAGAATGTTTAGGGGAAAATAATGTGAAATTAGACTGAAAAGGTGAAGTGATGGCATCAAATATGGGTCCTTTTATTCTAGGCAAAAATAAAGACTACATTTTACTCACTACTGAAGAGGAAGTCACTAAAAATTCATGAGCGGAGCAGTGATATGAACAAATCTTTCTACATTTTACAGTGGTTCTCAACCTATGAGTTGTGACCCCTTTGGGGGTGAAACAACCCTTTCATAGGGGTTGTCTAAGACCATTGGAAAACACATATTTCCGATGGTCTTAGGAAATGAGACATTACTCTTCTATCCGTCTCCAAGCAGGTCCGCCCACATGCAGATATGCCCACATACGAGTATTAAAGGGTCGCAGCATTAGGAAGGTTGAGAACCACTATTCTACAAGAAAGGTAATTCTGGCTGAGGTATGAAGGACGAATTGGAGGAGAGAGTAGAGGGATGTAGAGGTAGATCTTTAAGGGAGAGAGCAGACACTGATTTTTAAGGAAGTGATTAAAATATCACTTGCAACAGGTAGTAAGGGGGTAGGGTTTTACTAAGCAAGTGTCAGTTATCAATAATTATAAAGTCCACAGGGGAAATTTATAGAGCACCGCTCCAGAGCAGCACTCTATAGGATTTAAAACCAGGTCTAGCATTCACCATCATAGTATTTTTATTTTTCGTTTACATTTTCAGAATTTAGCACTGTACCTGGTACATGGTAGTATTAAGTGCTTGTTGATTTGATTAGACTCTGAGTACAGAGCATGACAAAATCTTACGGAGACTTCCAAACAAGATGCACTCAGTTTTCATCTATGGTCACTCCTGTGTCTTCACTTGACTAAAAATAAAAGGCTAATGTTTTCTTTAATAGCTAAAAGCTTGGAAATGCACCTCTTCACTTTAATCTTCCTTAACACTGGGAACATCATCCATAATGGTCACCTAGAGAAATTAATAGAGGCTGTTAAACAGTACAATAGACTGATTGCTGGACCTGGAGTCAGAAGGGCCCAAGTTCAAGTCTATGCTCTGATATTTACTAGCTTTCTGACTCTAGGCGAGTCACTTCATCTCTATTTGTCTCAATTTCTTCAACTATAAAGTGTTTGTAATAGCAACCACCTCCAAGGGTTGTGTTGACATAATGTTTGTTAAATGCTTTGCACATTGCCAGACACAAGGTAGGCACTTAATAAATGCCTATTAAAATATTTAGCATGTAAGAAATCATTTTTTTAAATGAGAGGAATATTAGGAAACAGACTATGCACAATCTTGAGAAGAAACAGGTACACAACATAGTTTTATAATCTACTTTAGTAAGTAAACCTATTTTGCCTTCCTATTTTCACCCTGCATCACCTCTAGGCCAATTAGGATCTCACTTTCTCAGTCTCTTGGTATTGGAGGATCATAGGATTATAGTTCTAGAGAAGGAAAGTATCTTAGAGTGCATCTAAATCATATTCTTTTAGGCTACTACCAGAAATAACTAGGTAGTGTACCAGAAACTTTGCATCCTTCTTATTATCATCAAATCCATAAGTGAACTGGGAATTTGTATCAGGAGACCCTAAGAAATGGAGATGAGAAATTGCCAAACTGAATACCCCAGCTGAGTAGGAACTAAACTCTTTACCTAAGTTGCAGAATTATAGAATGGAGGCAGTGTACATCAACTCAGCTGGAGCTGGGTGCCGGCCCCACTTGTAGAGATGATAAATGTTGCCAAATGGTCATTTTCTTTTTTTTTTTTTGGAGGGCAGTTGGGGTTAAGTGACTTGCCCAAGGTCACACGGCTAGGTTTTGTGTGTGTGTGTGTGTGTTAAGTGTCTGAGGCTGGATTTGAACTCAGGTACTCCTGACTCCAGGGCCGGTGCTCTACTCACTGCGCCACCTAGACGCCCCCAAATGGTCATTTTCTAATCAATTGTGTAGAAGATCATGTCATTAAACAAATGAAGTTTCTGATGAGAGGGGGGAGAATGGATATTTCTTTACTTTTGAAAGAGACAACATAACAGGAGATGGTTTTCAGTACATGCGAGCCAGAGGAAGTTAGAATAACTAGAATAAGTTTCTTCAACTAAAACTTTAATCTGTTAAACCTGTTAGAGTTTAGGATTTTGTTCTTAAGACATATAATACTTCAGCCAGGCAAGACAAGAAATGGAAAAGGGAAAAAAAATCTTTCATGGCTCTTTATGAAGTATTTCAATCTCTGTAAGGCCGTCCCCCTTCTCCCACTGGTGTGTTCCTCTTGGTGCCTCCATTTTGTAGAGTGGGCCAGGCCAGGTTTCATTCCCCTCCTGGTCTAGATCCTGTGTTCTGGATTTCAAAACTACTCCTTCCCTTCTGCACCTTTGCCCCACTTCTTTTCAGGACCCCTTTTTGGTTGTTTTCCCTCAATAGAATGTGGGCTCCTTGAGGACAGAAATTGTCCTTTTAGCTTATATATTTATCCTTAGCCTTTGCATAGTGCATAAATTCTTCTTTCCTCTTCCCTCTTCCCTCTTTCCTTTCCTTTCCTTTCCTTTCCATTCCTTTCCTTTCCTTTCCTTCCTTCCTTCTTTCCTTCCTTCTTTCCCTCTCTTCCTTTCATCTATCTCTTCCTTTCCTCCATTCCTTCTTTCCTCCCTCTCTCCTTTCTTTCTCTCTCCCTTTCCACCTTCTTCCTTTTTCCCTTTCCTTCCTTCCTTCCTAACTTCCTTCCTTCCCTCTCTTCCTTTCATCTGTCTCTTCCTTTCCTCCATTCCTTCCTTCTTCCCTTCCTCTGTTCCTTATTTCTTTCCTTCCTTCCTTCCTCAAAGAAATAATGCATTTTAATTTAATGAGAAAATAGAATCTAACAAATTTCCCCCTTCTATGTCTTCTCCACTCATTGAATGAGCAGACAACTCTTCTTTCATCATAGGAAAAGCTATAGCTAGGAATACCATATTAGGAAGCATTCCATATTCAGAAAACAGCCTATTTTCAGATGGACTTTTGTAGCCACTCATAAATATGTCAAGGTTAAAGCCAAGTATTGTACAAGGTATTTAAAAAAAGGAAGTTAATAAATAGTCCTATGTCGAGTTGGCAGTTATTGAGTTCCAAAACAATGAACTTAATTTTTTAATCTTTAAATGATTCAAATTTAGTGTTTAATTAATTTGTTATTTTACTTCTCTATCAATTCCATTATTTGATTTCTATATAAAATATCTTCTGTGTTCATGGGTAATAACCTTTTTTTCAAGTTTACAGATGACCTGGTGTCTAAATCACAGGGATATTGTGAGAATCCAGTCTATCACATAAACCCAGAGATGTCTATGGAGCATCTACCAGGTATATAGAACTGCATTAGGTGTTGTGAGAGGTGGGGACCTAGGACTGTAGAATATATGATCCCTGTTCTCAGGTAGTTTGTAGGGTATGAAAAAACTAGAACATAAGGCAGAAAATGAGAAATATCAAATTAATGGCACAGGCAAGTTACATAGGAGGTCAAAAGAGAGAAGTATTATTTCAGTAGTTAGTAACGTCTCATGGAAAATGTGGAATCTCAACTGGATAGTTCCTGAAGGATGGGCAAGTTTTTATGAGAATGAGAGGATGAAGAAAAAATAATACGGCATCTACTCCTACTGTTGCTCTACTCTAACTGTAGTGTCAAAAGTCATCTATAACTTTCTTGTTACTGCACAGCAGGCTTATTTCTCATTGGGCTCTCAGTAGTATTTACCATTATTGAGTATTGATTCTTTTCTTCCCTTGGCTGTCACCTTCCTACAGCATCATGTTTTTTTTTTTCTTCTCAGATTGCTATCTCTTTAAGTGGATCTTGCTTGTCCCAACCCAAAATTTGTGCAGGTGCCCCAAGGTTCAGTCCTAAGTCCTCTGGGGTTCCCTTTCTACACTCTAGTTTTCAAAGATCCCATCCATTCTCATGGGTCTATCCTCTTTAAGGATACCTCACAAATTGATTTATACAGCTTCAACCTGTACGCTGAATTAGGATAATTCATCTTCAATTTTCTGCTGGACATTTCTACTTGAGATGTCTTGCTGTCTCTTATAATTCAATATGACTAGGGATGAACTAAGAATCAAATTCCTCCTCCCCCAACTGGCACCACTTCTAAGTCCTCTAGTTCTGTGCGTGGTACCACTATTCTTAGTGGTTTAGTCATCTTTGATTTCTATTTTTTGCTTATCTATGAAAATGGAATAGAGTATCTCTTATAGATATCCCATTCTATTTGTACTCTTATTGCCTTAGTTCAAGCTCTCAGACTTCCCTTGACCATTTGCAATAGCTTTCAAACTGTCTCTAGTTTCTTTCCTATATAATTCATCCTACTATTTAACATGATCATTTGGACCTGATAGAGTTGGTCAGTCTTACACAATGGAATCCCCTTCCTTCTAGCCAACACACTCAAATGATTACCATTGCTCCAAGTCCATTTCTGGGCATCCAGAGTACCTAAGTGACTTATAATTTCAATAGGTGACTGACTGGCTAGGTACAAATCTGTTAAGATAGGAGATGGCCATTATTGTTCCACTGTAGCTCTGAGAATCTAAGCATACAAAATGTGACATGAGCATCTTCATTGTCTATGTCCAAGTTGTGGGTAGGAAGTGAGGGATAAGAGAGGGCGGAGTAATTGCCAAGTGTATGATGATAAACAACTCATTGTTTTCTGGGGCTCCCTGCCACCTTTAGTCCCATGATCAGAAGTGATCCTTTAATTTATCTGCCTATTGATGCTGTTATGCTCCAATTGCCCAAGGCTTGTTGTTGTTATGCTTTTAAAATAGGATATGATTGTACTGCCTTCTCTGCATTTGAACCCTTAGTGGGCACTGACCTTTCCAGTCTCAAAGTGATTAAAGCTCTTATTAATTTCCTGTGGGGCTGCAAACACTCCAAGGCAGAAAAGTGCTGGGAGTTCATTAACATGCAGGGCTTTAATTAGCCAGCAAAGGATCTGTCTCTGTCCTGATTCTGATATCTAGCAAAGCTAAAAAAACAAAATAAAATAAAATTTGAAAATAGATGAAAAGATTCCCAACACCACCAAAACTAAAAGGAAATTCTAGTACAGATATCACAAATATATGGGCTGAAAATTAGCCAGGAGGGTGTTGACTTCTCTGATACCATAGATTTTTAAGTTTAAAATTGCCATTTTTTTTTCCTTTTATCCTGACCTTGGGTCAGGCCCTTCTGGAGAACTTTGAACAGCTGGGAATGTCACAGGTTAAAAGGGACATGGGAATTCTGACAAAATAGAGCATGGTCAATGGAAGATGATTAGACTGATAAGAAGACTAGAGACTGTGCCATACCCAAGATTTCTCAAAGGATTTGAAGATGTTCATCCTGAAAAAGAAAAGACTTGGAGGGGGAGATGAAAATGGTCTTAAAGAAGAGCTGTGGGTGAATTTGAAGAGAGGCAGATTATAGTTCTTTGCTTTTTTTTTTAATTGCTAAAATTATAGCTGTTCCAAAGTAGAATTAACTTCCACAGCTAGTGAGTTCCCTTTCATCAGGGGTCTTCTCGTAGAAGCTGGATAAATGCTTTGGGGGGTTGTTGAGGAGGGGAATTCCTGCTCAAATACAAGTTGGATAAGCTGACCTCTGAGATTTATTCCAATTCTAAGAGTTTGTGGATGCTGTAAAAATAATTATGGGCTTGGGAATAGGACCCATGACAAAAGGTGAAATAAATGGTATTTTTTTTTTTAGCAAAGAGAAGACTAAGAGGAAACTGAATAACATCCTTCAAATAGATGAAGGATTATTATTAAGAAAAAAAGAATGTTGAACCCATTCTCAATTTTCATTTTAAGTAGAACTGAAGTAGAAATGATTTTAGGTTGTGACAAAGGGCAGTTTGACAGATTAATAGTTATTGGAACCTTACAATATGCTCAACTCTGCAAGGGAACATATATGGTGTGGTACCATGGAAAGTACACCGTGTTGGCTCCAAATTCTATCTTTATTGTTACCTGTGTGACCTCAGGTAGGTCAATTAACATCTCCGGACCTCAATTCCTTCATTCTTTAAAATGGCACGGATGGCCTCCTTCTGGCTCTAAGTATATTATCTTAAACTAAGAAGCAAAATTTGAGATATCAAATACTGTTCAAGGTATCTTCAAACTTCTAACAAATAGATTAGGTTAGATTAATGGAGGGATTTTGAGTATTATCAAATTCCAGGGTAATATTTGAAGAATTATATATTTAGAACCAGCATAGACTCTAGAGATCATCTATTCCAACCCCATTATTATACCTGTGAACTAAAGCCTAGGGAGGTTGTGACCTAGCCCATGTCATGCAGATAATCAGTGACAAGCAGAGGATTTGACACCAAGTCTATTGCTCTTTCCATTGTCCTTTGGTTTCCAGGGAGGCGGTAGAATCTTCTTTAGGTAAGAACTCTCGGGAATAGGAAGCATGATCATTTATCTTGGATGGTTTAGGTGTTATTTTGACTGGAGACCAGCAATTGAGGCAGCTGGGTGGCACAGTAGACAGAGCACTAGGCTGGGAATGAAGACAACCTGAGTTCAGATCCAGCTTTGGAATACTTACAAGTTGTATTCTCTGGACTCTGGACGAGTCACTTAACTTCCTTCTGCCTCAGTTTCTTCCTCTATAAAATGGAAATATTAATAATAACACCTGCCTCCAAGATGATTGCAAGGATAAGATGAACTATTTGCAAGGCACTTTACAGATCTTAAGGCTTTACATACATGTTAACTATCAAATATATAGATATACATGTGTGTACATATACTTATGCATACATACAGGACAACTAGATGGCACAGTAGGTAGAACATCAGGACTGGATTCAGGAAGATCTGAGTTCAAATCCAGCCTCAGACACTTACTAGTTGTGTGACCCTTTGCAAGTCACTTAACCCTGTCTGCCTCACTTTCCTCATCCATAAAATGAAGTGAAGGAAATGGCAAACCACTCCAGTCTCTTTGCCAAGAAAACTCCCAAAGGGGTCCTTCAGACACGACTGAAAATGACTAAACAAACAACAAATGTACACACACATGTGCATATATAAGCACACATACATGCTCACATGTACATATATGTAAGCACACATGCCTTTTACATGTACATATTGAAATCTTAAATCAGCCTTTGGGGTAGATGATGCAGTTTCTATTTATACATTGCTTTACAATTCTACACACTGTCTCCTTTCACTGCAAACTCCCATGTGGCTCTGAGAGCTAGAGCTTCTAAATGCTATGTAGTTTCTGCGTTTCCTTACATTTCCACACACTTGGGACCCCATTATTGCCAACGTTCCTCTCTTGGTTCCAAGTGTAAGAAGGTCAGTTGTAAGAAGGTGCCATTAGCACCACTTTCCTCTTCACTTAATGTTAAGGACCATTGCTGACACTCACAGTCCTGCCTCTGTGAACCCTGACTATAATGTTCGCACTAAGCAGAGTCTGGCACCATGACAGCCTTGCCTCTGCAGCTCTAGGACCCCCCTTTCACCCTCCCCCACACTCTGGTCAAGGATAGTACATACACCAATGGCCCTTAAGCATAGTCATCATCCTCAATCCTTGTGTAAATTGAGAGAGCTAGAGGGATGTCTCTGATCCTTCAAATTTCTACTTATTTTAATATTTACCATCTAAACTTAGGGCCTGACCCTTCCAACTCAGCTTCCAGGCCAGGTCTGTTCAGAATAAGTACAATATGCTTTAAATGGTAATTCATTCGTACCATCCAGAAACCCAGGTTCTCCCAGAAGTTCATCATAAATCATAAATAAACACTCCAAACTGGCTTTTTAAATGAACAGGCTATCACCATGTTACATTTATTGGATGCGCCCATCACTTGTTAGCCTCAGGGCACATTGAGAAGTATGATAGAAGAAAGTCATTACGGCTTCCTGCCTACAATGAGCAACATAAAAACAAGCATCGTTTCTGCAAGAAGATTTGCTTTGTTCAATAAAAGGCCTGTTTTCCCCAGTCCTCAGTTATTCAGAGACTGTTTCTCCAGCCTATGACTCATCCAGGCTCCCCCTGCCCCCTTCTGTTCTCATTCCCTCCTACTGAAACCCTCTTGGCCATTTCCCTGCTCATTAGCACTACTATCTATCTGAAAGTGGGAAGGGTTCAGGTGAGGAGGAGAAACTCCAATTAGTCAGTTTGTTTTTTCATTAGCAAATCTGGTTAGGGCTTTGGCAGAGGAGGTGTTTGGAACAGTTGGTTAAAGCGAGGTTTGGAAACCATTCTGTAGATTATCTTTAGAGTAGTCCATGTTTATAGAGACAAAGCTTTGCAGATTTGCTTGTGTGTACGTTGTCTCATTTCATCCTTACTATGATGATGATGGTGATGATGATAATGATGATTCCTACCATGTATATATTGTTTTAAGGTGTGCCAGGTACTTCACACATATGACCTCATTTCATCCTTACACAAATCCTGTGCGATAGATGTTCTTGTTAATCCTATTTCACAAATGTGGAAAATAAGGGATCAAGAAGCTGGAACTTAGCCCCAGCTAAGATCACACAACTGGTAAAATGTCTGAAGCAGATTTCAAACCCATCTTCCTCTTAAGTCCAGTGTCCCACTTATTTCGTCCCATTGCCTTTCTATCCTTGATCCTTGTGCATTTGGGAAAGAAGAGATCTAGTTGACATCCAAAGTTCCCTTATAGTCCTAAGGCTACAATCCGGTAAACTTGTCAGATGAGGACTCCAACACATATTAACAGAATAACGAATGTTTTGTCTCTCTGTGCTTATTAAGAGACGATTTTTTTAATCCCTATGATTCTTTGTATTTTGCTAACACATTCGATTCAATTTAAAGGTACATCAAATGTATTACAGAATCTGAGTTGAGAGAAAATGTTGAAGACATTTGGTCTAATCTATTCCTCTAATGTGAATCTCCTTTATAGCTTCTCCACCAAGTGGTTGTCAGATTTCTGTTTGAACCTTGGGTTACAGGGAACTCATTATCTTATGAGAAATTTGATTCCACTTTTCAACAACCTTGAGATATTATCGCTGTTTTCTAATAGGTTAAGCAACTCTATTAGTTATATTGGACTCTATATAAATTTGTTTGATAATCTTTTAACAATTGCTTCCTCTATACCTATCGCCCATTAGTTTTGCCTCCCAAAGTCAAGCAAAAAGTGTTTAATTTCTTTCTCATATGACAGCTCTTCATATACTTAAAATTAAGAATCACATCCTGCTTAGATCTTTTTCCAGTTTAAATGTTCCCAATTCTTTAATTTGATTCTCATATAGTGTGTGTGTGTTTAAAATTGTTAAGACTCTCTCTCTCTCTCTCTCTCTCTGTCTGTCTCTCTCTCTCTCTGTCTCTCTCTCTCTCTCTTTCTCTCTCTCTCTTTCTCTCTAACTTAGGCTGAAAATGCAGAAGCTTACCCACTCCACTCTGATTAGCTTGGAAGCTCTCACCAGATCTGTTTCCACCCTGGGTGGATTCACCCCTCCTTAGGCTACTTGGTGGCTCTTCCTCTCCTGGTGCTCTGAGATTTTGTTGTAGGGACCCAATTAACTTGGTCCACAGACTCAAGAGATTCACCATCCTCAGCTTCATGTTAGCTGGGATTACAGATGTGTCCCACCATGCCTGGCTATCGTGTGATTTCAATATCCACTTGATACTTAGCACCAAACATTCATAAATCTTTATATTTAAGTAACCATAGGCATGTAATTTGACTCCTCTGAACTTCGGTTTACTTATCTTTATAATGATGATAATAAAAGCAAATCCTTTCAGGGTAGTGAGGACCAAATAAAGTAATGGTTATAAAACACTTTACAAATCTTAAAGTGTTACATCAATATCAATTATTATTACTATCATTATTATCATTATTATTCCCCATACTGACCTGGTCAATTTCTACTGACATGTATCAGATGGCCAATAAATAAATAAGTGAAAGTAAATGTAAAATAAATAAATAAAAATTTAATTAAAAATCAGAATTCTCAGCATACTCAGGTCCATAGATAATCACAAATTTAAAGCTAGAAGGGGGCTTAAAGGCCATGAAAGTCAAAATATTCATTTTGCAGTTGAGGAACTGAGGCACAGAGAGGTTGTGGCTTTCCCGAGGTCATACAGGCATCAAGTAGTAGAGCACAGATTCAAAACCAGATCATCTACTTCCACATTCCATCCCCTTTCCACTTTACTCAGCTGTCTCTTTGAAAAGGGCAGAGTATAATGGGACTATCACCTCTCTCTTTCTGGACATTTCACTTCTATTAATTGTACCCTGCCATCAAATTAGTTTTTTGAATGTTCCATCACACTGTTAATCCACACTGACCTTTCAGCTCATGAACCCCTCCTCTCCATTCTATATATATTAAGATATTTCAATAATCTTCATTGTAAAATTAGCAGCACAGAATAGCATCTTGTTTTCAGATATGGAAATCGAGTAATGGGAATAATAATAATAATAGCATTTACATGCCGCTTCAAAGTCTGCAAAGCATTTTACAAATATTACCTCATTTAAGATTCACAGCAACTTTTGTAGGTCAGTGCTATTAGCATCCTATTTTACAAATAGGGAAACACAGAAAAAGAATGATTTGCTCAGGATCATATGGATAGTTAAATGTCTGAGGCTGGATTTGGGCTCAGCTCTTCCTGCCACCTAGCTGCCTAAAGTTACTAGGAACCTGTCCACCTATACTCAAAAAAGTTTCGTTTTATTTGTCTGGTAAGGCACATACTTCATGTATTATACCCAAATATAACAGCCATTCCACCATCATTGCTACTGTCTCTGGTGCTATATCTGCCATTGTCATTACCTATTTACACTGTGCTGGTTAATTTTCCTTCATTCAAAAAACCAGACAAACAAAAACAACCCCAAACCCTCAAAGCTAGAAAGGTGGTGACTAAAACAAGGGAGAATGATTGAAAGAGAAAGTAATTTAGTTCATTAGAAAAAGGATCACCACTAAAACCTGGATGTAGGCTTTTATTTTATTTTTATGCTCTCCTTTAAGATTAATGCATAGTCTTCATTAAGCACAGGACAGGCTCAGAACCACAGAGTAAACGGGACAAAAAAAAGAGCCTTCATCTCCCTTTTTTTTTTCTCCGTTTCCTTGCTCTTCACTCAATCCGCCAAACAGCCAGTTTGGCTCTCAAACATGCCACCAAAGAGGGTTTCTGTAAAATTTAAACCTTTGTATAGAATAATATATGTGAGATTGGCCATTTGATCTATTGGTGACAAGTGTTAAAACACATGTGCATTGATTTTTCCTTGAGGAGCTTATTTCTAAGGGTAATTTAATAGTAGTATTGAGCCTAGCTTTTCCTGGTGGGGAGGAGGAGGGGGAGAGCAGATGAAGAGGGGAGTAGCTAATGTTGTTTTCAAATGGCAATTGCTTAGGTCAGTGAAAAGCTGTCACAGCTTAATACTCTGTTCTTGAGGATGTTATCGTACACTGGATTAAGCCATTCCCCAAACATGAAAACAACAGCAGCTTGTTAGTGGTAGAACTTGTTAAGGGCTGTCTATTGAGTAGTTACGATTACTGGGAAAAGGAAGTTATGAGTTCTTGCTTGTTCATTTTCTCCTCTCATTCCAAATCAAATAAGCTCTAAGTGCAGAGGATGAAAAAAATCATTCAGTTGTCAAGGGAAGGATGAGTCAAGACTTATTGGAAACCACCTTTTCAAATATTCCCCATCCATCTGCGGCTTCTCATTTAATTTTCTGTGGTAAGTAAGAGACTATCTACTCCACCCTGAGCCATTTCTGTGACCAGGTAGAACGTAGCTGAGCAGAGAGGGGCTTTCTGGATAGCTACTGCTGTGACTAAGAGAGCAAAGAAGACCCTCCATCTAAACCCCTGAAAATGGAAATGTGGAATTATAGAAAAAATAGTCATGTTGAAGTCAGAAACACCTGGGTGTGTATAATGAGAATGGTGATGATGATGATGATGATGATGATGATGATGAAGACAAGAGGAACACTAAGAATAACAATATCAATAACAATAATTAACATCTATATCAAGCTTGCTATGTGCCAGACACTGTACTAAGCTCTTTTGAGAAAATTATTTTCTCATTTAATCTTCACAATAACCCTGGGAAGAAATTACTATCATTAATTATCACCATTTTATAGTTGAGGAAACTGAGGCAAACAGAATTAAGTGACTGCCCCAGGGCCATACAACTAGGACGTGTCTGATCTTGGATTTGAACCCAGATCTGCCTGACTCTAGGACAGCTGAGTGGTGTAGTAGATCGATTGCGTGGCTTGGAGTTAGACTTATCTTTGTGAATTCAAATCTGGCCTCAGATACTTGCTAGGTGTCTGGGAACTATTTGCCTCAGTTTCCTTATCTGTAAAATAAGATGGGGAAGGAAATGTCAAAATATTTTAGTATCTTTGCCAAGAAAACCCCAAATGGGGTCACCAAGAGTCATAAATGACAAAACAATGTGTATATATGTATTATACATATTGTGTGTATACACATATACGTACATGCACACACACGCATATATACATATGTGGGTATCAATATATGCATGTGTGAATATGCATATATACAGACAGACAGGTCTGTGTGCCTGGAGCGATGCCAGGTAGTAGCAATACAAAAGAAAAAATGAACACTTCCCATCCTTGAGGCATTACCATTTGCTGGCTCAGTACTTCAAAGAGTCAGGTAGGTCTCCGTGCCATACCCAGGGAAAGCAGACCCGTTTCATTTCAGCCCCCTGAAGGAGGACCCTTGGTTTCCTTCAAAGCACAGTAAGGCACCACCTTATCCACAAGGTTGTATTTGACCTTTCTTCTCCCCTCCCCCTCCCACCATGCCCCAGTTGTTAGTACTTTCTCTTTCTAGAAAATAATTCATATAACCTTGTATATATTTTGTATTTGCCTATTTTAGACAAGGTGGGTTCCTTCCTTTCCCCTTCCAAGTCATGGGGGTGTGGTTACAAATAACTACACCCTCATGACAAACAGATATACATA
>CM053596.1:138455344-138479616 GCA_028646575.1 Pseudocheirus occidentalis | reverse complement strand
ATTACATTATAATTACATAATAATTACAGTAATACAATATTACATATTGTAATATGTATGTGTTGTATACATACATATATGTATGCATATTTGCATATACAAACATTAATCTAAGTTGCTATGTTATTTTAGGCTTAGATTTTTAATGCCTTTTGTTAAAAAAAAATGCTTATTTCGCTTTACTTCCTTTTAGGAGGACCTGTTTTGTTCATAGCTATCATACCATGTTTCTTCTTCATTCCCAGAAGAATTTTGATAACGTGTGTTGCAGTGATCAAAGAAATACATTTAGGACGTGTGAAATATTTTAGTAATAATAATAATAATAATAATAGCTGGCATTATTATAACCCTTTAAGGTTTACAAAGTATTTTATCAATATTATCTCATTTTATCCTCATAACACCCCTGAGTAGTAAGTGCCATTATGATTCTCATTTTACAGATGAGGAAACTGAGGTACGGAGTGATTAAGTGACTTGCCCAGGGTAATGCAGCCAGTAGGTGTTTGAAGCAGGATTTGAACTCAGTTCTTCTTGACTATCCACTGCTCCATTTGACTGCCTCAGGTGATCTGTTCTTGAGGAAGGTAGCTTGGATGCTAAGGGTTAGATTCCAGTGGGGTTGGGATAATACATTCTAAATGTGAGGTGGACCAACTAAAGGCAGATCCACGTAGTCTCCAAGAGCAGCATATGTTAGTGGAAAGGAAGCTAGGCTTGGAGTCCAGAAATCTGGGGTTTGAGTCCTAGCTGATACATATCAGCTGCGTGGCTTTAGGCAGGCCGTCTAATGCCTCTGAGCCTCAGAGGCTGAAAAGTGAAGATGATATTACTTGTAAGACATTATCTATGTCACGTTTCTTGTGAGAGTAAAGGAAAAAATAGGAAACCTTCAAGAGCTATATAAATGTGCTTTTAACCATTCATAAGTCATGTTTTTCTTTTTCTTATATATAGACAGAAGACAAAATGTGCCCATTTTTCATGGAAAGAAGAGAGAACTTTTTGGAGTATAGAACATAAAAGATCTCTTAGATCAATGCTTCTCAACCTTTCTAATGCTACGACCCTTTAATACTTGTATGTGGGCATATCTGCATGTGGGCGAACCTGCCTGGAGATGGATAGAGGAGTGCTGTCTCGGTTCCTAAAACCTTGAGAAATATGTGTTTTCTGATGATCTTAGGCAACCCCCCAAAGGGTCACAACCCACAGGTTGAGAGCCGCTGTCTTAGAACATAGATCAATCTACCAATAAGCACCTACTATGTGCCAGGCACTGTACTAGATATTGACGTTATAAGTACAAAGAAGAAAACAATCCCTACTAGAAGAAACTTACATTCTAATGGAGGAGACATATATACAGCATAAATAAAATGGGAATAAATTCAAATATATTTGTTCGTCATTTTTAAGTTGGGTCTGATTCTTTGTGACACTATTTGGAATTTTCTTGACAAAGATACTGGAGTGGTTTGACATTTCCTTCTCCATCTCATTTTACAGATGAGGGAACTGAGGCAAATGGGGTTAAGTGACTTGCCCAGGGTCACATCACTAGTAAGTGTCTGAGGCCAGATTTGAACTCAAGAAGATGAGTCTATATACAAAGTAGTTAAATACAAGATAGTTTGTGACCTTTTACTGTACTGAGCTATAGTTTCCTTATCTATAAAATGAGGAGAGTAATATCTGTAATAGTACCTCAGAGAGTTGTAGATCCAAATGAAATAATGTACAGAAAGCACTTTTCACACTATAAAATATTAGCTAGACAGAGAGAGAGGGAGGGAGAGAGACAGAGAGAGAGAGAGAGAGAGGGAGGGAGAGAGACAGAGAGAGAGACAGAGAGAGAGAGAGAGAGGGAGGGAGAGAGACAGAGAGAGAGAGAGAGCATTTATATGGCACTTTAAGGTCTACAAAGTGCTTTATATCTATTGTGCCATTTGATTTTATGAAAGTAGATGCTATTATTATTCCCATTTCATAGATGAACATATTGAAGTTGAGGGAGGTTAAAAAGTCTTACTCAGGGACACAGTGAAGGTAAAAACAAGATTTAAACTCCATTCTTCCAGACTTGAAGTATAGCACTCTTTTGATTATGTTACAAACAAACAAGACAGTTCCTTCACAGGGACAGTGCCTAGGATATGGCAGAGGCTTAATAAATACTCTTTGATGGATTGATTCAATCAGTTGCCAAGTCTTATTGTCTCCATCTCTCCAATATATCTTGTATTTGTCCCTCTCTGCGCATTTGTCACTTCTCATCTTTACTATGGCAAGAGTCTCCTAATTGGTTGCCCAGCAGCTAGTTCCTTCCGTCTACAATCCCCTCCATACAGCTGCCAATGATGTGTTCCTAAAGTGAAGGTATTTCCATGTCACTCCTCTGTTCAAAAAATGTTGATGGAATCTTATTGCTTCTAATGTATGGACACACAGCCAGAAGTGTCTGAATCTGGATTTAATTGAGATGGTCCAGGTGTAAAGTCCAGCATTCTATCTATTCTATGTTGTAATTATTTGTAAACTTATAATGGATAAATAAATGTCAGTTACTATTAAGACTATTCCTGGGGCAGCTAGGTGGTGCAGTGAATAGGGCACCGGCTCTGGAGTCAGGAGTACCTGAGTTCAAATCCGGCCTCAGACACTTAACACACACACAAAAAAAACTAGCCGTGTGACCTTGGGCAAGTCACTTAACCCCAACTGCCCTCCAAAAAAAAAGCAAAAAAAAAAGAAGCAAAAAAAATGATTAATCAAAGACTATTCTTAATGAAGGGCATACAATGGGATAGATCCAAGACATAGACAGGACACAGATTTTCCCAATATTCATGGAAAGATGAATTCTAAAAGCAGATCACCTGAAAAGTTTTTAATTTGCTTTGAGGAAATTTCATCTCTCAGCAGGAAGAAAGAAAAGGAGCTTTTGCTCCCAACCAAATTCCAACTAAGATGGAAAAATTCATGGGGGATGCAGAAATCATAGGAATCAGGTAAGGTCATCTCCATGGCATCTTAAAATCACAGGGGTCAATGAGGACAAGTTGACTTTGAGTTCACCAAGCACAAGTCATGCCCTCATTTTTTTCATATAGCTACCAGACTGGTAGATGAAGGGAATACTAAACACATGGTATATCTTGATTTTAGTAAATTTCTCATCTTACACAGTTCCTCCTGGTAGCTTTGTGAGATAAAGAAATACAGTACCAATGAAAGCCTAGTTAAGTGAATTCATAGTTGGTTGAACAACTATAGCTAAAGTGTCAATTAATGGATTGATTCACCACTCTAGAGAGAGATATCTATTGGAGTGACAAAAGGCTATGTCCTTGGCCTTGAACTATTCAACATTTTTATTAATGACTTGGATGGTGATGGTCTAAATGTCATGATTATGAAATTTTCAGGTGACATGAAGCCATGAATGATAGCTAAGAATACATTGAATGATGGAATAGGGATTTAAAAAATCTCAACAGTCTCTTATTATATGACAGATGTAGCAAGATGAAATTTCATAGGCATAATAGGAAGTTCATCACTTGGGTTCCCAAAAGCAACTGTGTAAGTAGAGGGTAGAAATATATGATAAGGTAAAAATTTATGTGGGGAAAACCTAGGGTTTCCGATGAACTTCATTCTCAATAGGAATCAGTGGCAGTCAAAACAAAACAAACAATACTGCTGCAACCATAGATGACCTGAATGGAACTTGACTGCCCAGAGAAGAGGAAGCAATAGTCCCACTCAGCTCCATTCTGATCGGATTCCTTCTGGAGCATTATGTCCAGTTCTGAGTAACTAATTTTGGTTGGGTTGTTGATGAGCTGACATGCCCACACAGAAAGGTGACCAGGATTGTGAGGTGACTTGAAATCATGCTATATTTGAACTGGTTGAAGGAAATGAGGATGCTTAAATAGGAGAAGAAGAGAAAACTCAGAAAGGACATGGGAACAGTTTTCAAATATTTTTAACAGCTGTCAAGTTAAAGAGGGATTAGATATGTTCTACTTTTTTCCCCAGAGGGCATAACTAGGATTAATGAGTGGAAGTTACAAGGAGGTTGAGTGTAACTCAATATAATTTCCTAACAATTAGAGCTGTCCAAAGATTAAATAGGCTGCCATGGGACATCAGGAGTTTCCTATGACTGGAGGTCTTCAAGTAGAGGCTGGCAGATTTGTATGGGATAAAATAAATTGTAGTTCATGTTTTGAGAAAGGGTTGAACTAGAACACTTCAAGTTTTCTTACAATTCTGGGGTTCTTTGGTTCTGTGAAATTATTCACAAGAAGAAACTAGCATCACAGCATGTTAGATGTTAAGAGGTAGAAAGGCATCCATTAAACAATTCCTCTCAGTTTGCAGATCTAAAAAAAAAGTATCAGAACAATTCCATTCACTAACTGTGTAGTCCATAACATTTGCAAAGATCTAAAGAGAATTTTCCACAAATTTGTCCACAACTTTTACACTGGGATAGTTCTTGTGAACATTTCACTTCAACTGAAATTTCAGTATTTCCCCTTTCTTGACACCTCCTGGGCAACAGAAAACAGACAGGTAGTTCTATTATCTCTATCACTCTCCTTCCCCTAAAGTTTTTCTATTCTACTTGCATGAGAGAGTTATAACTCAGTTAGGAAGAAAGAAAGAAAGAAAGAAAGAAAGAAAGAAAGAAAGAAAGAAAGAAAGAAAGAAAGAAAGAAAGAAACAAAGAAAGAAAGAAACAAAGAAAGAAAGAAACAAAGAAACAAAGAAAGAAAGAAAGAAAGAAGAGAAAACTTTCTACCTACCACATGATCATGCAGCCAACCATGGAACTAGACAATGAAAAACATGTGTTTCCCTCCTGTGGTTGTTTAAAATTAACCTAATTAGGTTGCCAAATGCCTGTGTAACTCAGTTGTAGGTGCCTTACAAATAACTAGATAAAAATTCAAGCACTGACTATAATGATACCAAGGAATTTCATCCTTTTGGTCCAGTTGACTCTAGATGCTTCTAACCTTTGAATTCTCCATGCCCTATTCAAATATATTGGTAAGATGTATATCAATGGTATATCAGCAGGAGAGAGGCCTTTTCCTTGGATGACTTTGAGGTTCATAGCATCTTTCTGAGAACAAATTAGCTCTCTTAAGTCTACACCAGTGACTCTGAGAGTTCTTAAGATGATTAGTTGTTGGGTTGTCGTCCTTTGTTCTCAAAGAGGACCAAAATGATGTCATTATGTTAGAGTCAAGTTACAAGTGTCCCACTGTGGCTGATGGGACCAATATGAACTTGGAATATTCTACCACAGGTTGGGCACATCTCACATTTCTTTTGAGATATTTCAATTCTGCTTTGCTCATAGAACATAGCACCTGCTCTGATGAGGGCATGCCCTTCTGAGAAGTCTTGTGCCAGTGTCTTTCATGTCACACAATGAATTCCAAAGTTAAAGGGATTAAGAGGGAAGATGAATACACCAAGTAGTTATGATTTCATCAGCAAAGGGAAATCCTAATGTAGGAACTCCCAACACCAATGCAGATTACTTCCCATACAGAACTAAATAAGATCTAGGGAGTTGCCAGAGTCCCAGAGAGGTTTAGTGATTTGCCTAGAGTCATGCAGCTAATAGCTACCACAGAAAAATTTGACCCCAAATCTTTCTGACTGTTGAGTTGAGCATTCTTTACTCTATACCGTATAATCTCCATAACGTCAATGAAGAAGGAAATAGTTATACCTCCTGGTGACTCAAGCATCACATGCTGCCACATTACCTTGTCCTCGTTAGGTGATCCTCTAGGAAGCCCCATAACCCATGAACAAGGAATGACTACAGTGATACCTTTCTAGTTTTCTTACTCTTCATGCCCTTTCACACACTACAATCCAGCAATGCCAGCCTACTTCCTACCTCAAACATGAGCCTTTCATTTCAGTATCTTTGCATTGATTGACCCCTAAGAATAGAATGCTCTCCCTCTCCACCTTAGCTTACCCGGATTCCTTCAATAATCAATCTAGCTACTCAGAGAGTCTTGTGTAATCTCCCTCAGTTGCCAATGCCTTCCTCTCTCAGATTGGCTTCTACCTACTCTGTATATATTTTGTGGGAACCGAGTGAGTTACTCACATGTGATCCTCCCATTAAAATACAAATTCCTCGAGGGAAGGGGCTGTTTTTGCCATTCTTTCTATCCCTAGTACTTAGCACAGTACCTGGCACATAGAAAATGCTTAATAAACACTTCTTAACTAATTACCATTTAGACATCTGGACAAGAAAACAATGGAACAATGAACAGGCAGCTCATACTAATCAAATCGACTCCATTCCATACCATATTGCGTAATTGTGGAGGAGGACTCAGTGAGTCAGGGAAGGCAGGAATCATGAGAAAGGCCTATGCTAGATGGAGGAAGGTTATCAATGGCCCAGAGCCCCGCCCCCCCTTAGTACCCATGCTGGTTGGAAAATGAAGAAGTTTCCCAGGTAAATGGTTCAAATGCATTATGAAGTCATAGCATGGAGGCAGAAAGAGTCCCAGCAGCATCTGGACTGAGAGAATCACATAGTCAAGCCAAGGCTGATGAATCTGAAGCCAGATGGGACAGGGTGGGCCACTGAGGACACTGCTTCTGTGTTTCTCTGTCTCTATTTGCCTCTTGGTCTGTGTGTGTCTCTCTCTTTGTCTCTATCCATCTCTCTCTGTGTCTCCCTGTAACTTTGTTTGTGTCTCAGTTTATCTCTCTTTGTCTCTGTTTCTCTGTCTCTCTCACTGTCTCTGTCTCTGCCTCTGTCTCTTCATCTCTCTCTCTCTCTCTCTCTCTCTCTCTCTCTCTCTCTCTCTCTCTTTCTCTCTCTCTCTTTGTCCCTCTCTCTCTCTGTCCCTCTCTCTCTCTGTCTCTCTCTCGGTCTGTCTGTCTCTCCCCTTCCCAGTCTGTCTGTCTCTCTCCTTCCTGTTTCCAGCTAAGGAAACTGGGTTTCTCTGGGTTACAAAGAAAAAGCTGATGGCCAGGGGACACCGGATCATTGGATTCGAATCTTAAAGCCTAGAAATTGTTCAGAGCTCTCTCTAGTCTCTAAGTTCCCCAGCTGGTTCACAGGGAGAGGCAGGGTTTGAGTGACACATTGTGGAAGACAATCACTCCCCTGAGCTAGACAGAGCAAGAACTCTGGGCAGCCAAAGGGAAGGGGAACAGCCCATTTAATGTGCTCTGATTCCCTCCTGTAAAGAGTAGGAAATTATCTGCTTGCCTCAAATATCTTCATTAAAAATGCATTTAAGCTGTGGAGCTTTCTGAAGGAGAGACCTGTAATACATGAAAGATTAGCCCCAGATTGCTGATTGGACTATTTTACATCATTATGGTAATTAAGCTAGCAAGGCTGTTGTGCTGACTTCAACATTTTCCTCCATTTCCCTTTGTCTCCAATTCAAGGTATTTTTCCCCCTTTCCATCTCAGCCTTCTTTCTCTTCCTGCCCTCCCCACCAGCTTCACCGCTGCTTGCTCAGCTTCATGAATATGCATTTTTACCCTAGTCTGATTCACTCATTCTCCCATGGCTTCCTCTGCCAACCTTGTCCTAACTGTGCAGAGTAAAGGGAAGAAATTAATGGTAATTACAAGGTGTGAGTGGATATTACAGCTCTCTATCTGATTGCCAGTGAAACCAAATAAAAATGGAACTTAATCAGCCAATTATTAAAACACAGAATAAACAAACTGAGACTTGTCTCTTACTTGCTCTCTCTCTCTCCCTTACTTTCTGTTCTCAGGCCAGCAAGACAAGTTGGAGGCTGTGATTAGAGACCCCTGAATATTATTCTAAGCACTTCCCTCCCATTCCACCAGAGTTAAGCTACACAGATGGTGCAGGGAAGCTGCCCCCTTGGATTTGGAAGGCAGTTGTTGCTATTTTAAAGTGATATGGTGGATTCACTGAGGGATTCAGGACGACGTACAGTGTGACTCCCTTGTGCCAGAATCCTGGGCCCTTCCAAGATTCCTCCTCAAGAAGGGCCATCATACAAAGT
The DNA here is from genome assembly GCA_028646575.1 of Pseudocheirus occidentalis. Taxonomy (NCBI): domain Eukaryota; kingdom Metazoa; phylum Chordata; class Mammalia; order Diprotodontia; family Pseudocheiridae; genus Pseudocheirus; species Pseudocheirus occidentalis. The sequence continues at coordinate 138,471,552 of CM053596.1, read as the reverse complement.
GCCTTTGTTATTTATAGCTGTACCTCCTATCCTCCTCCTTCCTCTCATCTCTACAAAACACACACACACACACACACACACACACACACACAGAGCTAACTCAGAGCTATGGAAGCAAAACTGTATACTCAGGTATATCATGTAGTTCTGTGACACTTCCCTATGGAACCTGGAACCTCTGAGTCAATGGATGGATTCCAAGGAAAAATGGTTTCATCTGCGACAGATGACAAACTTATGTTTGCATGTCAATGGCAGGGAGATCATGACTTGTAGACAATGGAGACCACCTCCCCAATACAAGCTGGCTCCCAGAATAGAGAAATGTAGCAGTTATCCCCTGTACTCTTGCTCCCTAAGACTCCTACTGGAAAATTACATAACCTGTTACAAGGGACCTCAGTAGCCATCAAGTAGTTCAACCTCTCCCTGGAGGGAAAAATTCCCTCTAAAATACAACTGACAAAGATCTATAATGACAGGAAAACTACTATATCCCCAAAAAAAGCACTTTTAATCATTGTGAGAGAGCTGGTGGGGATTTCAAAGGTTAAAAAATAATTAGAGTCATTTCCAACCATTTGTTGGAAAGGTGGGGTCCTATGGATATAGAATGTTGTATATGTTGTCAAATATTGTCAATGCTATTTTTTTCTTTGTTATAAGTCAAGGTTCACTTAAGGAAAAAGTGAATAGTAAATGTTGCATAAAAACAAAATGTATCATTAAAAATTAGTGACAAATAACTCATTAGAATCTCTTGTATGAAACCTGCTCTAGACTCTCAGTCTTGCTGACCCTGTGAGCTTCCCAGTTCCTTTCCAGAATGACTCAGAAGTCTTAGTACTGTTAAAGGATTTTTTTCTTTCCTATAATTTAAACTCTCATGATCACTAATTCTTCAATTGAGACAATTAGCCATGGACCTTCTCTAGTGTTGGAAGGAGAGGCTGGGTGCATGTGAACACCCAGTAGAAACCTACTACAGTCAAAAGGCTCTTTTCACTCTGCTGAGGGAAGGCCTAATGCATCCTGACCCTATTCCCATCAAGTGGAACCCTAACCCCTATGACCACCAAGGTGAAACCTTGATAGACAAAACTTTTTAATCTTCTCAGTTTTCCCCCTATAGTAAACAAACTCTTACTCTCTCTTATTGTTACTGATTCCTAGACTGACAAGAACAAACTAACCCCCATCCCCATCCCCACACCATCTGTTTTCTTCCCCTCTCTCCAGTGATCCACTACAGCTTTGCCTCTCCCTAAAATTCCCACTCCATAATGAGCAGATTTCTCTTCATTTTGGACTTCTTCCTCTCATTCTCCTTCCATTTTCCGGCAGTCAGAGAAATCTGGATCATCCCGTATAGCATTGCACCCTTAGACATACTTGCTAGTATTGTTTGAACCTTCTCTCATTGTAGCAAGACCTCTCACCGGTCCTGGAAGGGAAGTAAGAAAACTCTTTCCTTCTAACTGCCATGTCCAAACACTCGCCCTGCCTCCATCACTTAGCCTAGACTCCTTTAAGATTGGCCATATCAATTTTATCATCCGACCTCCATCTTAGTGACTATTATCTACCAACTTTTATGCTATTTATTCTCCTAAGAGTTAAGTACCTGTCTCACAGTCTCCCCTTTCCACCTTAGCTCTTGCCCTTGTGCTAATGGAGTGAAACATGCATGTTGATATGCCTTCAAATGCCCTAACGTCCCACTTTATCAATCTACTAAACTACCATGATCTACTCCTACCCCTTCAATTATCCACTGTGATGCTCATACCCCTGATGTTGCCATTACCCACAAGTTATTTGATTTTCATTGTCAATAATTCTGAAATTCCTATATCTGATCATGACTTTTTGTCAATCTTTCCCAAAGCCTTACTCCTCCTAAATCTATTCTTCATTTTGATCTTAACTTCTTCCCTTCTCTTTCTCTGTCTTGCCCTATTTCTCTCTCTCTGTCTCTCTCTCTGTGTCTGTCTCTGTCTGTGTCTCTGTCTCTGTCTGTCTCTGTCTCCCTCCCTTCTTCCCTCTCCCCCTCCTCTCCTCATCAATTTCTCCTTAGCTCCTGATTACTTCCTTCCTGTCTAAAAAAAAACCATACCTGTCTTCCCTATGGTTAAAAATATCTAACTAAACCTTGCCATTTGCTCAAACTATCATCATATATAACTCATTTCTTTTTCAGCAAAAATTGCAATAAATAAGAAAAGAAAAATACATAAAAATAAAAACTGCCTATATTGTTACCTCCACTAGCACTCCTCTCACTTATTTCTGAACACTGCAACCTGACTTTCAGCTTCATCACTCAAATGAAATTGTTTTGGCTTCTTAATGGCCAAATCTGATGGCTTTTCCACAATATTCCCCTTTCTTGGATTTTCTTAGATGGGGCATTGTTGACCCCCTTCTCATCTTGGGTTCTCTCTCCTCTATGGATTTTCCTGACAATATTCTCCTTGTTCTCCTCTTATATATTCGACTCCTTCCCTCTATCTTTTGCTGTCTCATTATTCATGTCCCACTCTCTAACTGAGGGTATACCTCAAGGTTTTGTCCTAGGATGTCTCCTTTCTCCATACTCCCTCAGTAATTTATAAGCTCCTATGATTTTAATTATTATTCCTAGGCTAATGACAAAAGACTTTTGGAACAACTTGTATTCCAGTTCTGATTCCTCTCTTGAGCTCTATTCTTCCATCACTATCGCACGGATATCTCAAAATCAACATGTCCCCAAGTAATCTCATTTCTCTTTTCTTCCCCAAATTATCATCTCTTCTTTTGGACTTTCCTATTTCTCTTTTTTTATTAAAGGAAACATTATCCTTCAAATTAGAGCAAATTCTCTGGTGCACCACCTACACATATTCCTACTGTATTGATATCTACTTTGCCCAAGGGTGGGAGTGGAGGGAGAGGGAGAAGAAGAAGAAATTCCATAAGCACCTTTAAGTTATGCCTATGAACCAGAAAAAAGGATTAATTTTACCTGGTTCCCAATTTAACCCTAAAGTTCACAAAAGCCAGATTTATCTTAAACCTTTAATATATACTCAAACCCAGTGCATTCATTATCATACTCATTATCTTTCCTATCCTCTTGACTAGAACAACTCTTTTTCTTCTGACAAATAGATTCTACTTTTATAATGCTTAGATTCTGTTGAGTATGTATCCATATTTCCCATGCATATCTATTCCTTTGCATTCCCTTTTTCAGCATACTAGTTCCAGCAATGATAATATTTTTCATAAATTACTGTAATAACCTGCAACCTGATGATTGCCTCTAGTCTCTTTCCCTCCAAACCGAATTTCACAGAAATATTCTTCCTAATGTACAATTCTGATAATATCACTCTCTCGTTAAAATCTTCAAAGTCTCTCTATTGTCTATTGAATAATACCCAAAACCATTAACCTGATACTCAAGGTGATGAGAACTTCTAGTGGAGGGAAATCACTATAGTGGAGGACCTTGAGTCTATATGAAAATTTATGAAAGCGTTGGGCATATTTCACTTGAAGACTAGGTAGTGATGGTGGTGGGGAAACGGGTGTATTCAAATACTGAAAGAGCTGTCAGGTGGAGAAGGGAAGACTAAAAGCAATAGTTGAGAGAAGTTGCGAAGAAGCCAAAATAGGCTTGATATACCCACAAACACACACACACACACCACCACCACCACCACCACCACCACCACTTCCTGGCAATTTGAGTTGTCCTAAAGTGTCATAGGCTGCCTGGAGGAGGTGTTTTTCTTTTTACTTGGAGTTGCTATCTCTAGATATGTTGTAGTGGGAATTCCTTTGGTGTATGAACTAGATTGTCATTGAGGGCTTTTCCAATTTGCCTGTGCTATGACTCTGGGAAAGATCTTTATGTTGGGATATCAGCCTTACTTTCTTTTTGGGGTTATTTTAAAATTTTATTTTAAACTTTGATACAAAATGAAAAAAAGAAAAAATTAGCCATGTATACAGCAGATCATAAGAAAGGATTCAATATAAAACAATAAATTTCTATTTTAAGAAAACCTACATAATAAATACTATACATTATTTTCAAAGCTGTCCACTTTTTATTTGCTTCCTTGTTGGTTTTCTTTTGTTCTCTTCTGTGTACTTTTTACATTATTTGCTCCTTCCCTCTCCCCACCTTAAAGAAGGCTGCAATTAAGTGTGTATGTATGTAAACGTGTATATATGTAGTTATATACATATACATAAACATGTGTGCACACAAAAACACATGTATGCTTGCTTCCACCTGTCATTTGTTTCTTCGAAGGTAAATAGCATCTTCCTTCATAGGTTCAAGTCTTTCTGTGTTTTTCTAAATCAACCAGTTCATCATTTCCTACATACACCACAGCAATATTCCAACTAAATCACAACCTATCTGAGATGAAAGTCCCCTCCCCCAATTTTCTGCAAGCCTTCTCTTTTTGGCCATATAGGTTTCATTTATACGATAAAATTTTCATTTAAAATAATTGAAATTATCCTTTTTATACTTCAACAATACTCTACTTCATAATATAGTTTAAGGTCCAATATTGCTGAATCTACTTCCTTTACATGTTTTTTTCAGGTTTCTTTGAAGTTCCTCACCTTTTGCACTTCCAAATGAATTTTGTTATTACTTTTTTCTAATTCAGTAATTTCTTTTAGTAATTTAATTGGGATTATTTCAAATAAATGGATTAATTAGGTAAAATAATCATTTTAAAAATTATATTTGCTTTACCTACCCATGAACAATAAATATTACTTCAATTATTTAGATCTGAGTTTATATGTATAGAAAGTATTTTATGTTTATGTTCTTGTGTTTGGTTTGGCAGATAAATACTCAGATATTTTATACTGTCTAGATATTTTAAATGGCCTATAACATTATTGTATAAAATTGCTGACATATGGCTTTGGTTTTTCTATTTTTCACTTTTGATCCTGAATGTTATATGTTGAATTTTCCCTTAAGTTCTAGGGTTTTTGTCATAAAAATCTGAAAGAGTTTCAGTTTGTTAAATGTCTATTTTTTTTCTCCATTCAAGGTTATACTTAACTTTGTTGGATAAGTTACCATTTGCTCTATGTAATATATCATTCCAACACCTACCGTCCTTCAATATAATAGCTGCTAGGTTTTGTGTAATCCTTACTGAAGCTTCATAATATTCAAATTTTTTTTATTGTTTATTCCAATATTTTCTCCTTAACTTGGGAACTTTGAAAGTTAGCTATGATATTCCTTTACGTTTTCCTTCTGGGATCTTTTTCAGTTGGTGATCATTGGATTTTTTTTTCTATTTCTGCTTTGCCTTCTTGTTCTAGAGCTTCAGGATAATTTTCCTTGATAATTTATTATAATATTGTATCAAGATTCTTTTTTTCCTTTATTGTAATTTTCAGGTAGTCTTGCTGTTCTTACATTATGTCTCCTCACTCTGTTCTTCAGATCAATTGTTTTCTGATGAGATGTTTCATTTTCTCTTCTATTTTTTCATTCTTTTGATTTTACTTTATGATTTCTTAGTGTCTTAGAAGGTCATTAGTTTCCCCTTAACCAATTCTAGTTTCCAAGGAATTTATTTTTATTCCTTAAGTTTTTTATTCTCTATTTCAAGGTGACTGACTTTCTTTACACAATTTTCTTGGATTGCTTTTTTTCTTTACTTTTCCCTCACTGTTTCTTATTTTTAAAATCCTTTTAAAGTTATTCCAAGAAATCGACATTTCTCATTGAAAAATGCATTGCTTTTTAGCTCCATTATCTTCTTCTGAATATGGACCCAGAGTTCTCTATCCCCATAGTAACTATCTGTGGTTGGGTTATTTCTCCTTTGGTTACTCGGTTTTATTTAGTCATTTTTTGTTTTATTTTGATTTTTATCAGTTAGTAATATAATCAAGTTGTAATCCCAAGTTTTGGGGAATGATGCCCCAAGTTTCAGGTCTTTCTTACTATTAGTTTCTGAGATCTATCTTGGGGTCCAAAAAGGCACACTTAGGGTCCCCAGCCATGCTATCCCACAAATGATCTTGTTCCCTGTGGTCCAGTGGCTGCAAACTACAGCTGGACTCTGCTCTCCTTCAAGTTCCCACAGTCAAGATGGTGCTCATCCCTCCCTATTGCACTCACCAGCTGTGTACTACCTCCTTCTACCCGCAGCCACAGCCCAGAATGAGTGTCTAGTCAGCACAGCTGTGCTTGGTGTCCCTTGAAAATGGAAAGTCCATCAATCTTCTCCTACTCAGCTATCAGACCCCTACACTGGGTGCAAAATGAAAGTTTCTAAGGCTGAGGCTGCCTCTCAACCCAGTTTGTTGATTTTGCAATCAGTCTGGAGGTGTTTGCACTTCACTCAGGCTGAACCTTTGCCCCTGGAGGTCAGGTCTTTCCTTGGGTGTTCTCAAATTGTCTTAGGAGGACAACTTTTTTACCCCATGTTTATTTCTGCTGCTCTGACATGAAGTTCCATCTTTTATTTTTTATGGAGGAAAATTGGAGAGCTGAGTTTTCTGACCTGTTCTGCCATCTTCCCAGAATTCTCTCCTCAACCTCACTTTCTTGCTTCACTTCTCATTCTAAACTTTACATTACTTCTTCTAGTCAAAAATTGAATGAATTATTCACTTTTCATGAAATATATCCTATCTTTCCTAAGTTGACTACATTTGCTTATGACGTTCCTTCTACCTAGAATGTTCTCATTCAAAAAAAGTAAAATCCACCCCATTCTGTAAAATCTAGATCAAAAATCTTCTGGAAGTTTTCCCTAATGCCTCCTAAGAGATATCCTTACCCTATGAAATCACTTAGCACTTTGTATAACTCAAAATTAAACAGACTCACAATCTTGGTTTCCTACTCAGTTTCTCACTCTTACTCATCCAAGTCATGTCCAATGTGTGCTGCCAAATCTTGTCATTTCTACCTACTCAATACCTGTCATACATCTCTTCTCCCTCGTGTAGCTCTCTCCATCCGCCAGCTCAGGTCCTCGTCATCATTACAATAGCTTTCTTTTTTAATTTTCTCTTTGCTCATTTTCTTTTTAATGTAAGGAATAAAGCATTTCTATAACATAGAAATATAAAAATATGATTGTACATGAAACTGCAAGCATATTATGTACAACTTGCTATTTATTTTGCATATATAATAAAGTTATCGTGTAAATGTTTAATCAGTCTCCCTGTCTCAAGTCTTTCCCCATCCCTTTGCTTCCTCCACACAGCTGCCAAAGTGGTATGCCTCTGATGTAGGTCTGATAATACCACCCCCCTCCATAAACTCTGATGCCTTCCTATAATCTCTTGCCTCAAATATAAAGTTCTCCATTTGATATTTAAGTTTCACAGCCCGCTCCCTTTATACCTTTCTAGTCTTCTTCCCTTCTACACATTCTACAATGCAGCTCAAATAATCTGCTCAATACTTCTTGTACATAGTGCTTCGCCCTCTTCTTTTTGCATTTGTACAGATTATTCTCCATGTCTGGAGTGCTTCCCCTCTGCAATACTGATTTCTCAAATTTCTGGATTCCCTTATGACTCAGCTCAAAACTTGCCTTCTAAAGCAGCAGTTCTCAACCTGTGGGTTATGTTCAATTTGTAACAATGGAAATACATCCTGCATATCAGATTCATAACAGTAGCAAAATTACAGTTATGAAGTAGCAACAAAAATAATTTTATGGTTGGGGGTCACCACAACATGAGGAACTGTACTAAAGGGTCGCGGCACTAGGAAGGCTGAGAGCCACTGTTCTAAAGGAAGCTTTTCTCAGATTCTAGTTACAAGGGCCTTCCTCTTCATAGATCATGGATCTGATCATTTATTTGCACATTTCTCTCCTTTAGAATTATTTTGATTTCGCCTTTCTTTGGATCCCCCACCCTCTCTGGCATAAAGTGTTTAACAAATGATTGCTAGCTAACATATCCACCTATTAATTAACAAACACTTATTAAGTGCCTACTATGAGCCAGGCATTGTGCTATGTTCTAGGGTACAAAAAGAGGCAAAAGACAGCTTTTGCCTTCAAAGGACCTCACAACCTAATGGGGGAGGACAAATAACAACAACAAATACACAAACATATACACACATATACATGCGTGTGGATGTGCACACACATATGTGCATGCGCATGTGTATACACATATGTACATGTATGCACAGATATATATATCTATATATGATAACTAGCACATAAAGGGAAGGCACTAGAATTGAGTGGAATTTGGAAAGATTTCCTGTAGAAGATGGAATTTTAGCATTACAAAATATTTTTCTCATATAATCTTGTGAAATAGGTAATTTGAGCATTAACTGCATTTTATGGAATTAGAAAACAGCATCTGGAAGGTTAATTAAATTCCTAGGATGATACCCTTAGTAATGCTAGAGTAAGAATTCAGTCCAACGTCTCTTCCAATTCTTAGCACAGGGACTATTCCATTGTCACCCTTTTTTTTTTCTTTATTCTATTTTACCTTATAGACATATGAGTATTTTAGCCTCCTAACTGCAATGCCTCTTTTGTATTTGTTAGTTGCATATCATCTAGGATTGCTTCATATAGAGTAACTATTCAAGAAATAACTGTTTTTGAGGTAATTAAGGTTATATGGCTTGCCTGGGGTCATACAGCTAGAAAGTGTCTTAGGTCAGATTTGAACTCTGGTTCTCCTGACTTCAGGACTGGTGCTTTATACACTGAGCCACTTGGCTGCCCAAGAAATAGCTAGAGAATGAAATCATGTGTGTATACACCTACGTGCATTTATGTATATGTGCATGTACAAACTAATATAGTGGTGTTCAATTTATGAGAGGGCTGTGTTCTGTAAATTTATTTGAAAATTAGCCAGTTTGATATGCTTGAACTTTAAGTCACAGGACATGAATTCAAATACCAGTTCTATCATTAACTACCTGTGTGACATTGGGCGAGTCACTTAAACTCCCCTGTGCCTCAGTTTCCTCATCTGTAAAGTAAAAGATTTAGATTATCTTTAAGGCCCCTTCCAACTCTGATCTGTGTTCTGAGGATGAATATGCATGCATATTGTTTTACTTGAATGGTCTTCTTGAATTCTTTACAGAATTGTGTTTCTGCCTTATCTTCTTCAGCAGATGGTGGCATATAAACTACTTTGGAAGATGTTCACCATAAGCACTGCATTATAAAATGTCCAAGTGTCCATTAAAATGATGCTCTTTATTGCATATGAGAAAAGCAACTTTTTTTACTTTCCAAAGAAAACCTGTGAGTTATTCATACAACAACTGCAACATCCTTATATTCTTTATTTTCATTTATAAGAAGTATACCAATATAGATATGGTTCAGATATGCTGGTAGAAAGTCAACTTATTGGTTAATGGGCCAATAGATGTTATATTTAGAATGCCAACAGTTAAATTAAGGTATAAGATGGTTTTAAAGTTATATTCTTAGTATGATTTGCCTTGTACTATTAATCTGTCCCCATTAATGAAGAAACATAAGGAACTGAGGAACATTTCTATTTTCCTTTGTTTTTTGGCTAAAGAATCCATCCCCTGGTGATCAGTTTACTGGTTATGAACCCCTACTCACTTAGGCAAGCTGGTCCTGGGAAATACACACAGTTGGCTTCTGCGAAGGTATTAAAAGATTGTTTTTCAACATTTTGGAATATTCAATGTTTTGCTCCACAGACATAGCTCTGGAGAAACCCAAATGATCCCCATGTCATGTTAAAGCATTAGAGTAGGACTTTTATGAAGGATCCCATAGAAATGACATTATAAATGTGTAGCTTAGGTTCCTAGGATGTCCCTTAAAGCCTTATTCCATAGTGTATCTAAATTAATAAAACTGGGTTAAGTTCAGTATTCTGAGAATAAGGGGTAATGAGGTACCTAAGGAATGGAGAGCAAGGAAGAAAAATATAGTTTCCTTTATTTTTCTTGAGTACAATTTCCTTCCTAGGCAAAACAGTCAAATAAATAAAGTAATTCTTTGACACGTTCCTCCATTTCTTCTCCTCTCTCCTTATTACTCATATTGACCTTCTAAGGACTCATGAGCCTACCTTTTTTGTGATGCCCACATAATGCTCTTGCAAGGAACCTACAAAGCCAATTCTACCAATTTATTGCTCAAATTCATTATTGATTAACCCGTGTACCCATCTCTCTGTAAGGCAGCAGTTCTTGACTTTTGTTGTTGCTGTTGTGGAGATCTTGACATTTTAGTAAAGCTTATTGATCTCTTCTCAGACTGATATTTTTAAATGCATAAAATAAAATATATAGGATTACAAAGGAAGCTAGTTATGTTGAAATAGTTATCATTTTGTCTTAAAAAGTCCATGGAATCCAGGTTAATAAGCACTGTTCCAATGGTCAGGAACTCTTAAAAGAAAGGCTGCCACCGATTTCTCCAAGGTTTTTCTGAAAACTCATCATTCCCTTCCCCAGACCTTACAACCTAGCAAATACTAGAGACACCGTGCAGTTGAAGGAACAGTTTACCTGTTTAAATTCAGACTCACATAAAACCAGAAAGCAAAAGGAAGTGTTTACTGAAAGAAAGTATGCAAAGCTGCATTCCAAGAGCAATAATTCTCCCTATGCTTTGGCAAAAAAAAAGTTTTATTAGCTCCCTTCTTCTGGTCCCCTCTATCAAACCAATTATCTTTCTTCCTCAGCTGGGGATTTTCAGCATTTCTACCTAACTAGCCCCCTACCCACACTTACCGCTTAACACAAAATATTAATTCTTAATTATACTTTTCTATATCTAGGGCCCTCTGGAGTTCTTTAGAGGGAACCCGCCAATACAGAATTGAAGGTCACAGTGACCAAGTCTTTGAAATTACACTCCTAACAGGTGTCTCATCAAGGTCTACACTCCACTCTGAAGTACTACAGTTCCCTAAACTGCCTATATCCCCTCCTCCATTTAATTAAAAAGCTCTGTCACTTAATGTTCTTGATCATGGCTAGGTGTTAAGAAAAGAAAGGTCTAAATTAATTAATGCACACTAAAGTGTGAATGAATGATGAACTTTTAGTTCTGCAAAATGTATTTGCATTTTAAAAGAGAATGTTTCTGAATGATAGAATTTTTTTAAAAAGTAGAAAGAGGAAAAAAGGAAGGAAGGAAGGAAGGAAGGAAGGAAGGAAGGAAGGAAGGAAGGAAGGGTAGTATGAGAAGATATTTTGGTGCTAGGCAGGTCAGCTCTGCCTGAGAATTTTCTTTCGGCATCAGCTCTCCTATTTTTTTAAACTTCTTACTTTATAAATCTCAACCCACAAATTCTATAACTATGTTTTTTTTTTTCATAAGAGACACTAGCTATTCCTATAGTAGTTGAGGCTGACCAGGTACTGTTACACACACACACACACACACACACACATATATATTTATATGTGTTTATGCATAGGATATTTATAAGTTATATATCTTTAAATCTGAGATTCTGTGAACTTGTATGTATATGGATATATAATTTATATATCAGTAATTTCTAATAAAGAAGCTCTTTTATCAATGGAGACTGAAAATACTATGATGTCACTAGAATCACATAGAGGTTCAATGACTTGCCCAGGAAAGTATCATACCAGAAATAATCACCAGGGCCAGGGATGTGAACCTAGATCTTTCTGACAATAACCCAACAATATCTCTGCTCTCCTCCCCCTCAAATCTCTCTCTGTGTCCCTCTGTCTGTCTCTTTCTCTCTTTGTCTCTCCACCCTTTCCCTACAGGCTAGTGCGTTTGCATGCACTTGCACATGTGCGAGCACACACACACACACTATACACACACACAGAACAATCTACTAGAAGTGCTCCCACAGAGCTGGGCATGCATCTGCCTCAACACTAAAAGACTGTGGGGCTATGTCATAGATGATTGCTAACTGAGCCAGGAAAAGCCTCCTACTCAGTAGACTATAAAAGGAGAGGACAAAGGCTCTGTCTCGCTCTCTCTTCCTCTCTTTTGAGACTGTTACTTGGGATGCTGCCAGCCCTTCCTTGGACTTTTAGCAGCAGAGGGAGGGTATACTTCCCCATCCTCCCCACGATGTCCAGCAGGTTGGTGGCTATGAAAATGTGCCAACAAGAACATATGCTTGATCAGGCAAGCCTGTGACTGGGCCCCACACCCTGGGCAGTTGTATTTCTTTCCTTAAATTCAAATGTCCGAGTAGCGATCCTGAGAGATGAATATTTCCAGTCCTTATGATGACCTTAATAGTGCAGGACTTCTTGGGTTCCTGAGTCTGAATCAGTTACCCAGCTCTGAAAATACACCACTTCTCAGGAGAGGAGTTGCACCCTGCCAGGCAAAAGCTTTAGGAAGAAGATGCTTCTGCTGAAAGGACTAAGGAATCTCGGATGATGCCCTTCTTTGCCAGGCAAGCTGGGCTTTTGAGTGATGTAGATGGCATAGGTCAAAAGTCAAAGTGAAATAGCTCAAAGCCTCAACTTTCACAAGAATGTAATTTGTGTGACAGGTTATTTGTGTGTATGCGTGTGTGTGTTACCTATTTGTTAAAGAGTGCTTATAAATCTTCTGTACTTTATTTCTTTTTTGGCAGTGAAACAAATAACAGATGCCTAGTGCCCAATATCTACTTTGAACAAGTAATATTCTTTCTAGAAGTGTCCCTGTTAATCCCTTTTAGGTGAGACCCAAGATATGAACCATTCAAAGCTTTGTTGCTGAGATATTCCCTAGAGGGGAGGACATAATGAGCCAAAGAATTTAAGAGTAAAACCTGATCTCCTCTCCTTAAGATTAGGCGGTCCCCAGGACAGAGCCCATTCCATGAGTCCATAGGCAGTATATCTTATAGGAGGAGGCTGCAGATAATATATCTTTTTCTAGATATGTATATGTACAGCCATACACATAATGGGGTATATATTAAGTGAATTATATGTAAATCTTAGTATCTATGAATTTGTATATATATATATATATATATATACATATATATATGTGGATGTATAATTTATTCATCAGCTGAGCAACTTGCAATAAGGAACCCTGTCTACCAATATACATGTGTGTATGTACACACAAATACACATTATATGTGCCTATATGTTTATATAATTAAGTACATTGTGTCCCTACATAATCGCATGATCAATTAATAAGCATTTATTAAGCACCAACTCTGTTTTAGGTATCATTCTAGCTGGTAGGAATTCTAGTAAAAAAGAGTGAAAGAACTCCAGTGTCAATGAGGAGATAAGTACACATATAAATATATGTGGAATAAATGCAAAGTGGTAAAAATACCCCTAGTTAGTGAAGGAGAGCATTGACAGTTGTGGGGATCAGGAACAGTATCATATAGAAGGTGGTACTAGAAAAAGAGAAGGATTCTCTGAGGTAGAGAGGAGGAGGAGCATCCAGTACTAGTCATGGAGATGAGAGATGGAGTATTTGCCATTTGTGAGAAACGGAGAGAAGAGCAATTTGGCACAGAAACACATAGAGCGTAACTCTCTACAGATGTCACAGATAGCGCATCAATCAATCAGTCAGCAAACGCGTATTAAATACCGACTAGGCATCAAGCCCTGTTCTGGGTACTAGACAGATAAAGAATAAAAACAAAAAACTCAGTTCCTGCCCCCAAATAAAGTACTTTATACCGGAGGAAACCACATGCTAAACACATAAGGCACAGATTCAAAGTCACCTTGAGGTTGCAGAGGAACTGTCAGCTTGAGGAGAGGGACAACCCCCAGGAAATGCTCCATTCAGGTAGTAGTTTGAGAAAGATGAGCATTCCAGGCATGGGAAATGGAAAATGAAGGGAGATAGGAGATGGGATATCATGTCTGAGAAACAGAGAGAAGGCCACTTTGGCCGATCACCAAGGACAGGAGACAGAAGAATGCCCAGTGTGGCTGGAGAGATAGGTTGGGACTAGGCTATAAAAACTCAGCAGAGTTTATAATTTATCCTAGAGGCAACAGGAAGCCACTGAAAATGATTGAGTAGGGTAATGATATAGTTAGAAATGCACTTAAGGAAACTCATTTTGGCAGTAGTGTATGGGATAGATTGGAGGCAGTATGCATGGTTGTGTATGTACGGATAGAAAAATGTCTGTGTGTATAGATGCCTATCTATGTCTATATACACATTCCCCATAATATACATACATATGAAAAAATATATGTGTGGAAATGTTTGTATACATGTCTGTATACATGTGATATACTTATATATGTATGTTACGCATACACATGTAAGTACACATGCATGTATTGCATAGTAGATATGTAGATGTTGCATGCTTTCTGCACATATCTTATATATGCAGGCATAAGAATGTGGGTGTCGTGCATGTGTATGCATGTATGTGCAATGGTGTGTGTATATGTCTATATACACATATACACACACCATTGTGGGAATACAAAGATTTGACCACATCTGCCTCCACTAGCTGCCTCACATTGTGAAATTTCAAAAGAGGAGATCATCTCTTTTAGATACGTAAGCTGTGAATGATGCATTTGAAAGAGAAGTTTTTGATGACAATTGTCATTAACAACTTTATTTCCAAACACATTTCATGGCCTATTTCATGCTAGAAAGTGCTTCTTATCTTTTGAACTCCCAGGCAGCCAGACTGAGCAGAATGGTTACAGTTTCCTTTGAACAGCGGCTGAAACCAGGCTATGAAAACCCAAGCGAGTGACAGCAGCAAAGAGAAAATGATAAGGGAGGGTAGGGATGCTGTCAAGAAGGGGAATATGAAGGGATGGGTGTGAACCTCAGGAAAGAAAAAGGCATATGGTGCTTGCCTATGTTCCATATTACAGTGGCCACCAGAACGCTCCTCTGGGGTCGAGGGCCATTTTATAAATATCCTTGTGGGACACTCCCTTCTCCTGAATACCGTAAATATCTCATATAGCAGGAGTACCCATGGAACCATGGCAGGGCCAGAGAAGATCATCAAATAGGAAACAAATGGGCTTCATTACCAATGGTCCACTCCATTACATCCTGTCCAAGTGGAAGATGACGATAGTGCAGATCCCTTGGTTACTGTCTCAATGCCTGATCCCAAGATAGCTCTAATCCTGGTCTGATTTTGCTAGCTACTTAGACTTTCCAGGGCTTGGCAACAGATAAACCAGCATGTGGCCAGACCACAGCTGATATTTGTGATTTCTTTAATAAGAAGAGGGAAAATGGTTTCCTTGTATGAATAAGCACAAAGGGGACATATCTGAATGCTGGCAGGGTTTAAATATAGTCCTTAGCACCAGCCAACATCCATGGGACCATAATTCCTAAGGAACAGACAGGGGAAAGAAACAGAGCATTATTTCAGTTTCAGGCTTCTGCTGTTTTGACAACCCACTCCCCTTAACCCTTCCACTTCACCCCTTAATGCAAGATAAAGAGGTTTCTAGAGGTTTGAGTTTGTTTTTGTTTTAAGATGATTGCATATTAGCTTTTAGATGTGCCGTGCACCAAGGAAACAAAATGTCAAACAGAACACCAATCATTTTCCTATTGTATACTGATCATTTTCTTGTCAAATGCAATGCTGAGGCTCTGAACTGAAAGCCTGGGCTGGAATCAATCTCCTTCTGTGTCCTGGGGAGGACAGTGCCTATCTGGAAATTATCCAGACTATCTGGTTATCCATTTTTTAGTGGACTAACTATCCAGAGGGCAGCATAGGGTAGGGGATAAAGTGATGGGCTTGGAGCTGAGAAGACATGGATTCATACCATGCCAAAGACCCTTAAGACCCTAAATGTACCCGGAGAAAGTCTGTTAAGCTCTTCAGTTTCCTCATCTGAAAAATGGAAATAATAAAGGTACCTACCACTTAGGGTTGTGGTGAGGATCTATAAAGATAATATGTGTAAAAACGCTTTGCAAACCTTTGTAATGCCAAGCAAAGGCGACTTCCAAGGTTCGGATTACCAGCATAGCAAAACCCATTTATTCATCCAACATTCACAGAACAGGGAAAATCAAAATACAGTATAACTCAAACATTTCACTAGTAAGTTCTTCATTCAGTCCAGGTACTACTCCACCCCTAGACTGTACATGCTTTTAGTCTTCTCAAATGGAGATCAGACTACTCCACCCCTAGACAGTACAGTCCTTTAGTCAGTC
>CM053596.1:138319853-138454844 GCA_028646575.1 Pseudocheirus occidentalis | reverse complement strand
ACTGTCCACCATCAGGTGAATCTGGAAAAACAACATCAAAGCAGACAAACAAAATACCAGCATCACAGCCATGCCTCCTCAGTTCTCAGCAGCTCCAGGTGGCAGTCCTCAAAAGTCCTGGGCAGCTCCAATGGGCTCTTTGCAGTCTCTCTCAGCAACTCAGGCTCAAGGACACTGGATATTGCTCTGCCCAAAAGTACTTGTTCTTCTGACTTTCTCTGGGCTTGAGCCTTCCTTTCCATTCATGGCTCCTCCCAGGTCAGCCCCTTCTCTTCAAGTCAACAAGTCCATCCCACAAGTGGGATTCACAAGCTCTGGGTCTTAACACTCAACACAAAAGCCAAGTCAATTCAGGGACATCTCCAAATTACATTACCATTACAACCTTAAATGGCTATATAAATGCTAGTTTATTATAATGATCATTATTATTCATATATGAAGGTCCTACTGTGCCAGACATTATTCTAAGATATTGAAGATACAAAGATAAGCCTGTAATAACTTATAGCCTCAAGAAGCTTATAGTCCATTGGGGATAGAAGATGCATATGATCAAGTATTTGAAAAATATATATGTGAATACAAGATAATTTGGGGAGGAGGCCTAGGGGAAGGGGCATAAAACACACCCCACTTTGGAAGAGTTGCCCGAGTCGAACTTTGAAGGAAGCTAGTTTGAAATGTGAAAATATGTTTAATAGGAATGTATGTGTAGAGCCCATATTAGATTGCAAGATGTCTTGGGGAGGGACGGGAAGAAAATGTAAAACTTATAGAAGTGATTTTTGAAAACTAAAAGTAAATAATTTAATTTTAAAAAGGAAGCTAGTCTGAGGCCTAGTCTCCGAGAGGCTGACGTGAGGAGGGAGAGAGCTAATGATAATTTTGACCTTGTCTATCCACAGTTCACAAACATCACAAGGTAGTTTATTAAGTAATTATGAAGTAATTGTAGCATATATTTTCTGTCTTAGTAAGGGGCAAGATTCATCTACAGGCCTCTGCCCTCCTAGTATGATCAATACCTGTTGGACTAGGGCTGCCTGAAGACAGCAAGCAGTTGGATATATGTAATAGGTCAAAAAGGAATGAGCGTGCCCTGGACCCAGAGGTCCGCATTGCTGTGCACTGGTATGAGACTTGTTGACTTTGTCCTAGACTCTAGACAGCTTCTAGTACTGGATTGCTCCTCCTCTAGTCTTAGCTACATATTCTAAAGTTTATCGTGAACCTCTCTATACCTATGAAATCTATTTGACCTCTTCAGGTCAATTGAATTCTAAGTCCAAACTCTTCTTGGTCAATCAAGTCTTATTCCCGCCTACATACAGCAATGTGATTATACTCTTCACACTTCTATCTTCATGTCCTATGAATTTTCTACCTTAAATTTCAGTCATGCATTACTAATCCTGGTTTCAGTCCAGGGAACCCAAGTGGAGTAAGCGACCCATATTAACCTTACGATAGCACTCTGAGACTGAAAAATGTCTAGATGTGTGCCATCTCTGACTTGTTACAGCTGAACAGAGTATATATTAAATCATTCTTTTTCATCTTGACTCTCTTCACATGTATATTGATGGATTTCTTCTTACTTAAATACATTCTCTCCATCTTTATTTATCAATCTATCCCATGTCATGTTATTTAATCACTTGCCCATAAGGTTAGTGGCACATCTGGTATTCATTCCAATTTCTAATGGGGATGAACTTAAACTATGCACACATTGCCAGGTTTTTCCAAAATGGAAACATATGCCCCATGATTCTGGTGGGAAGTTTTCCATCTTCATTCCTGGCATCATTATATCTGGCAATCTTTATTAAACATCAACATTCAAACAATGTTGCTTTTTGTACTACCTAGATGTCAAACAGAAGTGTCTTTGCCCTTTCAAACAATTACCCTTGTAAAACACTTTTGGGAACCCTCATTTACTAGTAATTATAGTTCTAGCATCTATCAGATGAGGAAATACACAATTTAAAAAAGCTATGACAAAGTCAGTAATACTTTTAAATGAATGTTTTTTCTTGAATCAACAGATTCTATCACTAACATAATTAACTAATATTTACATTGCCCTTTATGATTTTCACTATACTTTACATACTTTCTGTCTCTGTCTCTCTCTGTCTCTCTGTCTCTCTCTGTCTCTCTCTTTCTCTCTCTCTTTTTATATATATATATATAAATTCATGTTAACCTCAATGCAAGACTGGAAGGTAGGTGTTATAGCTATTCCTATCCCCATTGTATGTATGAGGAGATTGGGGCTAAGAGAGGTCAATTGCCTGTAATCATAGCAACAAAGGTGGGACCAACTTCAGATTTTTCTCTGACCTAAAACCTAACAGTTTATCTACCACCCAGGCTGATAGCTTAATATTTGAAATATATTTGAAAATACTTATATGGTTATGTGTATAGTACATATTTGTGAGACATTATTTTCCTGAGTTTCTCTCTCTTTATACACACACGTATGCATACATGTGTGTGCATATTTTGCTATGAAAATTTTGATAATTTTCTAGTTACATGAAAAAACAAATTTTATCATTCACTTTTTAAAAAATAATGAGTTTGAAATGAGTTCCAAACTTTCTCCTTCCCTCCTTCATCTCCCCCTCCTTGATATAGACTATACATGTGCAGTGATAAAAAATATTTCTTTATATGACATATTGTAAAAGAAAACACAGATCATGGAGTGAAAAGATGTATACTTCAATCTACATTCAGACTCCATTGATTCTTTCTCTGGAGGTGCATAGTATTTTTTATATTAGTCCATTGGAATTGTGGTTGCATTGCTGAGAATAATTCAATCATTTCCAGTTGATCATCTTATAATATTGCTATTACTATGTATAATGTTCTCTGGTTTTGCTCACTTCACCTTGTATCAGCTCATATAAGTCTCTTCAAGTTTTTTTTCCCTGAAAGCATCCTGCTTATCATTTATTGTAGCACAATAATATTCTATCACAATCATATACCACAACTTGTTTGGTCATTCCCCAATTGATGGGCATCCCCTCGGTGTTTAATTCTTTGCCTCATTAAAAAGAACTGCTCTATATATTTTTGCATGTATAGGTTCTTTTCCCTTTTAAAAAATATTTTTTGGGATACAGACCTAGTGGTGGCTTGGCTGGATTAAAGCGTACACACAGTTTTATAGTCCTTTGAGCATAGTTCCAAATTATTCTCCAGAATTAGTTGAATCAATTCACAATTCCACCAGTAATGCATTAGCGTTCCAATTTTTCCATGTCCCATCAAACATTTGTCATTTTCCTTTTTTCATATTAGCCAATTTGATAGGTGTTAGATGGCACCTCAGGGTTATTTTAATTTGCATTTCTCTAATCCGTAGTGATTTAGAGCATTCTTTTTTCTTGAATGTAGACAGTTTTGATTTCTTCTGAAAACTGCCTGTTTGTATCCTTTGACCATTTATTGGGAAATGACTTGTATTCTTATAGGTATGACTCAATTTCCTATATATTTGAGAAATGAGACCTTAACTAAGAAACTTGCTGTAAATTCCCCCTCCCATTTCCTGCTTTCCTTCTAATCTTGGCTCCACAGGTTTTGTTTGTGCATTTTAAAATTTTACACAATATATTTTGTAGGACCTAACTAAAGATCAAAATGGCAATACTTGTTCAAAGTATGGATTCAAGAATCCCTGGGATCAGTCTGCACCCCGAAGTCTTACTGGGCAGTTATACTTGTTCCACTGGCTATAAATCACTGTTCTAGAAGCTTCAGTGGAATATAATGTATTACACAAAAGGGAATTGTACAATAAGCATATCACCATAGGTACCTTATATTTGTTGTGATTGGCTAGTTCATTATGATGAGCCTCTGTCTCCCTGTCTTTGTGTGTACCACCATCATCTTTCTCGGAGGACATCATAAATCATGGTTCCAAGTTGCAGACCCCATCATGAAGGAACAACCTCCAAACATAGAGATGGCAATGCAGCTACTCTCATAGGGCACAACTCTCAGGAAGAAGGCAGAATGGTTTTTTTTTCCCTCCATGTGCTTTGCCTCTATTATCTTTACCAGAAAATAGTTCCTATTCAGTGCCTCCCTAGCAAAAAAAAATACATAAATTTAAACGTGGTTGCTATCATTTCCTCCTGAGGGAAAAAAAGGAAAATATGTTTTAATTTACAGCTACAAGAGAATGCAACTCTTAACACCCAGTGATCTTGATATTCAGCAATATTGGTGAAAGGAAATGCAGAGAAAGCATAACTAAATTCAATAGGATTTCTGATGTGGTGGGATATATTTAGAATGTGCCTGTGTGGCAAGGTCTCTTTAAGTTCAGAATCAGATCTCTCCCACCTGCAATTTTTTTCTCCTATAACTAAGCTACAGTCATAGTCTTAGATAATGATGCCTTAATTTTGCTCAGTGAGTCGTGTATCCCAGCATCATAAACCTGTCTGACTACATGTACATGAAAGCAATTGGGCAAATCACCGCAATTACACTTGGCATTTTAAAAAAAGTACAAGTGGAAATTAAAAAAGCATAAGGTTAATGTACCTCAGGATCACCCAACATACCAAGAGGGCCGAAGCCAAAACAACAAACCGGCGTTTAGTGCTCATTTTGGAGACAATGGAAAGTCAGGATTGAACACTGGAGGAGGAATCCAGGTAGAAATGATTTCTAGTCAAAAGGGAATAATCTACATTTATAAGCCCACAGGTGATGAGGCACTCTCCTTCACAGCTCCATCATAGGCAGATGAGAACTGCTATTTAAAGCCACATTAATGCAGCTGTGTCAGTTTGTAGGTGAAGTAGTCCTGCTTCATCAGACACATCAACAGTCAGAATCTGCACTGCCATTTTCTCTGTACTTAGACATACTTTCTTAATTGCTTAGCTTTAAATAGACATTTCTCCTCTGGCCTCTTTACCACCCATCCATCATCACTGATAATAGGGCCAGAAATGACCACTTGAGTCATTTTTCTCCTCACTCTCCCCCAGCATCCCATATGGAGCTCTGCCCTTCCTCTCCTCCCTGTAAGTTTTAAAGTCTCTAAGTTATGCAGTCCAACTAAGTACCAAGGACCCCCAAAGAAATTTTACAAGGGTCTATGCCTTTCTCATCCTTTGCAAAGTTATTTCTCTCTCCCTTTTTTAAACGAAGCATCTATATTAAGGAACAAATGTTTCTTTCACACTACCTCGAAGACTGTTGTTTAGTGGCTTGGGGAGGATCCCTTCACTGCTTTCTGGAATCTAATTTAAAAAAAAAATCTCTTCAGTCTTCCATTTAAAGATCCCCATAATCTATCTTTCAATACCTTTCCAGGCTTATTTTATGTTCCTACCCTTTGTACATGTTAAGTTAAAACCAAATTGGTCCACTAGCAGTTTCCAGAATTCAGCATTTCTGTATTACATGCCATACTTCCATCTACTGCACATTGTCCGTTCCCCTCCCTTGCCCTCTTCTCATAGTTGAAGTTTATCTCTGGTGTTCTATCTTTAATTATTTTCAAGGATCAGGTCGTGTACCATAGAAAGCTGCTACTGATTCTTCCAGTTACACATGCTCTCTCTCTTCTCAAACTGACTTTAATTTACTCCTCAGTATACATTCTGTATCCTCTTTACCCAAAAGAAGAAATCTCCATGAAGGCAAGGATTGTTCAATTATCAATATCTAACATTTATATAACACTTTAAAGTTCATAAACCTTTTATGGGGCTTAAAGAATGTAATCCCCAGGAAGGCAGAGATTGCTTGATTACTAATATCTAATATTAGTACAATATTTAAGGTGTATAAACCTTTAATATGTTATCTCATTTGATCCTTATAGCTTTCTGACACAGGTGTTTTATCATCCCCACTTTACAAATAAGGAAACTTAGGCTGAGAGAGATTAAGTGACTTGAGCATGGTCACCCAGCTAGTAACTGGGTCTTGGTGATTCCAAGTCCAGTACTTCTATTTTCTACTCCAAGCAGCTGCCACTTTTGCCTTTTCATTCCACAGGACACAACAAAATGTTTTCCATGAAGTAGACTCATAATAAATGTTTATTGAAGTATATTTCCTATCTATTTCATTCTTTCAAAATCTCTCCCACTATGATGTCACCAGTAGGTCATAAAACATCATCTTGCCAACCATTTAAGAATCTCAAAAATCACAAAATCTCAGAACTAAGTCACCTCAAAGGTCATCTAGTCAAATCCATTTTGGACCAAGATGACCCTTTACAATGTCTGTAACACGTATCCATTCACTTGACCTCTAGGGAGTAGTAAGCAACTATCTCTCACAATAGCCCATTCCACTTTTGTGTAGCTCTTATTCTTAAGATTTAGAATTGAAATGTAACTATATATATATATATAATATATATATGAAATACATAAATATAAATATATTGATCCCAAATGGACTTCTTTTACATCTTCCACCTATTGACCTTAATTCTGGTACTTGGAGCCAAGCAGAACAAGACAAATTTCTCTAAGCCTGTGACAAACTTGTGAAAAGGGGGACTAGCTCCCCAAAGCTTCTTACAATGAAGTGGAAGCAATTTTTGTTACTCATAATGATCTGTTTTCTGGCTTATCTTTTTTGTTTGTTTTTGTTTTTAAGAGAAAGAAAACAAGTCTAAGACTACTTTTGTAAAGTTAATAGGTAATATTGTTAGCCCTCTCTCTATGGCTCTGAATCTTTGGTTCTGAGCAGAGCTTAAAAATACTGAGTAGGGAAAAAAAACTTACCTTTTAAAAGGAGAAACCTTTTCTCTCTTTTACGAATTGTACACACAACAAAAAAGCTGTCATTAATGTAAATGGCTGTTAGAATTTATATACACATTTCAGATAACAAGGACAATGAATGTAAAACAATTAGAAAAATCCTCCCCACTGTCACTTCCTTATAGTTTTGCCTAAGCCTGAAGCAATAGACAAAAGAAGTCCTTTGGATTCTTTACTAGCAGCAGGAGAATCTATCTTTCCTTGAGTGGACCGAGAAGTCAAGTCTATTCCATAAGCATTTATTAAGTCCCTATCACGTGCCAGGCATTGTGCCAAGGCCTGGGGATATAGAGGTGAAAGACAGCCCTTTTTCTCAAAGAGCTCATATCCTAATGGAAGAGACAATGTGAAAACAACTATGTACAAACCAGCTATACATAGGATAAACTGGGAATAATCAACAAGGAAAACATCCAGGGAGGACTGAGAAAGGCTTCATGAAGAAGGCAGAATTTTATGAGAAACTTGAAGAAACCCAAGGAAGGAAGTCAGGAGGGGGAGACAAGGAGAGAGAGGATTCCAGGCATGTTGGAGTAGTCAGTAAAACCTGCAAAAATGCACAGTTAGAAAGATGGAATGTTGGGAGAGTGGTGTCATTGGATAGCAGAATATGTGAAGAGGAAAAAGTTTAAGAAGACTGAAAAGGTAGGAGGGGCCAGGTTGTTAAAGGTTTTATAATCCAAACAGAAGATCTTACATTTTATGCAGTAGGGAGCCACTGGAGTTTATTGAATAGGGGGCTGAAATGGTCATGCCTGTGCTTTAGGAAGATGAGTTTTACAGTTAAGCAGAGAAGGGTCAAGAATGAAAGAGATTTGATGCAGGAAAACCAACCAGAAAGTTACTGGAATAGTCTAGGCATGAGATGGTGTTGTTAACTAGTCTGAGGCTACTCACTGATCCTGGTTGAAGGTCACCATATCATCCTTAGTCATTATGGGGCCCGCTAACCCCCAGAACTCCCAATTCCATCAGGCTTCTTAAAAACCCTACCACCATAGCTCATCCTCAGTTGACTTTGTTGGAGCCCTAGAAATTTCTTCTTTTTCCCAGAATCCCATTTAATTTTGTTATCACCCCAGTACTCTCGGTAATTTTTTTCCTAAGTAAAGTCTTCAAGCTAGGCAGAGGTAAATGCTGTCTATTCCTAGCACATATTTCTTTAACAAGCACACTGAACCTCAGGGAAGAGATCTTACCAAGCTGTGTAAGGGTAGAATTGTGACCTCATCACAGTATAGTCTGGTGTAGAGGACTTCTGACTTCAAGAACAAGGATAAAAGCTTCCAAATAAACACTTTAGAACTAGATATTAATACCAGGAAAAAATACTATAAATCTCAACTTGAGATAGGAGAGGCGTCCAAGACATTTTCTCAGAGAAAGTTCATGAGGATTGCTGAAAGTGTCTTCGATTTTTAGCTCACTGTTCATCCACATGCTCTTTTTCTAAGAAGTTATTTGATGTTCCATCTAGTGCAGGATTTGTAATGTCAAAATTATAAAAGCATACACATTATAGAAATACATTAGGAGAACAAGAAGAGAAAGGCTTTTCTGAGTACTTTGTACAAATATATTTCAACATTTATTTCTTTAACTAGGGAGTGACATAGTCCTCAAATACAGATTCACTTTCATTTTGACATTCTACCATGACCAAATTTTTAAACTTAATTTAACCATGTAAGATTAAAGCATGGTAAACAGATGTCTTGACCTCAAAAAGATCTAGGTTCATCCTCCATTTGACCAATGAGTAATATGACTATGACCAAGTTACTGATCCTCTTAATGCCCCAGGCAACTCTCTAAAATGGAAAGTTATAGATTAAATGTATAAAGGGAATTTCCATAATAATATCAAGGTTCAAACCCAGTATTAGTAATTGAAACTAAGCCTCAGATGATAAGCAGATTCTTTGAAGATGAGGAGATTTATTTACCATTACCCTCTCAAAGAGCACCTTCCCCTGGAGTGATTTCTGCCTTCCAATCTCAGGAAAAACAAAACAAAATAAAACAAAACAAAAACACTTAATCTGACCATATATTTCACACCAGATGTCTGAGATCAATGCAGGACGATCTGGGTACATCAAAGGTAAAGGTGATGTTCAGGTGCAATGGTTTGCAGCTGTCTCCACTTTCTGATACATTTCCCACAAAAGCCCAGGAAACAGCTCAGTCCAGTCCCCCATTACTATCTTCCTTTGCCCTCCCTTTCTTTTTTTTTTTTTTTTTTTGCCTATCAGGAAGCTTCCTCTGTGGTGGTCCAAGGCAAACAAAGATCATGGGAATTAAAGTCTGAGGACATGATTGCCCTTTGTTACATCTGTGACCATGAGTAAGTCATTTTTTAGATACTGTCTCATTTTCATCCTTAAAATCAGAGGATTACCCAAAGAGATTATAAAAAAAGGGGAAAGGACATGCACATGCAAAAATAGTTGTAGTAGTATTTTCTGTGGTGGCAAAGAATTGGAAATTAAAGGGATGCTTATCAATTGAGAAGTGGCTGAATGAACTGTAGTATATGAATGTAATGGAATATTATTGTGCTATAAGAAATGATGAACAGACGGACTTCATAAAAACCTGGAAAGCCTTATATGAACTGATGCTGAGTGAAGTGATCAGAACCAGAGAACATTGTGCACAATAAACAGCAACATTGTGTGATGATGAACTATGATTGACTTAGCTCTACTCAGAAATGCAATGATTCAAGACAATTCCATGATGAAAAATGCTTTCCACCTCCAGAGAAAGAACTGATAGAGTCTGAATGCAAATTTAGGCATACTACTTTCATTTGCTTTATTTTTTGGTATTTTTTCTTTTACTTCTGTTTCTTCTTTCACAACATGACTAATATAGAAATATGTTGTGTAATACTGCAGATATATATATTATATATACATATATATATCCTATATCAAATTGCTTACCATCTTAAGGAAGAAAGAGGAAGAAAATTTGGAACTCAAAATTTTATTTAAAAAATGAATGTTAAAAATTGTCTTCATGTGTAATTGGAAAAAATAGTATTAAAATCAGAGGGTTGTACTACATGAATTACAAGGCCTTCCAGCTCTAAATGAATACTCTTAGATCCTTTTCTTTCATATTCCTTCCATCTTTTTGTGCTCCCAGAAACCTAG
Source organism: Pseudocheirus occidentalis (assembly GCA_028646575.1). Taxonomy (NCBI): domain Eukaryota; kingdom Metazoa; phylum Chordata; class Mammalia; order Diprotodontia; family Pseudocheiridae; genus Pseudocheirus; species Pseudocheirus occidentalis. Next base: position 138,444,844 of record CM053596.1, on the reverse strand, counting down.
CTTTTTTGTGAAAACACAGCTTCTCTTGTCATCCTCTCTTACACCAGCTGCTCCTTCTAGCATACCTCCTGATAGGCTGGACCAGGAGGAAAAGCTGGCATGCTACTTATTCACCACTGATATTTTCAGACCCTCTTTCTGTTTCTATCATTCAGCCACCAAATCTCCTCTTTTAAAACTTATACGACCCTGCCCAGATCCTTTTTGCTGTCCTGTCATCTATGGACCTCTAGGTCACTCACTCTTCCCTCAAATAAGTTCAGTGCCTCAATCAAAGTGTTCTGAATCCTATTCCCTTCATTTTCCTAATGCTCTGGATCCTAAGACCATCAACTTGTGAAACTACCATGGCCTTGGTCTCCAATCCATCCCAATTATGTCCAATAGTAGTGCCATCTACCCTCACCCCATTCCACTCAGGCTCCACTGAATTCCCTGGGTTCTATAATTCCTAATTAAAGATGTCTAAGCAATTCCAGACTCACCCCCCAAAAATCAGACATGCAAAACAAAACAAAACAAAACAAAGATGCATAAGAGTTCAAAATGAGGTCAGAAATATCAATTCATTAAAGTACAATGTGGTAATTAAATCATTAAGAAAAGATTAATTTTGTTTTCTTTGTTTTTCAGGTGGAATTCAATGGATGACTGCACAAAACTATCCCTCTATAAAGAATTGATACAGCTAAGATCTGACTTGCACTAACAAAATTCACAATAACCTGACATATAAACAAAAATACAAATACACAAATTCGTAATGCTAGGCATACTTAATGTCTGAGACACCCCATTCTCATCTATTCAGGAAAACAAATTACAGATCAAAATATTTCTAGGTGAGCATAAAATAAATAAAGCAGATATTTCTATCAAGCTATATGGTAACCTAACAAGTTGTCCTTTTACCTTTTAGTGATAATTCTATCTAAATAAATGAGTCTATGATTCTAGAATAAAGTTATCCTACTTTCAGAAAAATGCTAGAGAATCACCAAAAACATCTTTTTTTCTTTATTCTTCATGAACCTCATCACTTCTTTTTAAAAACATAGTTCTTGAATTTTATTGAATATGTTGAATAAAGTGTATATATATATATATATATAAACCTTAATCATTTCTCTCTATGTCCAATTCTTCTTCATCCAGTGATATTACATAATGTCAATTCTTCCTTCAGAACATCTACTACATTTAACTCTTCTTTTAAAAAAAATAGATTTTTATTTATCCCTTTTGTTTTCATATTGCCTAGAATTGGAGTGGCTAGGTGGTACAGTGAGTAGAACACTGGCCCTAGAGTCAGGAGGACCTGAGTTCAAATGCGACCTCAGACACTTAACACTTGTTAGCCGTGTGACATTTGGGCAAGTCACTTAACCCCAATTGCCCTGCCTTTCCCCTCCAAAAAAACCCAAAAAACCCCACAACATATTGCCTAGAATTTCCCCTACAATTTCCTCCCTCTTCCAAAAAACAACCTCCCTCATTACAAGTAAAATGAAATAATTCATCAAAAATATCTGACATGTAATGTTCTACACCCCTGAAAATGACACCTCTTTAAAGGAGTGCAAGGAAGTATCTTCTCATATCTCTTCTTTGGGCCAAAGCTTGCTCTTTTTGTAATTTTTCAATATTAATTTTCTATAAGTTTTCTTTTTTATTTTTTTTCCATTTCTGTAGTTGCAATTGATATGCAAATTGTTTTCTTCGCTCTACTTACTTCACTCTGCGTCGGTTCATGTTAGCTCTTTCATCCTTCTCTGAATTCATAATAGTCTTTATTTCTTACACCACAGTAATATCCCACTATATTCATGTGTGGCAATTTGTTTATCTATTTCCCAGTCAATGAATATCTATTTTGTTTCTAATTTTTTTCTATTACAAAAAGTGATGCTGTAAATATTTTGGTGCATATGGAGTCTTTTTGTTAATTAACTCTTTAAAGTACATGCCTAACAGTAGAATTTCTGAATCAGAGGGTTTGGGCATTTTTACCACTTTGCATAATTCCAAATTGCTTTCCAGAATTTATCACTCCAATAATAACACATTACTGTGTCTGTCTTTCCACTAATCCTCCAATATTGACTATTCCCTTCTTTTGTGATTGTTGTCATTTTTTTTGGGTAATATGTGAAGCTTCAGGCTTGTTTTGATTTGCATTTCTCTTACTACTAGTATTTTGCAGCATTCTTTTACATGACTCAGCAATTTTCAAGTCTTCATTTGAGAAGTCTTTATTTACATTCTTTAACCACTTATTTGTATACAAAGGCTTTCATTATTATGTATTTCTGTTTTTCTCCATTTATCCATCTATCTATCTATCTATCTATCTATCTATCTATCTATCTATTCATCTCTGTATTTTAGGTATCAAACCTTTATCAGAGATATTTGATACATTTTACCTAGATGACTACTTTACTTCTCATCTTAGATGCATTAATGTTGCCTGTGCAAAAGATTTTGAATTTTATGTGATCAAAAATATCTCCTTTAACTATCTATTCTAATTGCATTAATGTTAACATGTTAATGAATTGATGACATTAATTTTAAAATTTCTAATACTAAAATTTGTATAGAGAGATAGGGCAGCATAGTAGAGACAAATCAAACTCACAGAAGCCAGCCTGACATGTGGCCAGAAACAGATTTCAATAAAATTAGGAAATGTTTAATAAAATAAGTAAACATGCAATAAGATGTGGAAAATGTTAATTTGTGGTTTTCTAAGTCAATTTGAGGCCTGTTGGGATCCATTTCTATGGATGACACCCATATTGGTAGTGGGTGTCAAGGTGACCTGGGTTCAAGTCAAGCCTCTGATGCACACTGGCTCTAAGATTATGAATGAATGACTAAAAGAAAAAAAAGTTTCTTATGTACCAAGCACCAGGGGATACACATAGAAAAGAGAAACAGTATCTGCTCTCAAGGAACTCATATCATCTTAGCCCCTAACCTAAACCCTTCCTGCTCCTAACTTCCCCAGAATTACAGTGGGCAACACCATCCTCCCAGTTCGAGCCTGAAACCTAGGTGTCCATCCTCAACTCCTCACTATGTCTGTTGCCAAGGTCTGCCAATTTCACTTTGCCACATGTACATCTCTTGAATATATTCCCTTCTCGGTTCTGATACTGCCATCACTCTGGTGCAGGTCTTCATCACCTCCTGCCTGAATTGTTACAACTGCCTGCTGGTCCATCTGCCGTCTTCAGGTCTTTCCCTATTCTAATCTGTCTTCCACTGAGTCACCAAAGTGATAGGTCCCTATTGCCTCTAAGACCAAATATAAAGTCCTCATTTTGGCATTCAAAGTCCAATCTTACCTACCCCTCCCTACTCCTATCTTTCTAATCTTCTTAGACTTAATTCCCTGTGATGCACTCCTCAAACCAGCAACATTGACCCATGGGCTGTTCCATGAGCAAGACATTCTATCTCTCAGCTCCAGGCATTTTCTCTGGCTATCCCCCATGTCTGAAATGCTCTCTCTCCTCATCTCCATCTACTTGGTCCCCTGGCTTTAAGTTCCAATTAAAATTCCATCTTTTACAGCCTTTTCCAAGTCCTCTTAATTTTTGGTCTTCTTTTAATTATTTCCTTTTTTAATCTTTTACTGCGTACATATTTGTTTGTTTGTCATCTCTGCCATTAAGTTTTGATCTCTTTATGTACCAAGCACAGTAATAAGTGCTTGGCATACAAATAGAAAAAGTAAATAGTCTCTGTTCTTAAGGAACTCATGTTGTTTCCCCCCTTACACCATCCCTGCTCCTAACTTGCTAATTACTATAAAGGGTAACAGCATCCTCCCAGTTATGAGGCTCAAAATCTAGGAGTTATTCTCTATTTGCCTCTTCTTGTATCCTCAGTGTTTAGAAAAGTGCCTGACACATAAAGAGCATTTAACAAATGTTTAATGACTGACTAACATTCTATTTGCTAGACTAGAGAAAACACATATAGTGGGGCTTCAGCTGTGGGACTGGTGAAAGGATACTAAGTTCCTAAGGACGTTGCTTCAAGGCAGTTGGCAAGATCCAGAGGTTCTTACAGGGCATTGGCTCAGATGGCAACGCTTGCACGCCTGGCGGGTGTAGTGGCAAAGTTAATTTTAAGCCATAGTCATCTTGCAACTTCTAAAAAATTATAGTTGATATTCTCATCCTGAGCAAGTTATTATTTTAAGTTACTTAAACTCAGCAGTGCTAACTAGACAATCCTCTAAGACTCTAAGTTATGAACTATCACCCCAAATCAAAGCAATCACAGGTCCTGACAATAAATAAATAACATATATATATACGTGTATATATGTGTGTGTGTGTATATATGCATATGTATATGTAGGTGTATATATGCATATATAATATATACATAAATGAATAAAATACACAAGCAACAAATAATTCAATCAATAAATGAGTAAGTAAATAAGCAAAAATGAACAAACTAAGAAAAAAAGGTTTATTTAACATTATTTCCACTGAGATTGGTGTCATGATAGGATTTTAGGGAACTATTTTACTCTTATTAAGGAGAAGTATATTTACAATCAATCTCTTTGGAATGCCAATTGATTGTTGAGAAGGGGGATAAGGGAATTGAGGATGGGGGAATGGAAATTTTGAATGGAGGATTTCAATTCCCCCATTGATTTGGAAGGAAGATCTATTTATTTTTAATTCTTATTAGTCTAACCAGTGACTTTCCCTTGGTCCTCCAATTGTGTGTGTGTGTGTTTGTGTGTGTGTGTGTATGTGTGTATGTTTTGTGGGAGGAGGGTACTGATATTTAGGGTATGTGATTCCTTGTGCTCTCAAGAAGATTCTTTCTCAATTCTGACTTGGGTCAGTTAGAGAAGTGTGGAGAGAGAGGAAGAGAGGCATGATAACTGTGTTTAAATATTTGAAGATCTCTTGTGGAAGAACGATTAGACATGTTCCATCTGGTGAACAATGAGTGGGAGTTAATAAATAGACTGATTTAGACTCAAAATAAGGAAAAGTTTCCTAATTATTAGAGCCCTCTCATACTAGAATGGGTTGACTCAAGAATTAGGATGGGAATTCCTTCTCACTATATGTCTTCAGGTAGCGAATGAAGGGCCATTTGTCAGGGATGTCACAGGGGGTATGTGGACAATTGGACTAGATGGCTTCTGAGGTTTCATCAAGCTTTCAACTTCTGTGACTGTTGTCCATCACCTTTGAAGGGAGGTAGGGACGACATGTAGGTAGGTTTTTATACATGTATGCATGAAAAGAGTCATCATTTAAAATCTTATTTTAAAATGTACATAAATTAATTTGTGTATGGTAGCTCCTAATCTGAAATAGACATAGAACTGTTTAGATCTTTCCTATAGAATTTAAAATTTTATCCACAGTGATAAATATTATACTGACCTTTCCCAAACCAGTGGCCAAAAAGTCTCCCCATGTATTTAAAGAGACTTGTCAATGTAAAGGGAACTAAGATTGTGACTGCTTCCTTCATTTTGTCTACATTAGATTGAGTGCTCTGTGCAGTGTTATTTATTCAACTTGATGTCTGCTAAAGTAACATTGGATGACTCTTGTCACCTTAGGATTTCTCCTGGAAACAAGATGTCTGATTCAAAAGTCTGGTACCTCATTCATAAAAATATAATACTAATGAAATTTTTTAAGCTAGTTTAATACTATATGAGGAGAGGGAGTCAGAGATTTCTTTTGAGGGTTTACATGGTTTAAATGATTACTTAATTTTATTAGAACTCCATGACATTTAAAAAATACATATATATGTATATATATTTGAGAACAAATCTACTTAATCAGTAAAAATCAGTGTAATTTTTGAGTTCTGAGGCAGTTAGGTAGCATGTTAGACAGACAGAGTTCTGGGCCCAGAGTCAGGAAGACCTGAGTTTGAATGTGGTCTCAGACACTTAACTGCCGTGTAACCCTGAGCAAGTCACTCAATCTCTGTTTGCTTCACTTTTCTTAAGTGAAAAATGAATATGATGATAACATCCATCTCAAAGAGTTGTTGTGAGAATAGAATGTGAAAGCTTTTGTAAACATTTAGCCCTATGCCCAGCACAGAGGAGGGCCAATATAAATGTTTATTCCTTTCCCCATTCCTTATTAAAGCTTCACCAACACGATTGGTCTTTTTTCTTTCCAAAATACTGCTTTCTCATAATACAAGTACAAAGTGATTGAAAGATCTGACCAATGGCACTTCATAGTGGGAATGAGATCATGATATGACATCAGAGCTTGTAGATGATGAAGTTCAAGTGGTTTTTTTTGGTGGAAAGGGGATGGGAAGAATTGGCCTTGTAATAAAGATAAGATGACCTGTAAGCAAGGGCAAAACCATAGAAATGATAAGAATGGATACTTGCCATAAATAGAGAGGAACTTAGAAAATTAAACTTAGATAATTGCTGATAAATGGAGTCATGTTAAGGTGAGGTAGAATAGGGATGGAAGAGGAGAAATAATTAGTCTTTAATATCACAAGAAGCAATGACAAAAGGCAATGGAAGGGGGCGGCTAGCAGTGAATAGAGCACTGGCCCTGGAGTCAGGAGGACCTGAGTTCAAATCCGGCCTCAGACACTTAACACAAAAACTAGCCGTGTGACCTTGGGCAAGTCACTTAACCCCCAACTGCCCTCCAAAAAAAAAAAGCAAAAAAAAAGGAAATGGAAAAGGAAGGAGAGCTTGTAGGATTATGATGGAGTCAAGAGGAAGTTTGAATACAGGAACCAGGAAATTCTAGGGATGGATGGAAGAGAATTTGAGACTTCACAGACTTAATTCATGAAATCATGGAATTTCAAATTTGAAAAGGACTTTAGGTAAAGTAACTTCTTTTTTTGGGGGGGGGGTCTTTAAATGTCTGAAGCCAGATTTGAACTCAAGTCCTTCTGGCTCCAGGGTCAATGCTCTATTCCCTGCATCACCTAGCTGCCCCTAAAGTAACCTTTCTAAGCAAGAATTTCCCCTGTGAAAAGGAATATTCCTCCCGGAGGCTTCTACAAGAAGACTTTATCAAACTCCCTTAATGCTAATGCTTTCCCCCACTAGTTATCTCCAGTTTACCTTGTATTTAGCTTATCTGTACCTAATTGTTTTCACGTTGTACCCTCCTTTAGACCATGAGCTTCTTGAGAGCAAAGGTTCTCCTTTTGTCTTTCTTTGGTGTTTTGCATTGTGTCTAGTATATAGTAGATGCTTAATCAATTCTGTGCATCTAGGTAGTGCAGTGAACAGTTCAGGGCCTGAAATCAGGGGGACCTGAGTTCAAATCTGGCCTCAGACACTTACTAGCTATGTGACCTTGGGCACATCACTTAACTCTGTTTGCCTTAGTTTCCTCACCTGTAAAATGAGCTGGAGAAGAAAATGGCAAACCACTCCTTTATCTTTGCCAAGAAAACCCAGAATGGAGTCATGGTGAATTGGACACGACTGAAGCAACTCAGCAAAAAAAAAAAATAATAAATTCTTGTTCACTGGCTGACTGATCAGCTGCTCTAGTAAAGAGAAACCCATAAACTCCACAAGCCCCCGATTCCATCATCAAATATTTCTGATTATTAGGAAGTGTGTGTGTGTGTGTGTTTCTCTTTTCTTTCCAGCCTAAATGTGCCACCTTCCAGCTTCTATGCATTGTTTCTGGTTAAAGCATAATAAATAACCATGTGCTAGCCCTTCAAATATCTGATCACAGCTCTCATTCCCTCTCTGGGTCCGTCCCTCCCTCTCCAAATCCTTTCTTTGTTAGGTCGAACATCTCCAGTTTTTTCAGCTGATTCTTAAATGGCATGCTACCAAGACCTTTCTCCATTCTGGTTTCCCTCCTCTGAACATGCTCCAACTTATTAAATCCTTCCTAATATCTTGCGCACAAAACATCAGTTACTTACAACTCTGGAACTTCAGAATTCAGTATTCCATCGATGATTTGACCACTGTAGTGTTCAACAGAACTGGCATCATCCTAATCTTAAATGCTGTGCCTCACTCAATTTATAATTGATAATTTAATTTATAATTCTACCGCATTTCCTGGCTGTATATGATACCATTTACTTACATTAGTTTATAGTCTTCTAGGCCCAAAATCTTTTTTTTTCCCCCAGAGCAACTGGAATCCAGCCATGACTCCCCCATATGATATTTGTGAAACTGATTTTTGGAATCAAAATGTAAGACTTTTCATTATTCCTATTAAATTCCACTTCAGATTTAGTTTAATATCTCTTTTTTGAAACTTGATCTGTCATTCAGCATATAATAGCTATACCTCCTAGATCTGAGTCATCTGCAAATATGATAAGAATATAGATAGATACACATGCATTTACATATATGTATATATGCACGTATATGTATGCACACACATATATGTGTATGTATGTGTATATCCAAATCATTTATGAAAAAAATATAAAATGTTATAAAGTGAAACAAAGATCTCTGTGGAACTCCACTAGAGATATTGACCTTAAACCATTCATGAACTGTCATTATTAAATTAAAAACTCTAGGAAGACAGGAGACTTCTATCTATGCTGTCATCATCAGGTGGAGAAACTGCTACTTCAGTAAGCCCTCAGCAGGGATCCAATGACCATCACTATTCATCTCTTTTTCCTTTGACCCTCACTGAATGATCTCTCACCTGAGAGTATCTATATCTGTTAATTTGCATTGGAATCCAAACAGCTATTCCTTCTTCTTCTGAAAGGACCTCCCATCTGTTAATTAGTTCAGTATTTAATGTTCTGGGTTTTTTTTTTGTGTTTTGTTTTGTTTTTTACCTTACTCTGTCATATTCTTCCACTTTACAAGCTATTATGGGACAGGAATACCCTTTCTCTTCTGATCTTTTCTTTGTTTTTATAGTGAAGCTATTTCATTTTTTAAAAGAATGCTTCATTCTTGCAAAAAATAAAACATAGAAAGAGGAAAATAATTCAAATCTTTTTACCTGCCCTTCTGGGAGGGAGACCAGCCTGCTGCATTGAGGAGAGAGAACAATTTCTTCACTATGACAAAAAGATAAATGTGCACATTATTTGGGTCACTACAAAATTCTCCTTGCTTTCCATATTTTCTAGAATCAAGGCATCCGGGTCTTTACCATTCTTGCTTCTGCTCAGCCTCCCTGAAGATTGGCCCCCATGCCTGTAAGTCCCTCCTTTCTCATCTCCATCTGCTAGCTTCTCTGGGTTCCTTGCATTTTTATCTGTCTCACCTCCAAGAAGCCTTTCCTGGTTCCCCTTAATCATAGTACTTTCTCTCTGAGATTATCCCTAATTTTTTAGGCATTGTGCTCTGAGTAAAGCAGAAATGAAGAAGCTCAATAGAAAAGTGAAATGTGCAGATTTACAGAATCCACCTCAAATGTTCACATGTACTATTTGTGCCCAACCTTTGGGAGAGCCTTCTAAATTTATATTGGCCGAATCAGCCACAGACACATTGTAACTTGACTCTTAACATAATGATGTCATTTTGGTCCTCTTCAAGAACAAAGAGCAACAACCAACCAATCAATCTCCAGTTTAACTTGTATATATTTTGTTTGTATTTGGTCACTTATATCTTATCTCTCTCCTTAGACAAGCAGTTCTCAACCTTCCTAATGCCCCACCTTTTAATACTCCTATGTGGGCACATATGCATGTGGGCAGATCCACCTGGAGATGGATAGAGGAGTGGTGTCTCGGTTCCTAAGACCATCGGAAATATGTATTTTCCAGTGGTCTTAGGCGACCCCTGTGACCCCTGTGAAAGGGTTGTTCGACCCCCACAGATTGAGAACTGCTGCCTTAGACTGTGACCTCCTTGTTGGTACACTGCTTTGGTTTGTTTGTTTTTCTCCTTTCTTTGTATTCCCAGTTTTACACAGACACATAGCAGGTACCTAATAAATACTAGTCAATAAGTTGAGCAAGGAATAGAACCCATGTCCTAAAACTGAAAATTTAGGGCTCTTTCCAATCAATCAAGCTGGATTTCAATCATAGCAATGTCTGAACTTGAAAAAGGACATGTAGCAATTATGGGAAGAATACATACACCCCCTCCTAATTTCTGCCTTTTAAAATATTTAACCTTCATCCAAGCTCAGCTCAAGAATTATCTCCTGCATGAAGCCTTGCATTGTCCCATTCCTTTATCACCAAGCACAAATATAGTGAAGTTACCCCAAAGAGAAAAGAGATTATAACTACTGCTTTGTAATGACATAATTGACAATTGGTATCAGCCTTCCTTCTTTGCAGTCTCACATCATGCGTTAGTCTTTTTTTTTCCCCTCAATGCTAACCTCTCCAATTGTATCCTTGATCTCATCCCCCTCCCATCTCCTTTGAGACCTTGCTCCCCTGACCACTCTCTTACTTTCAAATTCTCCTTCTCTACTAGCAACAGTCTTGATACTTACAAATGTGCTTAAATCGACCTTTCCTTTAACGAACAAATTCTCTGTCAAGTTAGCTAGGATCCAATTTCTCTTCCCCATCACCGCTAGACTTCTAGAAATAACAGTCTAATTCACTGCCTTTACTTCCCCGAGGCCTACTCATTTTTCAACTTTCTGCAACCTGGTTTTCAATACCAGCCCTGAAACTACTCTTTTCAAAGTCAATGATGGCATTTGAATAATTAAATCCAGTAGGCCATTCTCTGTCCTCATTCTCATTGACCTTTCTGTGTCATCTTTTTCTTCTTGAGAGTCTGTCCTCTTTCAACCTGAGTCACAAAATATTCTTCTGGTTCTCTTTCTACATATCTGAACATTCCTTCTTGGTCTTTTTCTTCTGGTTCATCTTTTCCCCTTTTACTTTCTAAGTGTGAGCATCCCCTAAAACTCTCCTTGGATTTCTCTGCTTTCTCTACAGCTTCTCCATTAAAAATCTCAACTAATTATCAGCTTGTCACAGGTGACTCTGAAATCTATATTTCTAGCCCCCATGTCTCCTCAGGCTCCAATTTCTCATTTCTAACACCCTGTAGACACTACCTGGATGTCTTGCTAACACCTTGAATTCAATATGTTCAAGTCTCAAGTCATCACCTTCCTTCCAAAATCAGTCTTTCCCACTTCTCTCTTTCTGCAGATGGTACTGCATTTATCTAGGCTTCAATCTGCGGAATCATCTTCAGCTCTTCACTTTCCCCCACTACTTAGTTCTTATTAGCTGTCAATTCCACCTGTTCATTATTGCTAACATTTGTCTCCCCCTTTCTTGGCATACTGCTACAACCTTAATTTGGGCCTTCATCATCTCTCCCATCAATGACAATAGCTCCTTGATTGATCTTCCTGAGTCTAGTCTCTCCCCTGTCCAGTCCATTCTTCACCCAGCTGCCAAAATAATTATGCTAATTCACTGACCATGTCAGTTTCCTGCTCAAATTTTTTTTTAGTGACTCTGTATTGCCTATAGGCTAAGATATAACTCCTTAGCATAGCATTTAAGAACCTCCATGGTCTGGCTCCAAACTAACTTTCCAACCTTATTTCATTCTGTTTTCCTTCATGCATGGCACTTTCCAGCCCAATGGCACCAATAAGTACTCTATGATATGGTACTAGACTCTTCAAATTCTGTGCATTCACAAAGGCTACTTCTCCTCTACCGTGGGCCTCCAAACACCTGAAATGTACTCCCTCCACATTTTTGAAATCCTCCTTGTTTAAGGACTATCTCAGGTGATGTCTCCTTGATGAAATTTTTTTCCCATTTCCAACAAACTTTATATAGGTCTCAAATAATTTTTTCCTTAATCTCAATGGAATTTCTCTATTAGAGTTTTTTAATAACAGGTATTTAGCAATGCAACTAATTTATTCTCATTTACTTTTATCATGTTATTTTATTTTACAATTAAAAAGAATTTATTTTCTTCCTCATACCCCTCCTTTCCCAGTGCAGAAGAAAAAGGAAAAACAAAATCGTTGTTAAAAAAAATGCATGGTTAAGCAACAAGAATTTCAATCTGTTCATGTCCAAAAAAAATGTATGTCTCATTCTGTTTCTTGAATCTATCCAGCTAAATGCAATCTCTCCTTCCTCAATTTTTCTTAAGGCAATTTGCCTGGATTTCACTTGTGTTTATGCTTATGATAGCATTCTACCAACCTCGTACATGTGTCCTTTCTCCCATTACATTATTATATATTATATTGGTGAAATATTATATGTTGGCAAAATGGTTGAAAGCAAGGGTCATATCTTTCTATCTTTCTATCTATAACCACTGTGTATCCTACACATTGTAAGCACTTAAAAAAAGGATTAATTAAATGAGGCATTTTGTTGAGTGCTCCAATTATATATTACCATCTTGGGTTCATAATATTTAGGACCAATTTCTGCCTGAAAAGAGCTTACACGATGTAAGAATTGTGCATTTTATACCTAAGAGGCCAACGACACCCCCTAAAAGACAGAGATCAATCCAGTGAAGTTTTTTTTTGCCTACCTGATGTTGATAATTGTTTACCAAATCTGCTTTTAAATGCCACAGGCAGTACTAATGTGTTAAATAGTAACGATTATACGTGACTTTTACTTCACCTAGTTGTTAGCAATGGGGAATAGATAATTTTGCCTGTGGTATATCTGAATTCATGTGATAATGTGTTATGTTAACATTCTTCTATACAGGAGTTACCTGTACCAAAATTGAAGATCAGAAAGACTGACTTCCCTGTTTGCAATGACAGGAAGTAATGATACAATGGAAAAGACCCAAGGAACCTGAACTCCCCGTACTAAACTTTGGTCACTTCATCCTCTTCAGGGGTATCTATAACAGGAGGAAAGAAACAAACAAAAAAACCCCTACAATATAGAGTTGCGTGTCTACCTGGATTTTTCATCAGAAAAAAAAATGAAATTGAAAGTGTTTCCTGAAACATTTTCTCTGTGAAAACAAAAACTAGTCTCCAGAGGGAAGAAAGAACATGAACTGTTTTGACTCTAATCACAGCACATTTTTCCTCAAAAATTTAAAGCACTGAGGAATCCATGAACATTTTCCTATAAGAAAATAATTTTTATCAATTTAACAGTCTGAGAAATTTCCCACATCATGTTAGAAAAAAGGTCAAAATCCACCAATGACCAGGGAGTGAAAGGGAGAAATCTAAGGTGGATTTGGGGTGGAGAAGGGAGTGGACATGGTAAGAGAGCTATGAGGTATTTGTATAATGCACTCTTGTACTATAAGACAGACAGACAGAGACAGAGACACAGAGATGGGGGAGGGGGATTTGACCTACATGGAAAGGAAGGAAATAGTAATTTCTTAAGTGCTCATTACATACCAGGCACCATGCTAAGCATTTTACAAATATTAGCTCATTTGATCCTTACAACAGTCTTGAGAGGCAGATGGTGTTATCATTCCCATTTTATAGCTGAGGGAACTGAGGTAAACAGAGATTAGGTAGCTTGCTCAGGGTTTCACGTCTAGTAAGTATGTGAGGCTAGAGTTGAACTCAGTCCCAATGCTCCATCCACTCTGGCACTTAGCTACATCTCCTCTTGAGAATGTGTCTTACTGAAAACCAAATGGAGGTGGGGACTGTAACCAACCAAGCAAGGACTAAGAATCAAGGCCCAGGTCTGTTTCTAAAATGTACTGCTTGGTTTTCCCTATGTTCATGGCTCCAAGCTTCCCGGCTGCCTTTAATCAGATTGTAATCATGTATGAAGCAGGGTTTCCAAAGGTCCATAAAACTTTGCGTTGGTGGCTAATTAAATACATTTTATGACCAACTCAAGATTAATTCAATAAAAAAAATGAGTGCAAGACCACAGAGGGTGGTTTATGTTATCTGCTGCGCTGACCCACCAACAAATATTTTGTTGACCTCCATCATTTATCTACAATCCTTCCATTTCTGCTTTTCCCTCCAATCTTTCACCCCCAAGATAAAATATGGATCAGATGTTGCACAATAGCTATTCTTAGGAGCAACAGATGCAAATGTGGTGGCTTTTCAATTATTTGGCAACCAAACTGATGGTTTCAAGACAGCAACTAATTAAAATCTAATTGAAATAAAAGCATTTCCAATTCAGTCTTCCTTCATCGGCTCCCCAGTAAAAGATTTTTTGCTTTGTGGACTGGCTCTCTTCAGTCCCATTAGCTCCCTTTGCTTTGTAAACAGTCTGTTCTGGATTGCTATCTCTGTATATCTTGACATATTCTGTAAAGGGCCTGGGGGTATGGGATGAGGGAACTGAAGGGAGGAGAGGATGTTTAGAGTGAGAATGAAAGATATAAGGGAGAAAATGAATGGAGTGGAAAGAGAGCCAAGGAATGAGATCAGAGGAATAGCCAAAGAATTTAAGATTGGGAGAATTTTGAATTTAGGGTAGGGAAGTGAAGATCCAGGGAGAAAATGAAGGAAAAAGAAGAAAAGGAGTAGGGAGAGGGTTAGAAAAAAGGCAGATTAGAAATCATGCGTTTATTGTAAGGAAGATGTCTAAGAAAAAGATAGATTTTTCAAAATAATGTTTCCTGGGGCGGCTAGGTGGCACAGTGAATAGAGCACTGGCCCTGGGGTCAGGAGTACCTGAGTTCAAATCCGGCCTCATACACTTAACACAAAAACTAGCCATGTGACCTTGGGCAAGTCACTTAACCCCAACTGCCCTCCAAAAAAAAAAAAAGCAAAAAAAAATAATAATGTTTCCTAATGCTTGCATAGTCCCTGATTAAAAACAAACAAAAAACTTCATTGAATCTCTATTGTCTATTGCATAAATGTAAATTTGGGGGCACTAGCTGGTTCCAGTCTTACCCTAGATTACTGTCCTTCACATGCCAAATGGGACTTGTTCCCCTACTTTATCCTACGATCTCCAGCATTGGCACATGTGCAATGGCTGCCCCCTTTTCCTTATAATGTATTGCCGCCTCATCTTTGCCTGTTGAAATCATTCTTTTCTTTCAAATGTTCAGCCCAGACACCAGCTTCTCTATGCAAATTTCCTTGATCACTTTCTCTCTTCATATTTTCCTAGAGTATTTTGCCTAGCTCAATGTATTGCCCTTCTCATAATATCTGTGTTATTGGTCATTCGTGGGTGCCATATAACCTTAACCAGAATAGAGCTTAGAGACTGTCCTTTTTCATCTTCATAGCCTTAGCACCTAATGCAGGGTCTGATGCAAAAGTAGTCATTTCATAAATGTTTGGTTGGCCTTTTTAATTGAGTTAAAAAACTAGGTTTGGGTAATCAGGGGGATGATGAATTGATCCACAGGGCAGGTCATGGGGCTTCCAGAAACAAGAGTAGTTTTGCTTTTGTTAAAGTGCACAGAATGAGAGGTGTTGGGGAAAGGAGGCAGAGGGAATGGTAAAATGACCAAACAAGGGACTGTGTGTGAATAGCTGGTGGGATGACGTGCAGCAGCACATCTGGGACTTGAAATTGGCTACATAGAGTGGGTTTATTTATTTTAAACTCAGGCATTTATTAATCAAGCAGTACAAGGAAGAGGAAGAAGATGTAGGTGATTGTTAGAAACCTGTTTAACTAGGTAGGATAATTACAATGATAGTTGCTTTTTTTAAAGCACCTTAAGGTATAAAAAACAATTCACATATATAATTTCATTTTATCTGGGCTTCAAGGGGTGGGGAAAGGGAAGCCTTTATTAAGCACCTAATATATTCCAAGTACTGTGCTAAGTACTTTACAAATATTATCTTATTTGACCCCTGTGAAGTAGGGGTCATTATTGTTCTTATTGTTCAGGCGGTCAGTCATGGTCAACTCTTTGTGACCCCATAGACCACTGGACGTCAGGGCCTTCTATTTCTAGAAGTCTATCAAAATTCATGTTCATTGTTTCCATGATACTATCTATCCATCTTGTCCTCTGCTGCCCCCTTTTCCTATTGCTTTCAATCTTTCCCAACATCAAGATCTTTTCCAATGAGTTTTGTCTTCTCATGTGGTCAAAGTATTTAGGCTTCAGCTTAAATTTGACCTTCCAATAAATAACCTGAATGAATTTCTTTAAGTAATGACTAATTTGATCTCCTTACTGTCACAGAGAATCTCAAAAATATCAAAATTTGATAATATGAATATAAAGTACAAACGTGATAATGTTTCAAGTCTCGGTGATGATGATGATGATGATGACAATGAACAACTGGTAAATACAAATACTTGAAGTCTCACAGTGAGGTGCAGGTAAAGAGTTTGCTTATTTTTGTCTTTGTATGAAAAAAACTCCTTATTCATTTATTAGCAACGCCAAGTGTAGGATAGTACTTTGTGATTCAGTCCTTTAGCAACACTGTCAAAGAATGAAAGGAAGAGAAAACCATATTGGGAAATGAGTGTCAGTAAATAAACATTTATTGTTAGTGTTTATTATTGACCAAGAATAGATCAGTAGTGCCTAGGTATTATGTGCCAGGCACTGGGCTAAGTTCTGATGCTACAACAGTTTGTGACCAGCTGTCACTAAGGAGTATGAGAAAAGAGATGGTCTTGTCCCATAGTCTAGATTGAATTATCAACTTAAAATGTTTTTAAAATGCCTTCAGCCTCAAAAATGCTTTTGTGTCTTTGGGGTGTCATAAATATGGTGATGGGATATATAAACTTGAGATATGAATAGGCATATGAATACTAAAGCAAAAAGTCTATCCTTTCTCATTCTATTCACTAAAATGGGACATAGGGTCTCTGAAAAAGTACTGGATTTGGAGTCCAAGGACCTGGGTTCCAGTCTCCTCTCTTTCATTTACCACCTATGTGATCTCATACGTATTTCTTCATCTCTTGGGATTTCGGTTTTATCACCTTTAAAATGAAGAGATTAAATCAGATAATATATAAATTCCCTTCCGAATCTCCATCCTATGAAATGTCGTGTGTGTGTGTGTGTGTGTGTGTGTGTGTGTATGGAATCAAAGGATCTATACATATTCAAAAATGGAAGAAATCTCAATCTTTTCATGTAGAAGAAGGTGCTATTTTTTACTTACTTATTTCATGGAATAAAACAAGCATTTCCATAACATAACATAATAAAAAAGATGATTACTCATGAAACTGCAAATCTATTATGTACAATTTGGTATTCCTTTTAAATATACAATAGTTATCACGTAAATTTATTTTTCCTCCCCCCCTCACCCTAAAGATGGCTACCATTAGACACATAAAGGGGTATATATCTATATCTGTCTATATGAAAAATTGTCCTAAGCATACTTTTTTACTTATCAGTTCTTCCTCTGGATGCAAATAATGCCTTTCTTTATATGTCCTTTATGGTTAGTTTGAGTATTTATAACAGTCAAAATGATTTTTTCACTCAAAGTCATTCTTAAAATTATATTTCTGTCTCTGTATACAATGTTGTTATGCTCAAAGAGTCATTAAATTGCCTATACTTTTTGACCCAGAAATACCACTAGTAGGTCTGCATCCCAGATGAGTAGGGAGAAAGGAAAAGAACGTAAATGTTCTAAAATGTTTACGGCAGCTCTCTTTATGGTGGCAAAGAAAGGGAATTTGCAGAGATGCTCATCAATTGGGAAATGACTGAACAAGTTAACCAACCAGTCCCATCTAACAAGCAACCTTTCTAAAAGAGGATAGAAAATAGCTATGCCATGACATCAGGGGAGGAAGGAAGCAGAAATGTGTGGAATTGGGAGACTTAAAACATCTCTGTTTGCATCTTCCTGTTCACAAGGTTTCTGACTCATCCCTGTCTCTATTCTCCCAACCAGGGCCCCTTGAAAAGAAGTGATTTTTCCAAAGAATCTGCAAACCCATTTGCAATAGTTTGTTTTGTTTTGTTTTTTCCCCTTCTCCATAGCCTGCCAATCCAGGGTGGCCTCCTAGAACCCTGGGCAGGGGGTCCAGTGCTGGAGAGTCTCCCATGCATACTGTGCAGCGTTTCACTCGAGCAAATGATTCACCATTATTAATCTTGGCAAGAGGTGGCAGAGGATCACACTGATCAAATGATATCTGTATTATCAGAGAGACATTGAAGCTGTCGCTACATTGCTCCAGCCCCCCTCTCCCTCTCTCCTTCCCTCTTCCCAGCAATATTCACAGTAGCTTAAGGGCTAAACAAACTTGGTTTGAGGACGAAGGAACTGAAGCAATTTGCCTCTGTGCTATTATTAACCACAGGGTTTAGGAAGGCAGCAGTACTGGCAGCCTGAGGAGGGAACCCTGCTGATCCCAGAATTTAAGAAAAGACTTAGAAAAGGGGGGATTGGATGGCTCAGCAATTTCATGTGTGGCTGACTTCGTTTTCCACCTCTAGGCACCGGTTCCAAATCGAGCCCAGGTCAATAGCAGTGTCATATCATACCCGGCCAAACAGTGAAGTCAGATACCTCTCAGAATCATGGGAGATGAAGCAAGATGTAGTGGCTAGAGAGGGAGAACAGACCTAGGAAAACATAATAGCTTCATGACCCTTGGCAAATCACTTAGCCTTTCAATGTTCTAGACCAGGGCTATCAAACATTAACATTCCCAACTGCTGCCTGACCTGGATTAAAATGTAATTGAGAAATATTTCATATATTGGGAGATATAAAATAAATAAAAATACAGTAGAAAATAAAATGTTAATATATAGTTATCTAAGTCGATATGCAGCAGCAATCCTCTTTCTATTTGAGTTTAATGCCACTGCCCTAGAAAATTCCCTCTACCAAAAGATGACCTGCTTTGGTTGAGAAATTTCCCCCATTTGGGAATTCTTTATAACAAAAAGCACCATGGTGGCTAGGTGGCACAGTGAATAGAGCACTGGCCCTGGAGTCAGGAGGACCTGAGTTCAAATCCAGCCTCTGACACTTAACACTTACTAGCCTTGTGAACTTGGACAAATCACTTAACCCCAATAGCCCTCCTTTCCCCCCTCCAAAAAGCAAAAAAAAAAAAAGCACCCATCCAATCTCTATCTCTATTTTCAACATGATCTGGAAGAATTCTCATTTCTGCATTGAGTGTGTCACCCAATGATGCTCTTCATAGGCTCATAGACTTTGAACTTTAGTGCATCTAAGCACCATCTTATCTTGCCCTCTGATTCACAGAAAACCAAACCTGGAAAGGAGATATGACTCCTTTGAGCCTTGCAAGTAGGGAGTGGATTTGAACACAGATCTCTTAATTCCACTTCTCAACACCTGCTAATTCATAAAATGTTAGAATTGACCCCCTTATTTTCCAAGTGAGGAGACTGAAGCCTCAAGAGGTTAGTTACAAAAGAATCCCAAAATGACACTTAGAAAGGAAACAATAATCACATCTCCAACTCCTTTGCCAACCCCAAAGGCAGATCATTAGTTTGAATGCATTTCATATTTATTTATCTATATATGTTAGCCCTTCCACCCTTCTCACCTACCCCTCTAACCACAGAATGGGAGCTCCTTGAAGTTGCGGATGATTTCATTGTTGTCTTTCATTCATCTTTTGCCTACTGCAGCGCATGTTTAGATATTTTTAAATGTTCATTGAATTGAACTGAATTTAATTACCTCCTTATTGTACTTTTCTTGGACATTCAAAATTCTTTGAATAAGGATATAGATCAGTAGCTAAACCCAAAGAAACTGCTACATAAAAGTGTTAGAGTCAATAAAAATATGTAGCATAATATTCAAACAGGACTTTGCTTAACCTCTAGGTCTTTTCTACACTGTTATAAAGGTGGTACAACACCAACTATGCACAGATTAAAGGTTTTAAAGTTTAGTGCTGGGATGAAAATGTGTGTGTGTGTGTGTGTGTGTGTGTGTGTGTGTGTGTGTGTGTTGGTGAGGCTATGAGGAGACACAACCATTCTGGAAAGGAATTTGGAATTATGCCAAGAAAGTAACAAATGCCTATGTCGTTTGACTGAGAGATGCTACTTCTGGGTGGATACTTGAAGGCTGTCCTTATTGAAAGGCTGTCCTATATCATCTCTAAATTTCTAGTAACAATGTTTAGAGGCAATTGAGTATAATGGACAGGGCGCTTGTGGCCAGGAAGATTGGAGTTTGAGTTTGAGTTCTGTTTTAATACCTATCAGTTGTGTGACCATAGAACTAACTTATTTGAATATTCTCTCAGACTATCAGTTCTAGGGAAGGTGATGATCTGTTTTGCTAAATGGCCTTTCCTCATTTGGGAGTCCTCTATATTGGACTGTAATGGAATATCACTGTATTAATTCAAATGATGTGCATGAAGAAAATAGAAGCATGGAAAGAAATAACAAGTTGATACAGAGTAAGGTGAGTAGCTGGGTGACCCAGTGGATAGAGTGTTGGTGCTGGAGTCAGGAAGACTCATTGTCCCAAGTTCAAATCTGGCCTCAGACACACATTAGCTATGTGTCCCTGGGCAAGTTACTTAACCCTGTTTGCCTCAGTTTCCTTATCTGTAAAATTAGCTAGTGAAGGAAACGGCAAACTACTCCAGTATCCTTGTCAAGAAAACCCCAAATGTGTTCAAGTAGAATCAGACATGACTGAAATGACTGGACAGAAACAAAAAAGTAACTACAACCAGGTAAGTAATATGTCCAATACTATAGCAATGTAAATGAAAAATACACCACAAAATAAAAAAAAAACCACACAATATAATCGTGATAATCAAGCATTTTTTTCTGAAGAAGCACTAAGAATGGGCCTCCCTCTTCCCCACCCCCCCACCAAAGGTAGAGGATTATAACACTTAATGTAATATCAGACTTGTTTAGCTTTGTCTATTTTTTTCAGTATATCCACTTTCTTTTTATTTATTATTATAAGGGATGACTCTGGACTGGAGAAAGGGTTGGGCTATAGGATCATGGGATCATAGGTTTAGAGCTGGAAGGGGCCTAACTTGTCATCTGTTCCATCCCCCTCATTTTAAAGGTGAAGTAACTGAGACCAAGGAAGGTTAATTCATCCGCCTAAGGTCACACAGTTGGGAAGCAGGAGAGTTGAAATTTGCATGAAGGATTTCTGATTCAAAATCCAGGACTTTCCACTGTACTGTGAAATGAAAGAATTTTTTTGATACCAATATTGTTTTAAAGAGAGAGAAAGAAAAAACAGGTGTACATTTTATTAACCTGCAAAATAGTTCATTAGCATTAAACATGAGCAACAGCAATTCATTAAACTACTATGTGTCATGTACTGTGCTAAACAACGAAAATACAAAAACAAAAGTGAAACATGAACAGCCTTCAAGGAGACTACATTCTAACAGAAGAAATAGCCTGTACATATAAGAATATATACAGAATATATATATGAAATGAATACAGGATGCTTTGTGGAGGAAGCACATCTGAAGCTGGGTATGGGAGGAGGTGGATCAGGAAAAACTTTGTGTAGATGGTAGCACTTGAGCTGAGTTTGGAAAGAGACCAATTCTAAGAGTCTGAGATGAGGAGGAAGAGCATTCCAAGAATGGGGAGTAGGAAGGGAGGCAACCAAGGCAAAGGCAAAGAGATGAGAGATGGAGCATTGTATATAAGGAACAGAAAGAAGACAGTCCAATATGACTAAAGCAGAGAACAATAATGAGCAAGAAGCCTATGTAGGTCGAAAAGTTCTAACCAGCTTTAAATGCCAGGCAGAGGAGTTTATACTTGATATAGAGGCAAAAGTCATCACGATTTTTAAAGTGAGGGAGGAGTAGAGGGTAGAATTTAGTGGTGGTACTGATGCTCAGATATGCACTTGGGGCATGGCGAGTTTGAGATGCATACGGGCATCCAGTTCAAAATGTCTCATAGGCAGTTGATGACATAGGACTGGAGCTCAGGTGAGAGTCTAGGGTTGGATACACTGTAAAGATTCAGGATTAATTTCCATAGACATGCTAACAAAACTCTTGGGAGATGATATGGTCAATAAGTGCAAAAGTGAAGAAAGAAAAGAGAAGATATTCCAAGACAGAGCCTTTTCATGGATGATAATCCTGGGGAAAGAGACAGCAGTAATACAGGTAGGACAACCAGGAGAATAGCAACACAAAACCCAAGAGAGGAGAGAGTTTCTAGGAGAGTCAATGGTGTCAAGGGTGCTCTAGAATCCAACTTGTCCCAGGGCCATCTTTATCTGTATTTCTTTGAAAAACAAATAAGAGGGTAGTGAGAATATGTTGAATTTATGTAACACTTTAAGGTACACAAAGCCCTTTTAACATTATTGATTATCACAATTACATTATGTGTTTTTTTTTTATTTTGTGGTGTATTTTTTCATTTACATTGTTGTAGTATTGTACATATTACTTACCTGGTTGTAGTTACTTTGTTTTTTTTTTGTCCAGTCATTTCAGTCATGTCTGATTCTACTTGAACCCATTTGGGGTTTTCTTGACAAGGATACTGTAGTGGTTTGCCATTTCCTCCATGACCTTTTAACATTTGATCTCAAGAATTTAGTGAAGCAGATGTTATCATTCTCCTTTTTACTAGCCATACAGAAGAAGAAAGTGACTCTCAGAGAGCTAGTTGACTTGCTCAGGATCACAGAGATAATAAGTGTCTGAGACAGAATTTGAACCCAGACCCTCCTGACTCCAAGTCCAGCACTCAATTCACTATGTTGTGGTGCCTCTCTACATAAGTATAGAGCTCTGACTGAACTCTCCCAGTAGCAGCCTGGGACATCACAAGGGGGGGGCTGGGTAGGAAGAGAGTGCCTTATCCTACCTAGATAATCACTGATAATTCACAAAGAAGATAAAATAATTAGGAATTAACTTTAAAATCATTACAGTATTCATAATGATTTTAGTTTAGTCTTCTTTGCCTTTCACTTACACTAAAATAATTTTTGCGACCTTTCCCTCCCAATACAGTCAACTCTTCAATATACATATGTGCAATCACCTCTTTGTGGATTATCTGTGGCAAATTGTAAATCCCAAACTGCTTCTCCACTTCTGTGAAGTATGCTTCTGAGTCGCCCAAGTTCAGTTGTGCTCAAGGAATGGAAAGTTATTTTAGTATCAGCCTAAGCACAACATATTTTGGAAGAAAAAGATAGGATGAGACTATCGAAATATGGAGGTGATATCACCAAGGACTTGACAACTGATCAGGTAGAAGAGGTGACCAAGCAGAAAGAGTCAAGAATGTCTCTGAGATTGAAAAACTTACAATATGTATTATATAGACATACACAAATGTATTATAAATGAACTCATACACATATGCATTATATAGATATTACATGCACATTATATACATGTACATTATATATATATATACAGATATATAGTGTGCATAATACATACATATATGTACTTGGTAGAATTGCTTGACATTGTAGATTATATGACATCATTTTCACTAATTTCATAAAATGAGGATTCTACTGACCTACCATTAATAGACAATGTGTTTTGAGACATATTTTGAATGACAGTAAGGAGTCTGACCCATTTAGCCATAATTTCTTATACCAGCTTCCTATGACCAAGGGCAGAAATTTTCAAGGCAAATGAATGGGGTCATTGGTTCAGTAGGTAACCATAGACAAAAGCACAGTTAATTATACTACAAGGGTATTGAATTGATGACCTTGGTTTCATTAACCTCCCTGTTTTAATAAAATTAACAGACCAGAGAGAACCATACCACTAGTTCCCTACAACAGCATGAATGATAAAGAATTGATTGTATGGAAAAAGACCAGAACACTTCATTTACTTTAAGTGTCATATCTCCCAGGTCAAACTCATTTATAGGCTCTTTAAAATCTATTTACCTTAGACATGTTCTTCTTTCTAGGGCTACAACCAATTCCCCCCAAAACAGCATCTCTTAAGAGACGGCATTGCATATTGTCTCAGACCACTAAGGCATGACCACACTTAATACATTTATAAAGACAAAATTGCAGGCTTCTGTACTCGCTGACCCCCTCTGCATTCCCCAAGCTGTCACCCGCTATTAAGATACAGGGCTTCATTCTGCTGGTCACTGACTGTAGATATGTAGCTACTGGTTCTAGCAGTTATCTCCTATTGTAGAGCCCAATGACCGCTCTGAGATCCAATGGTTCTAAAACTGGGAAAAGGTGCTTGTTTCAGCTGTTTGGTTCCCCTCTGCCTATTTTGCCCCTAAACAAATTAGGAATAAGACAAAGAAATAGAAATCTTATTAAGGAGGAAAAGATGTCAAAATAAGGAGCTGATCTCATTCCATCTTTGAATCACCATGACAGGGCTCAGTCTATATATAAATGAACATGTCAAAGGTTTAGGGTACAAAGGGAGCTGTACATTGCTCTTCTAACTATCAAATTTGGAGACGGAAGAGAATCTATGAATTTGTTTTGCTTGACTCTATGTATTACATAAGAAGCCTTTTTTTCCTCTTTGGGTTGAAGTTAAGAGAGGACTGAGGGTGGGCATAGTGATAGTGTTCCTCCTCTTCCCACAAAAAAAGGAAAAAAGGAAATAAAAGAATATCAATGAAACATTTTAAAAAGTAAGCAGAGGAAAGTAGGAAGTTCAGAAGGGGGCCAGGCAAGTAGAGTAGTATTGCAATTATGGAGTCAAATTTAATATATGCTTTTTTTTAAAGAGAAAACTGTATTTGAGATTCATGGTATTATATATAATATATTTTTTCATGTTCTTTGTCTAAAGAAATTTACACTTTTCTTGATATTTTTCAGTTTTATAATAATTTAAAAAAATATGAGACAGGTAGAACAAAAGGGCAGATGAAGGAATACCATCCAAAGTATGTTTGGGGATTTTGTTTTCACTCTGTTCTGCTCTTACCCTCAGGAAATAACACGTGATAACTCTTCATTAATGCTGGCACAGGATAATGGTCACCCACCTTGAGATAATTAGAATATATGGTCCAAGATAACGACCCCACTTGGGTGGTTTAGTTGTACTTCTACATAAAAAGAGGAAGCTTAACCCAGCAATCTCTCAAAGCCCCTCATAGCTCAATTAATGGAAACAAAATGCCAAGTATCTACACAGCCCAATCATTCCTAAAGGGGTATTTTGTGTTTATTTAGCCAAGTTGAAGTTTTTCTTTTTACTCTTTTTTTTTTTTTTGCTCTGGACACTTGGTCATAGTCTAAATATACTTTAATTAGACAGACTGACTGTTAGTTCCTGTAATTGTCAAAAAGGTTTAGGTCTAGTGTAATCCCAGCTCCCTGTGCTAATTCACACATAGGTATCAGGATACGAAAATGTAAGTGCAATATGTCTTCAAATATTTATTTCTTACATTCTGTCAGTCATGCTTAGCTCTATGGTCCATTTCACAAAATATCACATATCTTTCCATTTTGTTTTGGTTGGCTCAGGAAATGAAAAATGTTAATATACTGTATTTTCTTTTTAAATAGATTATTAGATTTTGTTTATGGATCACGTACATTTTCTTCTGCATTCCTACCCCTTTCAGATAGCCATCCCTTACAATAAATATGTTTTTAAAAGAAAATAGAGAAAGATTAAGGGAAGAAACTTAACAAAACTGATCAATATATTGAAAAATTCTGACATTATAACCAGTGTTTGGGGTGCCATGTTTTCTGTGAGTGATATAAAGTTCCTATTCTGATGAATATTTTCAGTAAGTATTGACTGATATTGATTAGCTCATCACTCTAAATAGCATTCCCAGAAAACAATCATTGACCTAATATTACAGTAGTAATAATAATGATGACCGTAACTGACCACTTCTGTGAATTGCTTTTATATACAGTTATAGTTGCCAACGTGATATTCCTAAAGCAGGGTCTGACCACCTCACTCTACTGTTTAATAACCTCTAGTTAGTCCTTCTTACCTCTAGAATCAAATACAAAGTCTCTAAGCACTTAGAGTCCTTCACAACCTGGCTTTGACATACCTTTAAGAAGTAACATGGTACAGTGGAAAGAGTGTTGGTTTTCAAGTATTTAATGATATTTTAACACAGATCCTCTGACTCAAGAACCAGCACTTGCCACCTGCATGACATTGGGCATGTCATATAACCCTTCTTGACTTCATTTTCTTCATCTATAAAATAAGTAATGTATCATTCTCAAAGAGTAATGCCTAATCCAGTTCATTTAGTTTCTAGATGATCTCCAAGATATGCTTAGTTTCCTAGCCTTATCACATGTAATTCCTCTTCATAAACTCAATAGTCTAGCCAAGCTGTCCTCGTTGTTCTGCACTCAAGACTTTCCATCTGCCATCCTTGTGCTTTTTCAAGGCTATCTCCCATGCCTAAAATATAGTCCTTCTTTACCTCTAACTCTTAAAATCTGTAGTTTGCTTTAAAGCTCAGCTCCAGGGCTACCTTGGATAGAAGACTTTATTGTGATTGCTGCAACTTAAAATTGTCTTGTATTTATTTTGAATGTATTGCCCCTCTTCCAAAACATGTAAGCATGAATGCAGATACTTTTAATTTTGTCTTTGTATTTTCAGTGCCTGGAACAGTGCCTGGCATAGAAGGTGCTTAATAAATGCTTATTTACTGGTACATGATATCATATGAATCTCATAACGACCCTGTGCAACAAGTATTATGTATAATCCCCATTTTATAGGTGAGGAATGTTAAGATTACGGAATTAAAATTACTTGCTTCATTTGGTATTTTCATCAGTTTTCATGGATATAATTGTAATCTCTATGCAGATGACTCTCAAATCTAAATATCCTACCCAAAATTCTCAGCTGACCTCCAGTCTCACATCTCCAACTACCTTTCAGACATTTCAAACTAGATGTCCAGTAGATATCTTAAACTTAACATTCTCACAACTAAACTTATTATCTTTTCCTCTATGTGCTCTCCCATCCCTTTCTATTTTCCTCTTCTACTTACTGGAGAGAGCAAAAGTATCCTTCCAATCCCTCAGGCTAGTGAGTCTCTTGCCTCAAATATCTCCCCATTCCAGTCCATTCTCTGTTCACTCATCAAAGTGATTTTCCTAAAATGCAGATGCAACCTTGTCACCTCTCCTTTGTCCTCCACTCAATAAACTCTAGTGACTCCCTCTTGCCTCCAGTATCAAATACAAAATACTATTTGATATTCAAAGCACTTCATAACCTAGCTCCCTCCTACCTTCCTAGTCTCCTTAGACTTTACTCCCTGTAAAGTACTCTTCAACTCGGTGACACTGGTCTCCTGGCTATTCCAGGAAAAAGATACTCCATCTCTTGGCTTTAGACATTTTCTTTGGCTATCTGTTACACTTAGTATATTCTCCTCAGTTCCATCTCCTGACTTCCCTGGCTTCATTTAATTCCCAATTAAAAAATATGTTTTTAACAGAAAGCTTTTCCCTATCCCATTTAATTCTAGATCCTTCCCTTTGTTAATTATTTCCTATTCATGGTAAAAATAGCTTGCTTGCACATATTTATTTGCATGTTGTCTCCCCCATTAGATTGTAAACTCATTGAGGGTAGGGACTGTCTTTTGTCTCTTTTTTAGTATCCCTAGCACTTAGTACAGTGCCTGGCACATAGTAGTTGCTTAATAAATGTTTATTGCCTGATTGGCTTGCTCAAGGTCATATAGTATTAGGGACAGGAGAAAGGGGGCTCAGATCCATTGTCATCTTCTGCATGAAGTTTTTTCCTGATATTTCCTTGTCCATCCCATCCCTCACTGCTAATATCTGTGCACCAAAATCATCTTGTATCTTATTGGTATATATCTTTATGTACAGATTGTGTTTCCCCTTGTTAGGTTGTAGTTATATTAGTTATAAATTCCTGGAGGGCAAGAATTAGTTCTCTTTTGACTTTTTCCCCTAGTGCCTAGCATATATAGGGACTGTACCTGTAATACCGTTAATACAAAAAACTTCCAGCCGAGGAAAGTCATTCTACTCGTCTAAGTCATACCTTCCCTAATCTTAGAAAATCACCCAGATTACTGCAAGTTTAATCAGTTTGCCCAGGGTCATACAGCTAGGCTACATCTGAGGCAAATTTGAACCCAGTTTTAGCTGGATCTGAAGGGAGCTTTCTAGCCACTACATCATCTGCATCTCAGAGAGTAAACTATAGTTAGCACTTAATAAATGGTTGTTAATTGGTCGAGTTCATAACTGCACCCGTTTTTGAGGCATTCACTTTTCTCCCAGGACCTAGAACAGCATTTGAAAGAGTGTTTAGCGTTAGGTATTTGGATCAGAAATTAATTTTTTTCAATGTAATCGTTGGGGAATTCTCTCTGTTTCCTTTCCCCCTCCCATTTCATCATTGGTTTTCTTACTTTCGCTCAGTGAAGGTATTTCTTCTGTTGTTGTGAAGGATCTGTTATAACATTGTGTGGACACGATTTCTAATTCATATTCGCTTAGTGTATCATGGGAGGTTTCACATCTCGGCTCCTTGATTACACACAAAGAATATGTTGATAGCTGAGCAGAGGGTATTGCATAGTATTGGGACCCCATTGGGGAACTAGGGCAACATCATCCAAGTCAATGAAAGAGTAGACTGTATGCCAGAGGACAGAAGCCAAGCTTGCTGTTGGTGGTTAGGCAAACAGTACATGTAAAAATAAATTGATTTGAACTCATGCTATAGCTGTACGATTTGATCTGGCATCATAGGGATGAACTCATCTTTATAAGCTGTCACTGTCGGAAAAGAATTCCAAATATGCAATGATTTTAACTTGAGAATCTGTTTTGATTTAATAGATGAAAACTTGAAAGCAAACATTCTGTTGCTTTCCCATCATTCCCTCCCCCCAGTAAGTGATGCCCTTATGTTTAAAGCCTGCCCTCATCTTTAAGGGCAAGAATTCCCTGGTCAAAGATTAATATTTAAAACAATGGACTAAAAGTCAAAGGACCTTGGGTCAAATATTGTCTCTTCTACTACTTAGCTATGTCAGTTGAAGAAAGTCATTTCAGTTTTCTGGACATCTTTTCTGCACCTATAAGATAAAGGGGGTAGCAATAGATGCTCTCCAACACTAAATCTAATCATTCCATGAATATCAAAAGGGCACAAGATGAGAGGCTGCGTGGCAGAGTGGAGAGAATGCTGAATTTTGAACCAGAGAACCCACGTTAAAATCCTGTTTTTACTACTTACTGTCACGGTGACTTTGGACAAGTCACTTCAACTCCGTATCTCAGTTTCCTCATCTGTTGGTGAGTTGGATGCAGTGACCTTTGAGTATGTTCTTAATATAAGTCTGTGATCTTATGACTGTTTTCAGCATGGGTGTTGTTTGGTGCTTTCAGTCATGTCCAACTTTTTGCAACCTCATTTAGGTTTTGTTGGCAGAGATACATTGATAGTTTGCCATTTCCTTCTCCAGCTTATTTTATAGATGAAGAAACCAAAGCAAAGAGGGTTAAGTGACATGCCCTGGGTCACACAGCTGGTAAGTGTCTGAAGCCAGATTTGAACTTAGATGTGTTTTCCTGATTCCACACCTGGTACTCTATCCATTGCACCACCTAGCTGCCCCATAGGCATAACCATAAGAGCAAATGCTCCTTTAATCTCAACCCTTTAGCATAAATCAAAGTCATCCTTAAGCAAACCCTCTAGGTTCAAAATCTCAGATCACAAGAAGAAATCATAAGAAGTGAACTTACAGCTTTTTTTTTTACTATCTTTATTTTTCCATCAAGCTTTGAGATTATTCTGAAAGTCTGTGCTGAAGAGAGAGGGAGACAGCAAAGATGAAAGGCCATGGAACATGAGTAGTCCTGAAAGTAAGGTCCCTACATAGTTTTTGACATATAGAGAAGCTACCAACACTACTGGTTTCAATACTCTTTCCTCTGGGAATCTAGACAAACCATGAAGAGGGTATCGCATCATAATGGCAACAATCAGTTTGAAAACTGAGCAGGTAAGACTTTAAGGTCCAGGGTCATTACTAGCTCTAAAATGCAAAGATTCTGTTACCTACCAGTAAATACTAATCTCTCCTTTCTGGATTCTGGCTATGATGATTTTTTAATCTTGTAGCAGAATGATGTGTTAAAAAACAAAATGATTTCATTTTTGGCTTTGAGCTTGAAAGACTACACTAGTCTGCACATCAACAGAGAGAGAGAGAGAGTCACCAAGAAATCCCACACTAGACCTGCTTAAGCTTTTCTGGGACAATTCTACCCTCCTAAATATATTCATATTCCAATGACCAGACACAAACTTAAGGGGAAATGTGGGAGTGGAGTGAGAAAGAATGCCCAGGAACCTGACTTTGCCATCTTCTAGTTGAGTGGTCACAGACGAGAAACACAATAAAGGTCCACTTGAATTGACTTGAAGTTACCTCCATGCTGCAGTGAGGATTGCTATTGGACACTCATGGTTCTGGTGTCGAGTATCCTCTAAACCCCTGCTGGGATCTGAGGTTCTCAGGAATGTTCTGACAGTTTCACTCCCCTGAAGACAGATCCATAATCCTCATTTCCCTCGAGACAGTCTCATTATTAACTGATTGAAGGTCCAGAGTGGTTGTCAGTGTGGCATAGTGAAATAAGCACTGAGCTAGAATTTAGAAGGTCTGAATTTTGTAAGCTTAGTCTCTCAAGCCTCAGTTGCTTCTTCTGTAAAATGGAGATGATAATGCCAATTATACTAATTTTTAATAATTAATTAATTTTGGCACTCAGATAATAGAGATGAAATTCTCTTGCAAATGATAAAGTGCCAGGCATATATAATGTGCTTTTTTCACTTGCTTAGCATTCAAAGGGCACATAGTTCATGTGTACTGTTAACTTATTCAGGATATCAGAGGTAGAGATACAGGAAGGACACATGTGGCCATCCTTTGACAAAGTCAAGCTGGGCTGTTTTTAAACTGACCTTAGGACACACCAGAGGCCATGTGATTTACAAGCAGGAGGTGGTTAATTCAGTCAGTGTTATAAGCTGGCCATGAGCAGATTTTCTCAAACTTATAGCTCACACTGGTTCACACTTCAGCTTGAACTAAGGACACTGGTATTCATTGCAATGCCCTGTCCTTGGAGAGAAATTCCTAGGTACCTGTGAATAGACCAATTGAGAATAAGGATATATACCAGATTAGTACAGCTTCGTTTGTGTTTAGTGACTATACTATTTCTATTGGCCACTCATGGTTCTGACATAGAGTATCCTTTGAAATCCTGGTGGTGCTCTGAAATCTGAGGTTCTCATGGGTATTCTGACAGTTTCAGTCATCTCAGGGAAGACCATAATCCTCAGTGCTCTAGAGTCAGTTTTGCTGCTAACTAATTGAGGGACCAGAGTGGTTGTGACAAAGTGTGGCATAGTGAAATGAACACTCATACATTATAGTCTCATTATTCATTAAAGTGCTTCCTCAAAGGTCCAGCCACGTTGGCTTCCTCACTATTGTTCACACCAATACTCGATTCCCCATCTCTGTGCCCTTGCACGGGCTGTTACTCAAGCCTTGAGTGTCCTCACTTCTCTTAAAATCCTGGTGTGCCTTTAAGTTGCAGCTCAAGCACCACCTTCTACTGTATAACACCTTTCTTATTTCTCCTCCCCTCAAAAAACGAGAATATTGTTCTCTCCAACTACCAAACTTGTATCTAACTACCCTGATTTCATTTTGTATTTATTCCCTATTAACTTATACATATACACATCTCCCATAGTGGAATACAAACTTCTTGAGAGCAGAGATTCATAATTTTTTTTTCCTTTTGTATCAGTGCCTAACATAGCTCCTGGCACATAATAAGTACTTATTAAATGCTTACTAATTGACTGATGAATTCATCAGTCACTTTAGCTGCTTTTTAATCTGTGTTTGGCTCTGTTTTTCTTCCTATCTCCTGACCCATCTACTGCAGGAAGATACTAACTCTGACCATCCTACTTAAGAGCTATTCACAAAATTATATAATATCTGAATTGGAAGGGACCTAAGGGGCCAACTAATCCAATGAAAATAATTCTGTTATCTCTGAAATAAGAGGGCTGGATGATATGATCTGGAAGGTCCCTTTCAGGTTCTAAAATTTTACAATCATTCATCCATTCATTGCAACCAGGTCCTGCCAATACCACTACTGCAATATGGGAGAACTGACAACAGTCTCTAGATAGATAGATAGATAGATAGATACATAGATAGATAGATAGATAGATAGACAGACAGACAGACAGACAGGCAGGCAGAGAGGAAGACAGAGAGGGCTAGACATAAATCTATCTATATGTATAGGTATACATATACATAGATGTGCACGTAAATAGACACATGCAATATATATACATGCATACATATGTCTGTATGCATATACACATCTACATGTATATGTAAACATGCACATATATATATGTCAACACATCTGCAAAATAACAATAGTTCAGGGATATCAAAATTTATGCTTGAGATTCCTTTCTAATCTACTACGTCCAGTTTCATTTAAGCTACATAGAGATTTTGAAGTCCTTTACTGTTTCTCTCTAAAGAGAAGTAACCTAACAACTGTCCTATTAACAAATCTGCATTTCTTTGACAGAGCAAAAATATTTGAAATTCCTTTAAGCTTCTTTTCATTGTTGTAGTGTAATTGATGATTGTTTGCTGTTATTTATTCAAGTTGTATGACTCTTCATGATCCCATTTGGAGTTTCTTAGCAAAGATACTAGAGTGGTTTGCCATTGCCTTCCCCAGTTCATTTTACATTTGAGGAAATTGAGACAAACAGGGTTAAGTGACTTGCCCAGGGTCATACAGTTTATAAGTATCTGAGGCCAGATTTGAACTTGGGAAGATGAGTCTTTCTGACTCCAGGATGGGTGCTCTATCCACTATGCCACCTAGCTGACCCTGCAGTTAAGGGTAGAGAAAGTCAAAAGGATCCTAGATTGGGAACTCAGAAGTCAGCTAGTCCCAACTTCCTTTTTTTAGGCAAATCTAAAAAGCTTGGAACTGGGTTAAGTCTATGTTTTCCAAGTATAATGAAATTGGAAAATCTTCTATGAGAAATGCTTGCTACATGGACATCTTTATGATTACATTATCTAAGGCCCCTGAGGGGGGAAAAGTCTGTTGGGACTGCGTTCTTATGGAATCCAAATCAGTATTTCCCACTCATAATGTTTATGTATGCCTATACCTACCTGATCTCTCAGCTCCCTCCCTTCAGTACCAATCAGGTTACACTTAACTTATTCCCTAGCTAACTTGAGAAATTAGATTGATCCCCTTTTGCACATTAAAAGGCCCATAAGCAGTTGCCGTGTCGAATTAGTGCTGGTAGATTTCTCCAACTTGGAACATGTTAAAACGCACAGTTGGGTTAGAAGAATCAATTAGGGCCAGACAGGGTGTATGGAAGTTAAACAATTTGCCTATCATAGGATTCTACACCATGGAAAAGGGGTCCGCATGTGTTTACATTTCAGTTCAGATTTAAAATCACTCAAGTGTAACATTGGTATAATTCAGTCCATGATTGGAGCAGAAACTACCCACAGAGAGTGAGATATTCTTGTAGGGAATAAACAGAAAGGGCTTGTATTTATAACTTCGTAATTTGCAATTAAGCAGAGTTTACCTCCTTCCCCTTCTCTCTAAGGCTAGGTCAACAATGGCTTTAAGTCAGAGAGAGAAATAGCAATCATCTAATGAATACACACAGTAGCAACCAAGAAGAATCATTTAAGCTGTGTGTTCCTTCCAAATCCATCAGAAATTCATATTGTCAGAGCTGGAAAGGGCCTTGGAGAGCACCTTGTTTAAGCTTTTATTGGTACATTTCTTCATCTGTAAAATGGGGTATTAATAGCACTTGCCTCCCAGAGTTGGTGTGGGGATAAAATAAAGATAATATTTTTAAAGCACTTTCCAAAAAGTATAGTATAGAAATATAATGTATAAACTTAGTGTTATTAACATTATCATCATCATCATTAATACTATTACATTATAAATAAAGAAATGAAGGTGAGTGAGCAAGTGAGTTACTTAGGGGCATGAAGATAGAAGCAGAGTTGGGTCTCAAATCTAGGACTCCTGACTATAAGTCTAGTGCCTTTTCTGCTATATACCACCATTTACAACCCTCCATCATTCTTCAGAATCTATAATATCCTCTTTATCCTTTAACAGAAAGATAATTGGATAGAAAGGATGATAAAGATAGGGATAGAGGGAATGCCCTATAAAACCTGTCATTAAATGAGGAGGAGAGGGGAAGGTAGGGACGGACACAGGTCTAGCCATATAAATAGAGTAGGCAGCTACTTATGTATTATAACCGACAGAAGCAAGTTGTCCCCTACCCAGACCTGTCAAAGTGCCTAAAATGTTGCCAATGGTGAATTCATTCATTTTCAGTTTAGTCATTATCTCCTGTTAAGAGGATAATACTCATGAGAACAGACACATTAAGCTTTCACATTCTTGGAGTAGATTAATTTCATGCATTCTTTTCAAGCTGACAGGGTAGGAGAAGCATGGAAAAGACAGATCCAACTCATAGGTCCTTGAGGGCAAGGGCAGGTAAGAATGTGAGAAGAGGTGGGGAGCAGGATGAAGGCATGGGACTGCTGAGGAGAGTCTGGGGCATACCATGAAGGAACAAGGAATACAAATAAAGTAGATTGGGTAAGGGGGTGACCAAGACAAAAAGGTCATTCAGTTTCTCTTAATGTTTCCAAAAGAGGTATTAAAGTAGAGAGGTATAATGGACAGAGCACCAGGCTAAGGCATAATCTGAATTCCCACCTGGGATAGACTTTTTTACTAACTACATGACCATGGACCAATCTCAGATTTGTTTCTTCATCTGATAAATTGAGAACCATACTCCTTGTGAAATAAGCAGAAAAGTTTGATATGAAAATTTTAAATAAAACCATCACTGGAGACATGTATGAACAAGAAAGGAGACTGACCTCATATATTGATAACAAATAACACTTTGTACATGAAATCATTCCTTATTTCCCCAACCATCAGTGTTTTCCTCTCCCCCAAATGATCCTATCTGTATTTTGGGTTTATTTTGTTTGCATTTGTCTCCACCTATAGAACATAAGCACCTTGATGGCCAGAATTGAATTGCATTTTTGTTGCTGTATCCCCAGTGACTATTATCCTATTTGACTTTTTAAAATGCTGATTGATCCCTTAAAAGGATTGCAGTTAGATACCCAAATGTTGCAAAAATATCTTTTTTTAAGGAAGATCTTTAAGCATATTACACAGACCCTTTATGGAACTCTCACTTGATCCCTCCAGCCATGCTTTCATCCTATATCTTTTCTGCCCTTTGAGGCTAAACTGCTTGATAATGGCGTCTACAAAAGGTCGCTCCACTTCTTACTCTCTTCTTAGCTCCCTACAATCCAGCTTCTAACCTCATCATTCCACTCAAAAAGCTCTCTCCAAAATTATCTGTGAATTTTTAATTGCCAAATCTAATGGTTTTTCCTCAATATTCATTCTTCTCTAACTCTCTGCAGCATTTTATACTGTTGATCACCATCTTTGATATTCTCCTCTCTCTAGGTTTTTGAGATCCCACTCTCTCCTAGTCCTCGTCCTATCAAACTACTCTTCCTTAGTCTTCTTGGTCCTCATTGAATCTATGCCCATTAACTTGGGATTTCCCACAGACTTCTGTCCTGGGCCCTCTCCTCTTCTCCCTCTATAATACTTTACTTGATGATCTCACCAGTTCTCATGGATTTAATTACCATCCCTATGCTTATGAATCTCAAATCACTTTTTCTGCCTCAGTCTCTCTTCCAAACTCTAATCTGGCATCTCAAACTACCTTACAGACGTTTTGAAATAGATGTCCAGTAGACATCTTAAACTCAATATATCCAAAATGAAATTCATTTATCTTCCAAAATCCTGTTACTGTAGAGGGAAACAAAAATAAAATCCTTCCAGTCCCACTATGTCAAAATGTAAGTGGCATTCTTTACTCCTCACTATCTCTCACCCCTCACCCTTACCTATTGTCAAGGCCTGACCATTTCACCTTTACAACATCTCTTGAATATGTCCCCTTCTCTCTTCTGACATTGCCACCAGTGTGGTCCAGTTCCTCATAATCACACCTGGACTTTTATAATATCCAGTTAGTGGGTCTGCCTGCCTCAAGTCTCTCCCCACTCCAACCCATGAAGGTTCAATCACTAAATGATTTTCCCTAAGGCACAGTTCCAAGTCAATAAATTCCAGGATCTTCTTAACACCTCCAGGGTCAAACACAAAATCCTCTGTTTGGTGGCTAAAGTCCTCCTAGTTTTCAGTCTTTTTTTCCTTCTTCTTCTTCATCTTATTCCCACTTGCCTACTCTTCAGTCTAGTGATACTGACCTCAATGTTCTAGAAACAAGATGTTTTCTCTCTCACCTCTGGGTAGTGTCTCTGGCTTATTAGCCCCAAACCTGCAATGCCGTCCTCTACCTACTGGCTTCTTTGTCTTCCTTTAAGTCCCAGCTAAAATCCCATCTTCGACAGGAAGCCTTACTTAATCTCTTTTAATTCCAGCCCATTCCCTCTGCAAATCATTTCCTATTTATATTGTATGTAGCTTGTTTGCTTGATATCTCCCATTAGATTGTGAGTTTCTTGACATCAGGGGATACTTTTCTTCTTCTATATCTGTATCCCCAGCACTTAGTATAATACTTTGTCAGGTATTGTTGTTGTTCTTCAGGCATTTGGTCATATCTGACTCTCTGTGACCTCACGGACCATAGCAAACCAATCCTTTCCAGATTCTGGAGTGGTCTCTACTGAATTAAGACAAACAAGGTTAAAAGAAAAAACAGCAGGGTTAAGTGACTTGCCCAGGGTCAGACAAGTAGTAAGTTTCTGAAACCCAATTTGAATCCAGGTCTTCCTGACTGCAGACCCAGTGGTATTATCCATAAGTTTTCTAGCTGCCACATAACAGGCATTTAATAAGCACTTATCCACTGACTATCTGGAAGCACTGAATAAGTGTTCCCCCTTTTTTTTCTTCTAAAAGCCTGGGCTTCTCTATCTCTCTGAGTCTAGAAGCACAGGTGTGTTACTCTTGTGCTGATTCACTACTGATAAGCAAGAGAAACTTCAACTCCTTTTCCAACCCATGCTGGTTTAACTCTCCCTAGATCCCCTAGTAGCCCGGCCTCTCCTAGGAGGTCACCCAATTAGAATTTCCCAAGTCAGCTCCAAACTCCTAAGTTCAATTACAGGCATGGACCACCACACCTTACCACTATAACTTTTGAATATGTTAAACTAAGCAACAGAAAATATATCCTGTATTCTACTTGCGAAGTCCACAAACTTTTTTGTGCTATGGATTGCTTTGGCCACCTGGTGAAGACTCAACCATTTCTCAGAACAGTGCTTTAAAATAATTGAAGGGAATGATCAATTTCAATGAGAGGTAAAGGAAAATAAAGATAAAGATGTATTTTTTCAACATAAAAGTTCACAGAGTCCCTGAAACCTATCCATAGACATCCATGGACCCCCAAGTTATTGAAACCCTGCACTAGACCAACCGAACTGAATTGAGGGTAGAGGTGTTTCAAAGATTGGAGTTCTCCAAAGAAAGTACCTCTATGTGTTGATCCTTGAGATTTAAAATAGGGATCATCTTTAAATGGTCCCCAAGCAAAGAGAAATTGGTCTTCCTGCTGTATGGCAGAGACAGATGCACCCCCATGTACACACCCCCACTCTCTCACACAAGGGTTTATTTCCTGAAATGATAGCAGTAGCAGAATAAAAAAAGCTTCCTCCTCAAGTGTTGGAGGGTAGCCTTTATTAGAGGCAGGAAAACCTCACAGAGCATGCCCTAGGGCTTACCTTAGCTTATGGTCCCTCTTTCCACCTGGGGCACTTTTTTTTTCTTTTTCAGGGGAATGGAATGCAAGGATGCACATCCTGACTGATTCCAATTGCCTTGACTGTGCAGAGGAAGAGAATCAATTTCTAAGTTAACTGGGTCCCAAACCATATACAGCTGTATAGATTAAATTCACCACCCTGAAATAAATTCTACAATGATTAGGAAACCTGTGCAGACTACAGAGCACAAAGGCTCTCCTCACCCTGAAACTGCTAAGTTATCTTCTAGGGTAGGATCAGTATCTTGCAGAAATGATTTATTAGGACAGATCACAGTGTTATGGGATTTAGAAGGGGCTTTAGTAACCATCTAATCTAGTAATTCTCAAAATGTTGGTCCCAAGACCGCTTTACACTGTTAAAAGAGGACTCCCCTCCTCCAAGAGCTCTTACTTATGTAGTTATATCTACTTATGTTTGCCATGTTAAAAATGGAAACATCTTACTATTGTTAGGAAAATAGTTTTAACCTCAGAGACCCCTAGGGGTCCCTGGACCACACTTTAAGAGCCATTTATCTAATTCAATCTCCTCATTTTATATAGCCATTGGGGTTTGGGGGTGGGGAGATGAAGGTCAGAGGAAGGAAGTGTTTCATCCAAAGTCTAGATCTGGTAAACTGAGAGTTCAGCCCATTAGAACAAAGCTATCTATTGGCACAGGCCCTCTTTCTGGGTTTCCTACAGTTGTTCCAAAAGTTTTTCTTGAACTTAATGTACCAGAAGGGAACAAACACTTCTCAAACTCAAGGCAGAAAAGGGCACATAAATTTCAAAATCTGAGTCAGATAAATGACTCAAGACCTGATTTCAGTCCTTCTTGTCTTTTCCACTGACTCTTTCCTAAGAGGAATAGCAAATGACAAGACTTAAAAAAAAATATTCTTAAGTCTTTTTAGTAGGGGCAAAATATAATAATCTTATTAAATTACCTTACCCATTGAAATGGGTAATGGAACAGGCATGTTCCCAGAAGGCCTTACTTGAGAGAAGATCCATAGCCAAATCTATTTTATTCATTTCTGTAGGTAGTTTTGACAAGAACAAACTATTGGCATTTAAAGCCCTAAGATGGAAACACATTATTTGGCTAGAAGAGTAGAGTCAGAAGGAAAGTTAAGTTTAACTTTCAGCATAAGCATTCAAATACACAGTATAGCTCACCAAGGATAAGTTAAAATAAGCAATCATTTTGGCTGGCCAGGTCATTACAAAAACCTTTATACCCATACTTTTGCCCAGGAGACTGGATTTTACCATCTCAATGAAACATGGTGAACTTGAGAAAGTGTGTTCTCTGGTAGTTATTACCTGCTAAAATTTATTCTGTTTAATATTTAAGTGATTATGACATAGTGGGTACTCAATATGTATTTTATAAATTAATTAATGAAGTAAAATTATAATATCCTACTCTCCAGAATACTGTCACTAAGAAAAGGATAGGGGGCCGCTAGGTAGCACAGTGAATAGAACACCCACCCTGGAGTCAAGAGGACCTGAGTTTAAGTCCAGCCTCAGGGACTTGACACACTTATTAGCTGTGTGACTTTTGGCAAGTCATGTAACCCCAACTGCCCTGCCTTCCCCCTCCAAAAAAAAAA
This sequence comes from Pseudocheirus occidentalis, assembly GCA_028646575.1. Classification (NCBI taxonomy): domain Eukaryota; kingdom Metazoa; phylum Chordata; class Mammalia; order Diprotodontia; family Pseudocheiridae; genus Pseudocheirus; species Pseudocheirus occidentalis. The sequence goes on along the minus strand of CM053596.1, from coordinate 138,405,317 downwards.
AGAAAAAAAAAGGTGGCATATTTATTGACTCAGTGTTGTTGTTTGTCCTTCATTCCCAAAAAGGACCAATGACATCATGAAGGTGAAATTTTTGCAGGCATAGAGCGCTGTCTATGGGGAAGGATACAGGTACAGAGGAAAGGGATAATGTTTTGGTTTTTAAAAATTGACACCCGATATCTAAGCACAGTTATTTGGTTTAAAAAACTAGTCAACTTTAGCTAAATCCTGACATTTATTTGGTTCTTATCTCTAGGGGGGAAATGCCTATTCTTACTTTAGTTTGATAAAAAGTTGATATTAAACTACTATATTACTAAATTGGGGCACTTCAGTGAAATGTTAATGATAGTCTTCTGTCTTAACAATCACTTGTAGTCCGTGTATTTTCCAAGTTTGTGATTTGATTGATTTTTGCCTTAACTGTGAAAAACATGATGCCAAGAAACAAGAAGGAGCCTACCCTAAAGTCACTGGTCAGGGGGACACTACAAGTTTTTCCAAATCCTACCATTCAAGGGATAAATGTATTTTTTTTAAACTTTGTGCCTCTTCTAATTATTTGGAAGAACCATATGCTTTGACTTTATCCATTTCAGCTTTCTGTTTCTTCATGATATTTTCACTCCAGGTGGCCTCCTGACTTATAGATCATCTCATGAATAAAAATAGTGATGATGATGATGATGATGATGATGATGATGATGATAGCTAATAGTTATATAGTGCTTTAAGATTTACAAAAGACTTTATAAATATTATCTCATTTTATCCTGGGATAAACCCTGCGAGAGAGGTGCTAAGATCATCTCTAATTTTCAGACAATAAGACTGAGACATTAAATGACTTGCCCAGGATGGCACAGCTCAGAAGTGTCTGATTTGAACTCAAGTTTTCATGATGCAAAGTCCAGAACTCTATGCACTGTGCCACCTAATTTGATTTATTTCTAGATAGCTTACTTTTGAGATATCTAGAGGATTGTGTAATCTGCTTGCCATTGATAAGAGGCTTACCATAGTCTTCATTGAATGGTCAAGCTGGTTGGAAGCCCTCGTGATGATTTAGTTCAATTGTTTCATTTTGCAGATGGGGAAACTGAGAACCAGAGAGGCTGAAAGACTGACAACCAAGCTGACATGAGTTATGGACAACCAGGGAGTGAGTGGCAAAGCCTGCACCAGAAGGAACCTCAATCCAGTGAGATTTCTACTACATGGTGCTCAGAATCACAGGTCAGATCCTGGCAAGTAAGTTGTTAGGTGTTAGTTAAATGGAAGAGAGCAACAGATGCGCTGCTTCTGAAACTTCGAAGTTTAGAATAAGATTATGAAGAGACACAGCATATGTCCTGGCACACATTGCTCTTCTTATTGCTGGGGAAGGCACATGAGTTACTGAACAAGGAAGGAGTGAGGGAATAAGCATTTATTAAGCTCCAATTATGAGTCAGGGACTATGCTACATGCTTCACAAATCTTATCTCCTTGGAACCTTGGGAGGGAGGGTGCTATTGTTTTACAGAACTATTGCTTTATAGTTTTGCCATTGAGGAAACTGAGGCTGTCAGAAGTTAGGCAACTTACCCAGGGTCACACAGCTAGTAAGTGTCTGATGCTGTATTTGAACTCAGGTCTTTCTGACTCCAAGCCCGGTGCTCTATATACTATGCCACCTAGCACCCAGAGTTTTGTCTTGGGTAGTTATTTTTTGATCTTTGAAGTCATATTTATGAGAATATTTTAAAGTACCTAGAACATTTGAACTAAGCCAACAAATATTTATTAGATGTCTGCTATACGCTGAGTACTGTGCTCATTCCTGGGAGATACAAAGTTCAATTCAACAAATTGATGGCGTTTTAAATAAAGAGCTAGAGTAAGAGCAAGGAAACCCGGTTTCACATTCTCCCTCCCTCCCAGCCATGGACTGGCCGTGTGACTGCAGTAAGTCACACAAACTCTGGGGCAGTTAGCTCTCTAAAGAGGAGCTAGCCTGCAATGGTAAAGGGAGCTTCCTCCCTGGTAGTCTACTGTACCAATGAAATCACACGTCTAACTTTTAAAATGTGACACTCTGCTCTAAGTTCTAGAGATGCAATTCCAAAAGAAACCAAAACAGAGCTGTGACATTGGCTGATTGAACTTCAAGTCTAGGAAGAGCATATAAGCGTATGACTCTCTCAGAGTCCTACTACAAGGCTTTATCATGGCAATAAGATGAATTTGGGTCCCTGAAGTCTAAAACAAATAATTTTTCTCATGGATGATGATGGAACTGTCCATTTGTGCTATAACAGTACCTTTCAATACCAATGTGCTACCTAAGAAATGGTGCCAAAGAAAACAATAATGGGGGTGGCTAGGTGGCACAGTAAATTGAGTACTGGCCCTGGAGTCAGGAAGACCTGAGTTCAAATCTGGCCTCAGACACTTGATATACCTACTAGCTATGTGACCTTGAGCAAGTCACTTTACCCCAACTGCCTTGCTTTCCCCTCCAAAAAAAAGAAGAAAACCAATAATGGTCAAGGCAGATGGACTAGACAAATTATATGTATATAGGCATAGAGGCCTTTCTAGAAGTAACACAGTGACCCCAGAAATCAATACTCAAAATACCTGAAAGATATGAAGATATAGAACATTTTTGTTGCCTTTTTTTTTTGGAGGGAGAGAAGGCAGGGCAATTGGGGTTAAGTGACTAGCCCAAGGTCACACAGCTGCTAAGTGTTAAGTATTTGAGGTTGGATTTGACCTCAGGTCCTTCTGACTCCAGGGCCAGCGCTCTATTCACTGCACCACCTAGCTGCGCTGATATAGAACAATTTGAAAAGGCCATTAGGAAGATATTAAAAACTATTAACCAATAATAGAAACCTATACATGAATCATTTAAAAAATTACAATAATTACAGCTTTAAACTTGGAGTCGCAAGGATCTGACTTCGAATACTACCTTAGATACTTATAAACCTGGTTGTAAATCAGTGACCCTAGTCAAGTCACTTATCCTGGAAGTGCTTTCATTTCCTCATTTTTATACTGAACAGATGGGGCTCATGATTCTGTGACACATAGTAAATTCTATGTAAATGTCAGGTCCAATAAAGATAACCATTATAATTATTATGAAGGGACTTCAGAGATAATCTTGTCCAAACAATACATAGTTTCAAAATATACATATAAACTATACATAGATTTAAAATAATACCCTTAACAACATCCCAGGCAAGTCACCATCCAAGCTCTTCTTGAAATTCTTTTATCCATTCTCATGAGTAACATTAAATGCAGCTTCATATAATGGAAAGGGTGACTGGCCTAGACTATACCTGACATTATGCTGTTGAAACTGCTTGAACACAGCATCATGATTAAAAGGCAGATTTTGTTCAAGCTTTCTGAATTATGCATAATGACAGTGTAGATCCTAATGCAGGCAGTGTAGATACAGCCTTGGTAACAAATAGAATGTGGGAGCAGTCAAGACCAAGACCAAATGGGGAACAATTATCTCCAGCCACGACAATCTATAATTATGATGTAGAGCAAAACATATCCATAGATGATTACAGTATTGGAGTCCATTTGGGTCTTTCTTTTATTGTAAAAGACCCTCATAGATAATGTAGAAGGAAATGGTAGGTCATCTAGCCTCTGACAGCATTTTATCCAGTTGAGCAGTAAATGTTTCCACCACTTCCTGAGAGAAGCAATTCCACAATGTAATGGATATTGCCAGGAATCTGCTTTTCCCCCGATGGTCAGCTGATATTTTCCTTATTTCAACTTTATCCCATTACTCTACAAAATTTCATTTCCTAGCATCACCCATCTTTGCAGACAGACACACCTATTTCATTCCTGGTGCTCTGGTAATGAAAAAGACAGCAAGCACAAATCAAGAAACAACAACAATAATCAGACAAGTTCAGGAGTTTTGGAGAAGGGAGGATTTCAAAGTTTTTTACATAGGTTATCTGTCTGGGGCCTTACCACAGCCCTGTGATGGAAATAAATAAGCATTAGCCCCTATGTAACAGATAATAACAATTCCTTGTATTTAAATAGAGCATTCTTCATATTATAGTCCACGAATCTTTGGGCCCAGTTTTTCTCTGCCCAAAATATTTTCCATGCCTTGGACATGTTGCCTCCTTCTGCCTTAAACTTTCCTGTACCTGTCTTTCCCCATATCTGGAATCATCTATGCCTATAAGCTTTTAGTGTCCTAGATATTTCCCTCCCTACCTTGGGGAGTGGGGAGGGAGATTAAGAAATAAATCAGACCTGCCTAGGGGTGAATCTGGTCTTTCCCTATAAAACTCCTGAGCTGTCCAGACCTCTAGGAACATCACTATATCCAACATGCAATGAAGGTGAAGGGCAAAAAAATGAGTCCCAGCTAAGTTCAAAGAGTAGTTTCTTGAAAGAGAATGGTCTCAATGCCTGAAGGCTCTCTGGTAAGAGCCTGATTGCATAGGTTTTTCTCTCCCTTTCTTGGATTTATTTAATGGCGGAAGGGGTGGGAAGAGAAGCTGGTTGTCCTAGTTTAAATGTGTCAGGACTAACCCCAATGTGGGAGTGAGAAGGCTGCCCTTTTCTTATTTCTGTACTCCCTCTTCTGCATATTCTTTTGTATATTCAGTGATAGATAAGAACAGGTACAAAGAGAGATTCAAAGGGGATTTAGATAATCCTTCATAAATACCTACTATGTTCCAGGCCCTGTGCTAAGAACTTTACAAATATTATCTTCTTTGGTCTTTATAACAACCTAGGGAGGTAGGTGCTATCATGATCCCTATTTAAGAGTTAAAGAAACTGAGGCAAACAGCATTTAAGTGACTTATACAGGGTCACCCCACTAGTAAGAGATGGAGACCAAATCTGAACTCAGGTCTTCCTGACTCCAGACCATTGTGCCAGCTGGATGCCTGCATAAAGCCATAATCATTTATTCATCATTCACTACTTGTCCGGCAATGTGCTAAGTTTTTATCCTTGAGAAACAACTCTACTAGACAAGGAAAATCAATAAAAAGGAGCTAGAAGAGGGAGTAGGATGCTGTGTATGGTGTAGATCAGACCCAGAAGTGGTCTCAAGGCCTGGGCCTAAGCACGATAAACAAAAGCTGCCATGTTAGAACAGATAGCCCCAGTGGTAGAGTCCAAGTGACCTGTGGGGAGGAGGTAGACACAATGGTCTGAATGGAGGTGACATGACATGGAATGACCCAGGAAGCTAAGCCACCATGTGGCCCTCTCTTAAATACACCAAATAAAAGAGTTGATTCCTCTTGGTTCTCAGAATGAGGCATGGTTTGGTGGATAAAGCCAAGTCGCTTTATGTCTCCATTGATCAGGTAACTCACTAAGACTAAATGTCAGAACAGCTGCTCATCTCCCACTTTACTCATGCCAGGATGGCAGAAGACTTTCTTCAGGACAGTTCTTCTTGGTACCAATAAAAAATAAGTCGGAATCTAAATCCAAATTTCTACATTGAAAGACCCGAATCTTCTACAAAGTCCTAGAGATAGACTCTGACGCCTCACAACATTTTAAGTCATTTAGTCAATAAGCGTTTATCAAAAGTGAATACTGTGAACCAGCTAAGCACCATGAGTGACTGTGATAATACAGTGTGCGCTAGAATCCCCATTTTTTTTTAATGAGAACAATGATACTAAGAGGGGTAACACGTCTTACCCGTGAGAGGGAGCTAATAAGTGCTGGAGTCAGAATTACTACATAGGTTTCCTTGCTCACATCCTTGCCCTATACAAAGGAAGAAACCAAGTCAGAGATCAGCTAAATCAGACTTGGTGAAGCCCAGGGTGTTGTCTATAGCAGGTGCACAAATGATGGCTGAATTGTTAAATTCACTTATACAGTAAGCAGCACAGCCAGGGCTTTTACCCAATCCAGACAATACTCAAAGATTGTCCATTCAGTATTTATACTGTTCATCCTCCAGGGTACACCTGGCGCTGTGCTTTTCTTATGTACTTGGACTTCTGCATTATTAATTATCTCTTGTACAGGATTTCTTCTCCAAAAGAGAGAGAAAAGTCAACCTCTTTGGTCATTTAAAGATTTTGTTACTGTCCTTTCATTCATTCATGAACATTTATTACATGATGGGGGGAGTTATTCATTTTAGGTGGGGCCCAACCCTTTCCCTTATATAGCTAACATAATAGAAAGGGAAGAAGAGACAAACATGGACAACCACAATGCACTTTCTATTGTGATGCGTATTTTAGACATATAGACCATGTGAGAGAGCAGAAGGAAGAAGAGACCAGGGAAGGTTTGGTGTAAGAGGTAACATTTGAGTCGGGCTTCAGTCTTTAACACATAGGAAACAAAAGTGGGAAAAGAAGAGGGAGGACATTCATTTCTGGCATCTGAGACAACATGAGCAAAGGCGTAAAAGCAGGAGATGGTGAGAGTTTTAGTCTCAGGTGGGTGAATAGGGAAGTTTTGGTGGCTCGATATGAATGAATGGGAGGAGGAGGCTTTTAATATGAGGTAAGACTGGAAAGGTGCCAAGATATGATAAGCCTTGAAGGCCAGGATAGATTTGCAGGAAGGTAATTTCAGTTGTGTCTGACTCTTCATGACCCCATTTAGGGTTTCCTTGGCAAAGATGCTGGAGTGGTTTTCCATTTCTTTCTCTAGCTTATTTTACTGAAGAGAAAACTGAGGCAAACAGGGTTAAATGATTTGTCCAGGGTCACACAGCTCTTTAGTGTCTTAGGATGGATTTGAACTCAGGAAGAGGAGTCTTGCTGACTCTAGGCTCTATCCATTGTGTCATCTGGTGTGATTTTGATTCAGCAGGCAAAATGGAGTCCCTGAAGATTTTTGAGTATGAGTTACAGACCAGACCTGGGCAAGAGGAATATTTTTCTGATAGCAATATGAATTAACAATTAACTTTCCTACCTGTTTATCCATGTGAATAGAGAGAAGGCATGAGAGAGAAGTTAAAATTGTGGATAATCAAAAAGTCATTTTGATCTGGCTTTAGAAGGCATACTTACTTTTTTCCTCAATAGATTTAGGTTTTTAATTCTGTTTGACTAATATTTAAATTGTTTTGAATTTTCTAACCATGAGCTGAAGGCAGGAGATGACAGAAAAAAACATGCCTGTTGAAAGCAACCAGGTTTAAAGGTTTTTGTAGGTAAATTCTCTTCCTTCATACAAAAAGAAGGCTGGTTCAATTCCTTTCTACTGTTGGGAATTCTTGAGGGTGGAAAGGTAGAGAGGCACAGAATGGGTGGGAAAGATAAAATGATTGTCTAGGTCATGGTCATGTGTCATTGTCAAGGTCATGTCCAGCTTCCTAATTCAATGAGTGAAAAAGTGGCCTTTCTTACAAGAGGACAGTGAGATGAGTTCTTTATTTGCCATTTGACATCCTGACAGGTGGATGGAGTGCCTTAACTGTTGTTGTCAGCAGCAGGCAGGGAAGAGAGCATTGCTAATTAAAGTGATAGCATTTCCCTATAGCCTCAGACAATGAGACAATAGTCAGCAAGGAGCTGAGAAAGAGGAGAGATCTGCCTAGGGGCTGCAGGTTAGTTAGTATGGCAACCTGGTCAGGAAAAAGATTAGAAACTTTTGTCAGGGATGAAATCAAATTGTCTTTTTGTTTTGGGGTTGGGGTGGATGGTGGAAAGTTAAATACTTAAACAGCCAAGGTTCAGCAAAAGAAGATGGTCCAAAAGATTCAATTGATTTCTTTGTGGAAGTTGCTGAAAATAAAGGTAGTGAAGCTGCTCTAATTCGCTTATGTTTTAATTTGGATTGGGAGAAGAGAGTGAATGGTCTAGAGTGAGAGTGTTGGGGAAAGTAGGAGTAAAGAGGGAAAGAGGGGAAATAAGGGGAGAGAAAAAGAAAATAATGGAGAGAGACAGACAAGAGACAGAGACAGAGAGAGGACATCATTAATTTAGGCAGGAAGACTCCCTTTCACCTCATTTGTGCCTGCTAGATACAAGGAGTCAGGACTCCTGGATTCTCTGCCTGGCTCCTGGTCTGGAATTTCTCAGAACACTTGGTCTACCTGCTTGGATAGTATAATAATGCGGGCAGTACCTCACCTATGTGTCATGATGCTTGATTCAATAATGTTAGTAAAGCATTTCAAGCTCTTTAGATGAAAAGTCTTATAAAAGTGCAAAATAGTGTTATTATCTAGGTTAATGATCTGGCTGTTCACAGGGAGAGTGAAGAGGGTCATGGAAAATGGCACTGAATATGCATGCAGAGAAGGGACAAAGGACTTCTCTGGGGGCTCCATGATCAGGCCAATCCTTTTTATTAATAATAAGCATGGTATTACTTTGTACTCACAGAGTGCCTTTCATTCAAGAATATCAAAGTACTTTGCTAACATTAACTTATTAAATCTTCCCACCTCTGGGGGAGTGAGCTGGGTGTTAAATGTCATTATCCCCAATTTCACAAATGGAGAAACTGAGGCATCAAGGGATCAAATGGCTTTTCTCAATTTTACTCAGTCTGGCAATAAAGCTATGGACAGAGAGGAGGGAAGTCTCAGGCTTCCACACATTTATTTTAACAATGAAATCATGCCCTTTGATTTCCAAGAACTCTTCTAATCTTCCTTATTAGAACAAGTGTATTATATGCAGAGTAAGTTGGGAACAGGAGATTTAGGGAGAGAAAAAAAAAACATATCAGATGCATATTCAGAGAACTTGGGTCTTATGCCAGGTTAAATCATGAGCTGGTAGACTTTTGAAAGCTAGTTAATCTTTTTATACCTCAGTTTCCTTATCTTTTAAATCAGAATAATAAAATAATACCTCATATTGATATTGTACTTTAAGGTTTGCAGAACAACTTTATTAAAGAAATCTTGTGAGGTTGAGCCTGGTAACTCCATTATACCCATTTTACGGATAGGAAAACTGAGGCACAGAACAATGATTTATCCGTTTCTACATAACTATAATCCCTGTCCACTCTTTTATAGGAGTATCCTGTAGATAACTGAAATGAAAGATTATAAATATGGTGACATTAGTCAAAGGTAAGTCAAAGATGTGAAAGATACATTGATTTATTAGGAAATGAATTACTTTCTTATTCCAAAGGCACCATCTACTCTTCTATTCATCTCTCTCTAGTACCTTCAATATCTTTCTTTTTTTCTCTTATCCATCTTTTCTGCTTTGAAATATTCAGAAATCTCCACTATCTTCAAAAAGCCTTCATCCAACCCAGATGGTTCTCCTATCTTTCTTGCTATGGTAGCATTGCTCATTTTCCCCATTTTAAATTGCTAGTCTGTACCCTTTCACTGCCTTCACTGCCTCACTTCTCATTCTTTCTTTAATCCCCTGCACTTTGGATTCTGGTCCCAGCACTCTGCTGAGACCACTCTCTAGAAGGTCAATGAATTCTACAAAATCCTATAGTTATTTTTCATCCTTCACTGTGCTTGATCACCTCCTTTGCTCTGGGTGCTACTGTTGACAACAGTATGCAATCATTCTCTTCCCTTGCTCCTTATTTATAAAGGAGATGGCAGCTATATAGATCTCCTTATGAATCTGTAGGCCACATTAATTACAAGACTAGTGGTTTGGTTTTTTTCAACTGGGGCAAATATGTAGAAGGCTACACTTCCAGGCTAGCCCAATGTGTAAGCCAGGTAAGGCAAGTGTAGACATGGAACTGGATTTGAATAATGACCTCACAAGTTGATGTTGATGAAGTATATTAAGGCCAATATCAGCCAGAGTCATAAGTATATAGATTAAGTTGTGTTTTGTTGTTGTTGTTTTTCTTTACCCTTTAATAGGTCAAAAAGAAAAAACAGGGGGGACACTGTATCTGAGAGCTGATTGGTCCAGGAGCAAAGGCTCAAGTCATTACTATAACTTTCTGGTCATCTGAGGACAAATAAAGAGACCAGCCCAAGAAGAGTCAGCGCTCTTCAGACTGGGTAGATGTCTCATAGTCCACTTGAGTCACCCTACTCTGCTCTGGTGATCAGATGCATTTCTGTAGACAAAAGGAGGAAGGTTTTCATTTGTCTGGGTGAGCATCCCTCTTAAGTACTTTCCATGCCATGGCTAAGTAAACTTCCATTTGTTAACTGTTAAAAGGTCTAGGAGTTTCATTTCTTTACAATCTTGAATCTGAACAACTAAAATGGCCCGAGTCACAGCTGGTCTATGATGCACAGGATCCCACACGCATTTTTGAAAGGGAAAAAGAGGGGCCTGGAGGAAGATACTATTGGTTAGGTTTATGCCTGTCATTTTCCCTCTGTTGCTATTACATTTGTGGCTTTCAGGTAGTGCCACATGGTCACCAATCTCTGAGAGTGTATGAATTTCTCTATGTTTCAGTACTGGTATTTGAGGGGCAGACAAATACCCAAGAAACTTCTAGAGATGAGAGCAGAATTCCTTATTTTACTGACCATTAAAATCATCAAAGCTGCCACAGTACTCCTAAAACTCTGGCTAGATAATCAGATACAGAGGAGAACTGTGGGATGATGGTGGCATTTTAAGATCTAAAGGAGACTAGATCCCATATACATGTTGTAGTCAAGGTCTAAAATTAAAGCAGAGAGATCAAAGAAAAATAGAACCAAAGATAAACAGGAATAACCATCTCCACCTAATTTCCTAACTTAGAAATCAATCTCTCTCTCTCTTTCTCTCTCTCTCTCTCTCTCTCTCTCTCTCTCTCTCTCTCTCTCTCTCTCTCTTTCTGTCACACACGTGCGTGCACGCACACACACACACACAGTTGAATCCTGGGGAAACTGATTGGATAACAACCAAGATAGGCAGAAAACAATTACATAGGTAGCCCAGATCCATGGCAAGAGACAATGCTAGACCAATGTTCAATGCAGAATCAAAACAGTAGCACCTGAGTCACAACATAGGACAGGACTATATCAGTATCCAGTATCATAATAACCAGGTGGATCCATCTGAGCCACACCAAGAGATAGTATCAGAGCAATATTTAGGTAGCCATGCACTTGAACCATAGTAGGAGACAGAATCAGACCAATGGTCAGGCAGAGTAGAACCAATCAGACCAGGCCTGGCAGCAGGAGAAAAGACCAGATGCCTGAGCATCCTAGTGCTGGGCATCCTCCATCTAAGCTACAGCAAGATCTGAAGCAAAATAAAGATCTGTGGTATCATCACAGCATCAAAAAGAAAAGCACTTGGAATCTTATAGAAGACTTATTACTGCCAAAATTCATAGAATGTGATACCTCAGACTCATAGCAAAATTTGGAATCAGTTTTGGGTTCAGGACTATGTGAGGCAGGTAGAGAAAGGATCAAGGCTATCATTGAAGTCAAGCTACTAGAAGATTGAGCGCAAACTGAGGAATTGTTGTAGAAAGCAGGATCTAGTCTTAGCTAATATATCTAGGACCAAGCAAGGTTTACCCACACCATCCGAGAGTATGAAAGGGTATATATTCTAATCCAAGGACAAAATCCCAATCCAGAAATTTAGGATGAGAAAGAACAAATGGAAAAAATGCAGAACACATTGAAGAAATACTATGACCTGAGAAAAGATCAAATGGTAAACACAGAAGAAGAGAGTAACTTCACAAAATGTCTAAGCAGAGCTTCAGATAAAAGGATATTCTGGTCACAAGGACTATAGGAGTAGTAGAAGCAAGGCAAGAGGTGCAAGATGCAATATTCAATAAAATGGCAGCTAGGGAGGAAATAATAACAAGGTGAATTAACAGTTCAGAAGTGTTGCGTTCTGTTTTGATGTGCTTAGGAGAAGAAACTGGGGGGAAAGGGAAATATATTAGGGAGGAAAGAAAGAAAAAGAGGAAAGACTTTACTATCTTAAATGACATCAGGGCATGATATGAAGAATTTACAAAAATGGAAGGAAAGATAGGAGAGAAAGGATGGTAGCAATACTTAATGAACTGACTTCCTAAAAATTAAAATCAGCCAAATAGAATGTAATAACTATTAAAAATGAGAAATATTGAAACAATCATTAGATTTTTTAAATGTAAGTTAAATACCATCAAAAACAGATGATATGGAAATGAAGTCACGGATGGATAATATCCATGAACAAAAGAAAAAGTCTGGATGTTATATTCCAAGAAACCTGGAAACCAGGATGGTGGAGTTAATTGAGCATTTCTGCTGAGTTATCTAAACCCAGCACTCTAAATAACTCTTAAAAACACATCAAATGAAGTTTTGAGTGGGATTAAAAAAAAGTCTCATGGTGACTCATGTTTCCAGCCCACAACAACTTATAATGATAGAAAGAGAAGGCAGTGGACATGGAGGTAGGGGATGACGGGGAATATAGTGTGGTAGAAGCATCACCAGCTGTGGCACCTGGAGGCAATGCCAGTAGCAGTGGCAATAGCAGCACCAGAAGCACCCAGTACCTGAAGATGATAAGGAAATGCTACAGGGAACTTCTGTGCTAGCACCAGATGTACCCCTTGGAAACTCTTTTGCTCATTACTCAGTTTTGTGTCACAGTTCCAGGATGGAGAGGAGTAGCCATAGTTTGCAGCTGCAAGGGAACAGAAACCATACCTGAGTAAGGACCAGAGCACAGAGAAGAAGAATGACCACAACTTTCCCCATATCACACCAACATGGAAGCACCAAAAACCTACAGGTTCATGAATCTAACCATAGAAGCTGACTCTAGTCATCCTTATTCCCAGAGGTGAGCAGATCCCAATTTAAATATAAAGTTCAAAGTCAAGAAATAGACTAGAAAAATGAAAAGTGGATAGAGGGCCAAGCCTGGAGTCAGGAAGATCTGAATTCAAATCTACCCTAAGACATTTTCTAGCTGTGTGATCCTGGGAAAGTCACTTAACACTGTCTGATTCAGTGTTTTCACATGCAAAATGAGTTGGAGAAGTAAACGGCAAATCACTACAGTATTTTTGCCAAGAAAATTCCCAAAGGAGTCAGGAAGACTCAGACACAACTGAAAAACAACTAACAAACAACAAAAATGATGACGGGGAGCTTAAGACACAAACTAAGAAGAAGAAAAAATGCTTTAATACATCCACAAGCAAAGTCTCAAAGAAAAATGAAAATTGGACACAAACCTAACAAGAATTCCCAGAAGAGCTAAATAAAGAGAGAACAAAGAAAAACAATTATTTTAAAAATCACATAAGACTAGTAAAGGAAAAAAACCATGAAAAGCATGAGAGTAATGCAAGAAAAATTTTGAAAAGATAATTAACAAGTTGGTAAACAAAAAATGCACAAAAATCTCACTTTTTTCAAGTAACTCCTTCAAAATAAGAATTGGTCGAGTGGAAGCTAATGACTCAACGAGATTTCAAGAACAATAAAACAAATTCAAAAGGATGAAAATAAAGATGAAAGTTTGGAATATCTTATCAGAAAAAACTGATATGGAAAATAGAGGAAAGATAATTTAAGAATTACTGGACTAGAAGGCATGATAAAAAAAAGACATCACAGTTGAAGATATTAAAAAGGGAAATTGACCAGATATCATAGAACCAGTGGGCAAAGTAGAGTTTGAAAGAATCTGCAGATCATTTCTTGAAAGATGTCCCAAAATAAAATCTCCCAATAATATTATATTATCACATCACTGGTCATAAGGGGTTTGGAGGCAGCAGCAGGAGCAGCAGCAGTGGCAGTACCAGGAGCACTTAGGGTCTCAGGAGAGTAAGGTAATTAGACACCTGGTCAGAAAGGTATTCTGAGGGACTCCCTGTGCTCCTAGGTCAACAAGAAAATTCTACAAGCAGCCAAAAAAAATTAAAATATTATGAAGTAAGAGTTAGGATAACACAAGATTTATCAGCTGCTACTATAAAGGAGTGGAGGAATTAAAAGATGAACGATATCCTGACAAAGGAGCTAAGATTACAAACAAGATTACAAACCTCCCGAGAAAAAACTGAATATAATCCTACAGGAGGGAAATGGATATTTAATGAAATAGACGACTTTGAAGTTTTCCTGATGTGCTGAATTGAAAATATGATATTCAAGTACAAAACTCAAGAGAAAAATAAAAAAGTAAACATTAAAGAGAAATCATAAAGGACTTAATAAACTTAAATTGTTTACATTCCTATATGGAAAGATAGTATATGTAACTTCAAAAACCAATTAAAAGGAGTCCACATAGAGGGCATAAGTATAAATCTATTCCACTGGGATGATCTCAAAAACAAAGGAATGGGAAGTAAGAGAAAGAGATGTATTGGGAGAATTGGAAAAGAGACAAAGAAGGTAGAACATTAACTTACATAAATGAAGTATGTGTCAAGAACATCAAGTGAATCAATGCAAAAAAATGTGAGAGAATACAGCCTCACACGACTACATCTCAAACTATACTACAAAGCAGTAATTATCGAAACAATTCAGTATTGGATAAGAAATTAGTGGTTGATCAACAGAATAGATTAGGCACACAATATATAGAAGTAAATAACCACAATAATTGAGTATCTGATAAACCTCAATATCCCAACTATCAGGGCAAGAAGTCACTATTTGACAAAATCTGCTGGAAAAATTGGAAAACAGGCTGGCAGAAACTAGGCATAGACCAACATCTTACACAATATGCTAACGTAAGCTCAAAATGGGTATATTATTTAGACATAAAGTGCGATATAAATAACTTAGGGGAGGATAGGAAAAAACACTTATCAGATCCATAGATAAGTGAAAAGTTCACAATTAAGCAAGAGATAGAAAGTATCACAGAAGGTAAAAATAATTGATTTTTATTACATTAAAAAAGTTTGCACCAAAAAAACCCACAATAACAATCAAAAATCAATGCAGCTTAAGTTTGAAGGAAGGCAGAAAACCAGAGGATTTTTTTTACATTAAGTTTCTCTGTTAAAGGTTTCAATTCTCAGATATGTAGAGAACTGAAACAAATTTATAAAAATAAGAGACATTCCCCAGCTGAGAAATGATGAAAGATATGAATCGGCAGTTATCAGAAGAAGAAATCAAAGCTATTAAAAGTTATGTGAAAAAATGCTCTGAATTACTGATCATTAGAGAAACTCAAATTAAAACAACTCTGAAGTATCACCTCATGTCTATTATATCAGTTAACATGATAGGAAAGGAAATGATAAATGCTTGAGAAGATATGAAAACAACACAACAATAACAGGTATACTATTGCATTGTTGGTAGAGCTGTGAACTGGTCCAACTACTCTGGAAAACAATTTAGAATTAGGTTCAAAGGGCTATAAAACTGTCCACATCCTTTGATCTAGCAATACCACTAGTAGATCTGTACCCAAAAAAGATAAAAGGAAAAGGACAGATATGTACAAAAATATTTACAGTACTCTTTTGGGATGCCTGTCCATTGAGGAATAGCTAAACAAGTTGTGCTATATGACTGTGATGAAATACTACTGTGCCATAAAAAGTGACAAAGGGAATGCCTTTGGAAAAACCTGAGAAAACTTAGATAAGATGATGCAAAGCAAAGAGAGCAGAACTAGAAGAATATTGTACACAGAAATAGCAATAATGACTATCAACTATGAAATACTTAGCTACTGTGATCAATACAATGATCTACAGCAATTCTAAAGGAAATTTGATTTTAAAAATTGCTACCTCCAGAGAAAGAATTGATGTACTCTGAGTGGAAACTGAAGCATATTTTCTTTCACTTCCTTTATTCTTGCTTCTTCTACTCCATCATCATCATCATCATCATCATCATTATCATCATCATCATCATCATCATTATCATCATTATCATCATCATCATCTTCTTCTTGTCTTCTCCTTCTCCTTTTCCTCCTCCTCCTCTTCCTTCTCCTCTTCCTCCTCCTCCTCCTCTTCTTCACCATCATCATCATCTTTGCCTTCTCCTTCTCCTCCTCATCTTCCTCATCCTTCTCTTCTCCTCCTTCATCACCATCATCATTTTCTCTTCCTCCTTCTCATCTTCCTCCTCTTCTTCTCCTTCTTCTTCTTCATCATCATCATCATCATCATCATCTTCTTCTTCTTCTTCTTCTTCTTCTTCTTCTTCTTCTTCTTCTTCTCCTCCTCCTCCCCCTCCTCCTCCTCCTGCTTCTTTTTTGCAACACGACTAGTATGGAAATGTGTTTTAAAGGGTAGGGAAAGCGTTAGAGGGAAGGTGAGAATTTAAAAATGAAAATAGTTTTGTTAGATAAAAATATCAAGAAATCCTAAATGAAAGCTTCTCAATTAAAACCAGAGGGCAAAGTTAAAATAAAAATCATCCACTGGTCACCATGTAAAAGAAACACTACAGTGAAAACTCCCAGGAACATCATAGCCAAAATCTACTTCATCTGTATCAAAGAAAAAAAAAATTGTTAACAACCAATGTGCAAGATAGAGTTTAAGTACTGAACGTATACCAAATTGCACAGTATCTGAATTCTGAAGGGAAAAGCTGACCACATTTTAGGGAGAAACAGTAAACTTTAATCCTCTAATAGTTCAGCACAATCCCCATAATCCTTACATTCCTAGACAAGGATAACAAAAAGCTAACAAGAAA
Source organism: Pseudocheirus occidentalis (assembly GCA_028646575.1). Classification (NCBI taxonomy): domain Eukaryota; kingdom Metazoa; phylum Chordata; class Mammalia; order Diprotodontia; family Pseudocheiridae; genus Pseudocheirus; species Pseudocheirus occidentalis. Next base: position 138,388,702 of record CM053596.1, on the reverse strand, counting down.
GAAGTTAACAATCTAAACAGAACTGTACAAATATAAGATATTACTGATCTCTTGAGATTATGTGAAAGGGAATTAAAATAAATTGACATATGTTCCAGCTGAGCTTGACACCTTTAAAATATTGATCATGTATTAGGGCATAAAAACCTCACAAACAAAAGAAGAAAAGCACATATCCTTTACAGACCAAAATGCATTAACATTTTATTCAATAAAGGCTTTTTGAAGAAAGTATTAAAATTAATTGGAGATTAAATAATTTAATCCTAGAATTGGTATGTCATAGAACAAATCATAGAAAAAAGAGAAAATTTCATCAAAGAAAAAGACAATAAGACGGAATATCAGAACTTAGTTTCACCTAAAGCAGTCCTTGTGGGAAAATGTTTATCTCTAAATACCTTATCAACAAAAGAGAATTATAAAAGATCAATCAATTAGACAAGCTGTTTTAAAGAAGCAACAAATCAAAAACTCCAAACTAAACACTAAAATAGAAATTCTGAAAATTAAAGAAATCAACAGCATTGAAAACCAAAAATACCCCACAAACAATTTGTTAAATAAAACTAGGAGTTGCTTTAAGAAAATAATAATAAAAAATGAATAGTTAATCTGGTTAAACAATCACTATGAGATAATTGTATTTTTCTAACTTCTTTTCCACTGGGACATGTCAATTGTAAAACCAGATACTGAACTTACCAATTATCTCTCTTCTCCCAGGTTTCTACTGTGTTTGGGAAATAAAAAAGGGATAGCTTCCATCCTAAAAAGAGTTTGTACCTTTGGAAGAGTCTATGTCTGGAAAATGAATGGAAGGTATAGTCTACAATAATCCCATGGCATGTAGGTAATTATTCTGCTTTTACTACTCTTCTATTTAATCCAATTAAATTGCTTACAAAAATATTAGTTATTTGAGGCTTGAATGACATGACAAGCTGCCAGTCCTTTTGGTATATGGTTTATATTTGTTCCCCCAACTCCTCCTAACCCTAATCCTAAATACTTATTTTCTGACATCTGGACTACTAAATTAGCTTCTTGAATGACCTCCCTGCCTATAGCCTCTCTCCCTTCCAACTCATATTGTACTCTACTGCCAGATGAATCTTCATAAAGCACTCATTTAATAATGTGAATCCCCCTGATGAAACCATTAATGGTTTCTTGGTGGCTACAGAATGAAGTATAAACTCTTTATGTTGGAATTAAAAGCTTGATGCAATTTGATCCTAAAATGCCTTACTAATATTTTCTCTTACAAAGCCCCATATGTCAAATCTTTATTCTTGCCAAAATAGTTTAATCATTATCATCTAGAACAGAAGTATCAAACATGTGGCCTTCCCATAGCCCTTCAAGTGGCATGTTGCCCAAAATATTCCCTGAGTGGGGCCCTGAACAAGATTAAAATATAATTGGAAAATATTTAACAAAATAAATTTTAGAATTCAAGAAACACAAACAACAATAATTTAAACTAAGTCAATATATGACCCACAGGCATCCTTATGTATGTTTTGGAGGGCCCTATTTCTATTTTAATATGACACCACTATTTCAGAAAACAGAATTTAGAGCTGAAAAGGAGCCACCTCACCCCAGCCTCTTCTAACCGATAGGGAATCTATTAGGCCTAGAATAGCTAACCAACTTGCCCGAGGTCACACAGATAGTAACTACCAGATCTAACATCTAAAGCCAAGGCCTCTGAATTCAAATCTAGTGCTCTTTCAAGTTTGTTTGAACGTGAATTTCTTTTTTCTAGCTTAATCTTTGCTCACTCACAACATTACTGTTTTTTTCAACCCAATGAAATCTTCATTATCCTTCAAGACTCAAATCAAATCGTTACCTTCCTTCCTAAACCCTTCTCTCTTCTTGACTAGAAATGTTTTCCCACTCATTTGAAGTCATTTAGTACCAATTACAGATACAACCCATGTGGTATCTATTATTTAACACCTTGAATTGATAACTATGTTTTCATATGTACATATCATTTCCTCAATTAGGTCACAAATTTCACAAGCAATGAGACTATTGCCCTTTTTAATCTTCCAATGTATCTATCACACCAACTTGCACCTAATAGTCTCCGTTATAGAGGTGTTATCAGAGAACATTGAACACAAGAGTTGGAAGCAACCTTATATAATTATTATATTGTATAATTCAATTTCTTCTTACATATGAGATAACTGAAGCCCAGAGTAATGAATTAACAGCCCAAGGTCTTGTTAATCAATAATAAGTGGTAGAGCTGAGATGGGAAAATACATATCTCTACACCAACCACTAGTTTGAACACAGTATGTCATTTAAAATTTTTTTTAAATCGTATTAGGAAGTTACTATTGAATATCAATACAAGCAACTAAAGTTGGTTAATTATAACTTACTCATTTCAACACGTGAAGACATAAGATGTTTTTAGTCAATTTCTCCAAGTCTTCATGAGGATTCCTCCTCCATTCATTCCCATTCACTTTTCTCAGAGTAATGGTAGTACTTGTATACACTATTCTTACCATTCTAGTTCTGCTATTTTTCACTCTGCATTAATTCATAAAGAAATATCTAGAATTATTTGTATTCTTCGTACCTTTTGGTCTTAATTAAATTATAATACTCCATTGCATAATCTGCCATGGTTTATTTAACCATTCTCCTATTGTCCATTTAGGTTTCTTCAATTTGGGGATGAAGGAATAGGGTTTTACATATAGTGCTTCCACGAAAAAAAATGTTTGAATAGATGGGAATACATTTGTTATATTTAAGACATTTTCAGGGCATGTCCATAACAATGAAATTATTGAGCAGGCTATTTTAAAAAATAATTTCAATGAATCTTTTACAATGATTCTATGGATTTAGGTTTATCATTCCACCATCAACAGGTGACTGTACCCATTCTTCACAATCCCACCAGCATTTCATTTAATTTCTTTTCATTATGTTTGCCACTTTTATAGGCAGAAGGGACTTTTTGCAACTCTCTTATTATTAGTAAAGTTTAACATTTTTGAGGGCTTATTAACCTGCTGTGTTTCTACTGTCAGAAGTTTTCTGTTCGTATCCTTTTGGAAATTTATTCATTGTGGATTGGAAATTATCACTGTGACTTAACAGTTCCCTATGTATTTTAGATATCAGGTTGTTATCTTTCATTTTCACAATAAATAACTTCCCAAGTCTATTATATTTCTGTTTATTTTAATTTTACTATTTTCATAGTATAGAACTATTCTTATATTTATCCCTTAGACAATAGTTGGCTTCTAGATTTTTGTTTATTCTTTGTTAGGGGATTCCAAATACCATAACTTATACTTTTTGAGAAACATTTTCCCCTTCCTACAAGTCACATAGGAAGGGTATTAAGGTAAATATGAAGAAGACTTTAGAAGATGTTAGAACACACCATGGAATCAGAAATTTGGAATAAATAATTTCCCTGTCAACCAGTGTCTTGAATTGAGTTCTAAGCACTTTTGCTCCTTTACCTTTCCTCTTTCCCATTTATCTTCATGGAAGACCAAAAAGAATCTTAAGGTGGAGAAAACTTGGGGCTTCGGGACTGGCAGCTCTTATCTTTTGGCTGAAAGTAAAAACCTTAAAAATGTTCACCTCCTGTATTCCCAGTTTTTGAGCTCTCCCACATATATTCCCTCGGTGGGGCCATTTTCTTTAAGGATAGTGGTTTTTTTTTTGTGGAAGAGAATGCCACATGTTTGGTTTTTTTTTGGAAAATATTCTATTGCTACTTTTTTACTGTAATATCAAATGTTTTTGATTTTACATAATTGTCCTCTGATGGGGCCTTATAACCTATGGGTTATTTTTTTTTTGTTTTGTTTGTTTTCCCTGTGGATATATACAAAGTTAAATAAGCTAGTCTAAATAAAAGTTGCTAGGTTAGACCCAGGGGCTGATATGGTCAGTGCTTAAAGACTTTCTAGAATTCCTGTTTTTAAGACTACTTTCAAAACCAGTTCAAGAGCCTCATCAGAAAATTAATCTTGATATTTCATATTCACAACTAATTTCTGACCAGAGTCAGAATTACCCCCATTTAATTGTACACTTTATTCACCACATTTGGTTACCAATGTCTTTTGGCTATTTCAGAACATCAAAGCCACAGTCAATTAAATTAAATTCAACAAGCATTTATTAAGCTCCTACTTGAAGTCCTAAAGGGATAAAGATTAGTTACCATTGCAGAGAGAAGATTCTGAAGGTAAGTTAAGAAAAAAAATCTTTGCACAATGGCAGCGCTGTTAGGAAAAGTATGTCCCTTCCCAACATGTTTCCAACTCTGCAGGGGAAATCATTTACTTTCATGTCTAAATCCTTCTAGATTTGGTCGCTTAATTATACAAATATCAAATACCTCACATTTTCTTAGCACTTTATTATTTCACCAATATTATTTTATTTGGCCCTTCTTTAACAAAGCTGTGTGGTAGTCTCAGGGCTATTGTTGTCCTTAACTTACAGCTTAGGAAAAAGAGATTATTAGGGGTTAAGTCATGCATCTAAAGTCACTTTAAGCAAGTCCTGAAGTTGATACTAGAACCCTAGATTCTAACTCCTTGACCAGGGCTCCTTCCACATTACTTTATTATCACACCTAATAAATAGAATTTACAGTCAGAATAAGAGGCACTATTAAATAAGTGCCTGGAAATATTGGAAGGGGGAGAGAAACCAATGGGAAAAATACTAGAAAAATCTCAGTAGAAAGGTTGGGGATTGTGGGTCAAAGTGCAGCAGGCCCCCAGGAGGACATTGCCAGAAGAAGAAGACTGACACACTGTGTAGTTGCAGATAAGATTCAGTGACAGCGGAGACCAGTGAAAGGCTGAGACAGGAGGAGGCAGGCTACTACTTAAAGCTTCAAACAAATGTTACACAGAGTCATTACCACCCAGAAGGTAAGTGGGGAACAGTGGCCCTGGGGTTTCTTCAATCCAATTGTAATCTCCCATTTTACTTCTGTCATTGTCAACATTTTATGGATTCTGTGAACAATTGACTTTTCAAATAGAAATGAAACAAGGATAGTGAAGGCTGATCTCTTTCACCCCCACTCACCTTTTCTCATTTCTCTCTTCCTATCCCAACTCTGTTCTTTGCCTGTTCTTTCATTATTCTTAGTTACATTGAAAGATCTGTTCCAGGAAGAGTTTTGATGCCTGGGAAATCTTGTGGCTAGAAGCCCCATTGGGCAATTAACTCAGAGACAAGACAAGAAAAGGAAAGATGGCATTCCAAGGATGGCATTATTACCCACAGGATCAAGCATTTCCAAGATAAACTCAACCTCTACATTATAATCTCCTTGTTTTCTGTCTCTGTCTCTGTCTCTCTCTAACACACACACACACACGCACACGCACACACACATGCACATGCACACGCACAAACACACACACCAAAGATTAAGGTACTATTTTTTTTAGTGATAGTGGCAAAAAGAATAAAAACATCTTCTTTAACCACCATGCACTTTGGACTGTGAGACTACAATTTTGATCATCTCCCCCCACGGTTAGATACAATGTCCAACATTTTAAACTCCTTTAATAATTTTAGAGTAAAAAAACCAAGGGGGTTTCAAATTAGGGTGGTATTTTCCAGTAGAATTAGATGATTTTAGATGCACAGATCTGGAACCAAATCATTCAACATGTTTCCTTTTATAAAAATCAGTCTGGATCATCTCCACAAATTTGGGAGGAGAAAGAATGGAAGACAGTGGTTTCACTTCATATCCTTCCCTAATACTATGATTTCACCCTCTGTTCCTCTTTCTAAAGTTCAAAAAATTCAGCAAACATTTATTAAGCATTCCCTGTGTGTTGGTCACTAGGGAGATACTAGGCAATATCTTCCTAGTCTATTCATATCTTGGGGCCTGCCTGGAATATTGCTATTTCCCTCTAGTCCTAAATATATCTTGAGGAGATTGAAAACTCCAATGGCTTCTTCAAGCAAGCTTGAAAGAGCAATAGATCAGGTTTACAATGGTAAACATGCAGACTACTTCAGAGCAATTACTGCTGTATCTTGGAGTAAACCTCCACTGGGAAAGAATTTACTAATTAAAGGTCTTGTTGGGGCTGAAAATCATGATGACAGAGCTTCATGTAGACAGAAGTTGGTGCATTAGGGCTGAAAGGCTAGAACCAAGGTGAGGATGAGAGAGGAAGAAGACAAAGAGGATGCCAAATAAGGTATCAGATAAAGGAAAGACCAGAAAAGTTGGGAGTAGACAGGAGGGTGTTTGTTCTAGAAAAAGAAGTGAAAAAGCCAAAACTGATGCTATAGAATGAAGATGAAAAGCATTGTAGGAATTCAGGATGACAAGAAGATGAAAAGATGAACTTGGAATACATGGAAGTGAAAAACAATGTAAAATAGGGAAAAGAAATATAATTAAAAGGAGGGGAAGGGTGACAAAAAGTAAGACAAGACCAAGGAAAAGGGGCCAAGATTGATAAAAGAATTAAAATATGACCAAAGCATTTGACAAATTGGTTTTGTATATCAGTGGGGGAAAAATCCAAGACAGAAATACTCCTCAGCATAAAATAAATTTCTTTCCTTTCCTTGGCCCCAAAGCATTTCCAAATCAGTTGATAAAGAAGTAAATAATTACTCTGTCACAGTGAATTGGGCCCTTACTTTCCCACCAGAGGAGGGTTAAGTTTCTTGTTATTCTCCGTTAAAAGAGGGATATGCCCATTTCTGTTGCAGGTCCCTCCTCCTGAGTTCCAATCTATGTTTAATGACTACAATCAATTATATCCCGCTTTTCTCCCCATGACATTTTGTCAATCATAATTGGGGTGGTGGGTTGTTTGTTTTTTTCTTTTTTTTGCTATTATTATCATTTCTATTATTATTGTCAGTAACAAAATGTCCTAGAGCTCAACTCTTCTGTGGGAAAATCTATGGCCTCTTCGGGTCTGTCAATTCTGTAGTTTTTATTGCTTTGGGAGGAAAAACACTGCAGAAGGTTCAGGAGCAAATAAGAGTGGAACTAGTCAAAAGAATAACTGAAGAGTGAGAAAAACTTACCCTTCTCTTTATTTTCCTTTTAAAGCCAAAGTAGTCCTTTGGGAAAATGTGTGTCTCACTCACTGTTGTGGCATACCTGAGGAGATGGCCGTGGGATTACTTTGAAAATGCTTCTTCATTATACTGCTTCCAGGTCTTGTGAGAAAATCAAGTTGTCACCACTGATCAGAGCAGACAAGTGAAATGGCCAATATTTAGGCTTTTGGTAGGCAACAGTGAATGGACAAGGACACTTTGAAGTTTTCTCCTTAATGGAAATAAATAGGAGAATGCTTCGCTGAGAGATTTGTATTGAGAAGCCAAGCCTATATAAGTTGAGAAGGCTGGATGGAGTATGTGTGAAGTCTAACAACCACCCCTGCACTATGGCCAAAGTCATCGTTGAAGTTGGGAATCAGGGGGCTCCACTCCCTGCACCTTTGTGCTCTATTTATCATTTGGAATCATGGGGGTCATGGAATCAGATCTGCAGAATTGCTAGGAACCTCAAGGGTCATTTGCTTACAAAGTGGAGAGTCATGGCTTGCCCCCAAGTTGTATGTGATCAAGTAGTTTCCCATAGTAGTGGATTGTCTTCAGCACAACTGCATCCTACCCTTATCTTCCAACACTCTCCACTCTCCTTCCACCCTCTGCTGTACAAGCATCCAGCCTTCCATCTTTTGAGCTAGATGATTCCCCTTCAGCCCAGTTTTAACCCACACAGGCATCCAAAGTAGCAGCTATGCAATATCCTATTGGGAAAACTTCACACACTCTTTTAGGAAATCCATTACCTGCCTCCCAGATCACCAGAGGAAAAAGGCTGTGGAAAGGCAACTAGTAATGCTTTGCTTTCCAGGGTACCACTAAGGGGAAAGTGTATGGTTCCCCTTCCTCAGCTCTACCCCTAGGCATAAATAGCTTGTAATCTTCATTGCAGATCTCATTGCATCATATATTTCTCCTCACACTCACTCTTTTCCCAAGCTTCTCTTATTCTCAAGAATACCACCATCCTTCCAGTCATATCAGGCTCACAACCTCAGTATAATGTTTGCCTCCTCACATTCTCTCATCCCACATATTCAGCTAATTGCCATATCGTCCTTTTTAGTTCCTTAGCATCTTTTGAATATGACCATTTATTTCTATTCACCCTACTTCAGTCCTTCCAAACCTTTCACTTGGACTCTTGAAATAGTCTTCTAAGTGGTTTTATCTCAGGTCCTTCTCTAATTTGTGCTTTACATAAAGTTGCCAGAGATTTTCCTAAAATGCAAGTCTGACTATGTCATTCCCCTGCTCAAGAGGATCACATGTCTCCCTATTCACTTTACCAGGACCAAATAGTATTTCATCTTTTTTAATGATTATATATGTAATATGTATAATGGTGTTTATAATACGTATATATACATATGTATGTATGTATAGTACATAATTATTAGTAATGTAGTATAATACATAATTTACAAACAAGTAAACATATACATATTGGGGGCACAGGGTGTGTGTGTATATATATACATATATATATATATATATATATATACAAACATCTAAACATATACACATAAATGTTTATCTATAGTTACTTATTTGTGTATATTTATATTATATATGTGCATATGTATTTATTTTCTTAAAAGGGATGAATGATAAAATTGATCTCATTATACTTCCTCTTGCCTCTTGGCTCCCTTCTATAAGAAGGACTTCTGAGGAGGAAGCCTGGCACTTTGAGGAAAGCACTATATGTACACAATCAAAGGATCACATCTCTAGAACTGAAAGAGACCAGAAATGTTTTCTGGTCATTCCCATCATTTAACAAATGAGGAAACCAAAATCCAGAGAGATTAAGTGAGTTGCTCCAGGTAGTGTAAGTTGGTATCTGAAGTTGGATTTGAACCTTGGTGCTCTGAAATAGGATCCAGTGACTACTCTTTTCCCTGTAACAAGTGGAGGATTCAATCCCGACCTAGGGGAATGATATGAACAAAGATATGGAGATGAGAATTGGAAGCAGTGGATAAAATTAAATTTTGCACATTTACAAAATCCTGTAGATTCCTCTTTGATATTACATCTTACTTGTTTCTTCTTCAGTAGAGAAACCCATGCAAATGTTTTGTGACAGAACCAGTAAAAAGCAACTGTACCTGAGAACAGTTGTAGGTTTACCTGTAGATTAATCAATCTCCCAAAGGAGATCATAACTTAAAAGGCCAAGCTCTCCCACTTTGTCCAGGGCCGTCTCGTGTCATCCTGATCTGTATCTCACCGCTGGACCCGGATAGCTCCACAGAAGAAAGTGAGACTGGTGCCTTTGCACAGCCCTCCCTCACTTAAATCCAATTTACTTGTATGTTATGGCATCACTTCATGGTCCTCTTTGAGAATAGTTAACCAACCTCCCCTTTGACCCCCCCAATATACTTTACACAGTGATTAGATAAAGCAACCCAAGAGTGCTTTCTGATGTGAGTCATAAACTTAGCCACTTTTCATATAAGCTATGGGGTCACTTTATACTGATGATTATGGATATCTATAGAGCAAGAAGATTGGAGTACTTCCAAGGAACTGTGCTGAAACAATGCCCAGTGATCTACCCCCATCTTACTCGCCTGAATGGGTATTTGCTTCCCTCTGTGGTATCCCTTCAATGCAGGCTCCAGGGGAAACAGGGCCCTGGGCAAACAGGGGGAACAGAGGATGGCCCAATGATCTGTGACTGCTTGTATGTGCAGGATAAGCTGGGGGATAGTCTGAGTTGATGTGGTTCTGTTAAGGGCAATGACTACAAAAAAAAAACAACAACATTGACTCAAATTAGTTATGTGGCAGCTGTTCTTAACATGAAGTCCAGGTTAAGAAGTTAATTTTTTTTGATAACTATGTTTCAATACAATTAATTTTCTTTATATTAAGATGTATTTTATTTTATTCCATTGTTTTGAAAATGGGTCCACAGATTTCACCAGACAACACAACAAAAAAGTTTGAGAAGCCCTATTTTAGACATATATTTTAAATCCTATGAAGATAATTACTCAGTCTTATCTTTCCTACGCCTGGAACAATGACCTGCCCATCACAGAACTTAATAATTGCACGAATAATATACATGGCACAAGTATCCCCATCTCAATTGAGTGAGAAATAATGGTAGTAATAGTTAATATTGATTTAGTGCTTGCAATATGTCAGGCACTGTCCTAAGTCTGATCCTTACAACAACCCTGGGAGGTAAGTAAGATTACTGTCCCCACTTCACAAATGAGAAAACTGAGACAAACAGATTTTTTTAAGTGACTTGCTCAGGGTCACATAGCAAGTAATTGTCTGAGATGATTTGAACTCAGGTCTTCTTGACTCTAGATCCAGAACTCTATTCATCATGCCAGGTACCGGCCCTCAAGAGAGAATAACAACGTGATTTTTCTTTACACTACTAGTCCCTCATTACAGGCTCCCATCATTTTATATTACTTTATCATGCAACTGACAAAACATGGAATCACAGCATCTCAAATTTAGAAGACACCTCAGATGCCATCTTGTCGAATTTCATGCAAGAATCTTTTCTTCACAATACCAGACAAATGGTAAAATTAATAAATGAATGAACGGTTAAATAGATAAATAAATAAATGCTAAACACCAGAACCACAAAATTAAAAACCGTTGTTGTTGTTGTTTTGACCATTTCTCTCTTTGCATCAGGAAGCCCCTGCCTCAGTCACATTCCCTTGACATTGTGTCAACTCTATATTATTGATGCTGTACAATGACTAGATAACCTCTATTATCAGTTCTAGTTGCAAATTTGTGATCTATACTTGACAGCCTCCAGCCACAGGGAACTCACTTCTCATCAAACTAACCATTTTCGTTTCTGGATAGTTTTTGTTTTTATGAAATTTCTTCTTTTCTTTTTCTTTATAAGATACCAAAACCTGTTTCTTTGCCACTGCAATCTCTTGGCCCCTTTCTTGCTTTTTGGTCACAGGAATCAAATACTTCTTTCACATGATAACTTCCAAATACTTAACAGTAGCTGGTGTGGACTCCATGTCTTCTCTTTTCCAGGCTAAACACTCCTAATTCCTTCAATCAGTCCTTGTCTGGCACACTTTCAATTCCACCCACATTCCTAGTAGGCCTCCTTGGGACACAATCCAGTTTCTCAATGCCCCTCTTGAAACCTAACTACCGGAAGAGAACACAGTACTACAGAGAAAGAATGACTAAGATACCTTTCTTATTTTAAACACTGTACTTTCAGGAATGTTAATCAAGTCAAAATTAGGGTCTAGGGCCATTTCACCATACTGAGGACATAATAGAGTTAAGGTCCACTAGGACCCCTAGGTCTTTTTATGAAATTTGTTGGTTTTTATTCATATCTCCATGCTATACTTGAACAATTAATTATTTGAAAACTGGTGAAAACAATTACATGTACATATAATACATTTTATCTTTTTAGCTTTAGCACACATTTTCTGTCAGGTTCTTTTTGGATCCCAGTTCTGTCATCAAATATGTTATCCTTCCAACAAATGAATTCTGGACCTTTATGTAACTTGAATTCCTCATTAGGACTGGCATTAATAAAGGTAAGGAAGACAGAGATATACATAACTGTTGGATGCAGGGCACGGTCTATAATTCCATTGATACTGAGTAAAGATCTAGGATGATTTGCATGGCTCTGATTCTGGGCACCAGAGGCATGATGGGAGATGAAAGGAATGTTTCCCTTCACCTAAATAAAAAGCAGTCCTAAAAGAACTTTTGCTTAAGGAGGTGGGGAGCAAGGTTTAAAAAAAAGATTCTGACTTCAGTGTCTCTTTTCTTTGTGACTGTGAACTTGAATAACAAAAGAACTGAAAATGAACAATTAAGCTCTAGGCTTATTTTGGCCAGGTCAGTCACACAAAAGAGCACTAACATACCCTTTGAAGAAAAAATCATCCCTAGCAACCTAAAGCTAGAAGATGAAAATAACTGAATGTAGAAGAAATCAAAAACCCCAGAGGCAGAGGTTATTAAGTCATCAGAGAAGAAACTCAGAAACCACTGATGGAAGGAGCTCTGTCATGAAACAGGACGTGAGAGCTTCACAAGAGGAGGGTAACAATAGTGTGGCATGATGGGTAGCCAGGAGAGGCATTTCAACTGGGGTGTAACCTTAAGTACAGTCAGTATGGAAACCTGTTGGAAAGCATATCCTTTGCATATCAGAGATTTTTTCTTTTTCTTTTGTTTTTAAACTTCTCTCTTCTATTTAATTGACTTGTGTTCTGAATGCTCTTTTGGATTTGTTTGAGAATAGAATTGATTGTCAAGGTCCTGGAGCTATAGACCAGCTTATAGGAGAATCCAAAGACTGCCTTAAACATAGCAAGTAGTAAGAGGTCCCAGAGTGATGGGAGAACTGAGAGAGAGCTTGTGCAACACAGTGAAAAGAATGATTCTGGAAACAAGAAAAAATACAAGAGGGGCAGGGGGCAGGAGAATACAGGTTGGTCATCTTTGAACAAGTTTCTGTAAAATCAAGGGCAAATGGGAGCTGTTTTATGACATTAGTGAGGCACTGTTGAAAGGAAGCTTACCTTCCAAGTCCAAACTAATCCAATACGAGGAAAGAAAACACATGCTGGTTTCAGAGAAGAGGGGCAATCAATAGTTTCTAACAAACGCTTCTTCCTTATAAACCGAAAAAACCCAGCAGGTTTTCATGGAGATGAGTAACAGTTCCTCACAGGGGGAGAGGCGTTCTGAGGGCAGACATATTGTCTTTCAGATCACGACCTCCAAAGTATCCTAGCAATTCCTTGGAGCAAACACTTCAAGATCTGAGTTCAGGGGCATGTGGTTTTGTCTCTTTAACACTGTCAGTCAGGATTGCCCTGGAAGCATCATTACTCAGAATTTCACCTTGCAAATAAATAGCTCTGAACTGCAGCCAGAAGCAATGGGATCTCTCAAAGACATTATCTGGAAATAGTCGGTGGACGGCACCTAACGTCCCATTAATCATCCTCATGCTTACAGTGCTTCTTAATGGTTTTTATGGTTTATCCTTTGAACGCCAACAAAGAGTGTGATTTTTCCTGGCTTATTCTATTAAACAGAAATCAATATCTAATATAAATGTGCCGAAGGTGGGATATTTGGAAAGGCCAGGAATGAGTGAGTGTTCCTGTTTTTCTCTTTTCTTGACTGAAGCAGGAGGCAGAGGGTTGGGAGAGAAGTTGGGAGAAAGGGATTTTTTAATGAAGAATATGGAAGTGCATGTACTGTGTGTATTATCCACCTGACTTAGGTATATACCTGTTCATTTATGTATATCTATAGAAAAATTAGATAGATAAAATAGTAGATAGCTCTTATAGAGACATTTTATTTTTATTTTCATAGAAGCAGGTTCAAGAAGGGATCTAAAACTATCCAATGTCAATGCATGAAAGTAAAAAAAAAATACCATATTTTCTCAAGTGTGTACCTGAAGAATATGAAATGACTGGTGGGAGGAAAGCCAAATAGAACTGTCTTTGACCTTCCTTCATATCTCCCAGTCCTTAGCATAGGGCCTGGTATATAGTAGGCACTCAAGTAAATAACTATTGACTGACAGTCAAAAAAATGTATGTGGTGCCTTGACTTGGAATTCTCAGACATTGGAGAACTCTAACAGACACTTGTCCAACCCCTAGTCACTTTTCAGCCTGCCAAGTGGTGACGATAGCCTTTTAAAAGTGATCTATACGCCACTAAGGGAGAAGCAACAGACACATTCTGCAGAGATGAATGTTCAAAATGTAAGATAAGTCTCTTCAACCTGGGGAAGACGTGTGAACAATTCCGTTCTGGAATTCATGGTCAGCATTTATGATGTCAGTCATTGACAGAAAGCAAAGCTGGCCCTTTTATTGGAGGACCTAAACTGGAGATAAAAACCCAATGGTAAGGCTTCATACTTAAAGAGTTGTCATTCTTATTTGGCAGGCAGGGAGAAGAAAAGTGAGTTACCAATACAACAAGGGACATGCTCACATTGATAAAACACTTTGGATGCAGTTGTTTCTCAACCAAAATGCAAGGTTTGGGGGAGAGAGGGTCTCAGAATTATTGTCAAGGCTCCTCACATCCATATGGGCATCAAACATTCATCATCATTTCAATTTTTAATTAGATCAAACAAAAATATGCAACATGACTCAGTATATAAACAAGCAAACAACTTCTGTAGGTTGAATAAATAATGTGTGGAGCACATATGTATTACTGTTTTCTACATAAATATAGGTCCTGTTGTGATGAACATAATGCAAGTCTGAAAGTGTTACTTAATTCATAGTGTTTCTTTATATTTTCTCAATCAAAGGATATCAATACTACAACTATTTTCATGTGACTGTGAACATTTTTGAGAGTGAAAAGGGGTCCCCATACTTGAAAAAAATTGGGAACCATTGTTTCAGTACAAAGAGTCTGGGGCTAGGAGCAGAGGTTTCTGAATTTTCATCTTGGCTTAGCCTTATGTTTAGGTAATTTATGTAAATTTCACATGTTTCCGCTACTTGTCTATAAAATAGGAATAATGATAAGTGTTCTGCTTACATCAAAAACTTGTTTATAGATAGACATTTAAAAACACTATACCAAGGGTCTTCAGATTTCAAAGCTTTACCTAACATGCTCTTTACTGTTTGTAGGATAAAAAACAAATTACTAGTTTAAAAAATATATTAATATCTTTTGCTTTTATATCATCTAGATTTCCCCCTGAATTCCTCTCATGAACCCCAACCCTGTCCAGATAGATATCCCTTACAACAAAAAATTTAGACAAAAGGAAAAAGAGGAAGATAGAAAGGCATTTAACAAAACTGATTAATACAGTAAAAAAAAAATCTGACATTACATGCAATGTTAAACATTCACAGATCCTCCTATTTTTGCAAAGGTGTGTGTGTGTGTGGGGGGGGGAGATGTCTTCTAATATTTCTTCTTTGGGAATAAGCTTCTCCTTTGTAATTTTGTGACATTTATTTCCTATTGTTTTTGTGGGCATCCTTTCCATTTCTGTGGTTGTAATCATTCTGTATTACTTTTCTTGTCTCTCCTTACTTCACTCTGCATCTGCCCATGTAAACCATTCTGTGCTTCTCTGTACTCATCATATTTGCCATTTCTCATGGTACAAAATTATTCCATTACATTCATACACCATATTGCTTGACTTTAAAGCCCCTCTCTCACTATCTGATACCAACCTATAATCTTAGGTTTATTACATAACCCTTAAAAAAATTTCCCACTCTACAATCCTAGAAAACTGGCTTACTTGATGTCCCTGATTCTTATTGTTCTACCTCCTATCTCTGTGCCCCTGAGGGTGTCTGTAATACATGCCCTCCTGTTCTCCACCTTCCATCTTTCAGAATCACTAGCTATCTTCAAAGTTCAGCTCAAACCACCTCTCCTATATAAGGTTGGGATTCCCTAAACTATTAGTGCCTCCCCTCCCCCACCCCCAATAACAAACATTATCCTGTATTCATTTAGTATAAGGCAGCTTGGTAAAGTAGATAAAGAACCAGCCTTGAGACCAATAGGATTTAGCTCCTAAGTCCTATCTATAACACATACACCTGGCAGTGAGGTGACACAGTGTGTAGAGTGCGGGGCCTGGAGTCATGGAGACCTGAGTTCAAATTTGGTCTTAGACACTTGCTATCTGTGTGACCCTGAGCAAGTCATTTAACCCCATTTGCCTCAGTTTCCTCATTTGTAAAGTGAGATGGAGAAGAAAATAGCAAGCCACTTCCTATCTTTGCTAAGAAGACCCCAGTGGGCTCACAAAGAATCAGACACAAGTGAACAATGGACAACAAAAATGACACATACTGGCTGTGTGGTCCCTGGGTAGGACACTTTAACCTCTGTCTGTGCTTTAGGAAACTCTCTAAGAATATACAAGTGAAGGAGAAGGCACTGACCTACATTGACAAAGGGGGAGTTCCATATACCAAATGAATGACAGATGTAGTACTAGTCTTTATCCTTTATTTTGTTTTTATATATGTTTTGTATCTCCTTGGATTTGTATATGTTGTTCTCTAGACAGAATATATAAACCCTCTGAGGAAAAGGGATGTTTTATTCTTGTCTGAGTAGCATGCCAACTGAACAGTCTGGCACATAGTAGGTTCTTAAAATGCGTTTGCTGAGTGAAGTGAGCAGAACCCCAGGACTACAGCATACACAGTAACAGCAATATTACACAATGATCGACTGTGAATGACTTAGCTATTCACAGCAATACAATGATTGTAGATAATTCCAAAGGAGTCATGATGAAAAATGCTGTTCATCTCCCAAGAAAGAACTGATAGAGTCTGAATGCAGATTAAAGCATACTGTTTTTCACTTCTTTTATTTGTTTTTTGTATTGTTGGGTCTTTTGGGGGGCGGGGGAGTTCTTTCACATCATGACAAATATGGAAATATGTTTTGCATGATGGTACATGTATAACCCATTGCTTACTCTCTCTGGGAGGGAGCAGACAAGGATGAGGAGAAGATTTGAAACTCAAAATTTAAAAAAAGAATGTTAAAAATTGTCTCTACAGGTAATTGGGAAAAACAAAATATTATTTTAAAAAGTGCTTGCTGAATGGTCGTTAAGTGACTGCCACTAGTATGAAGTTTCTTCCCTTTAATTTTTCTGGGACTCTCAGTGTGAAGAAGGTAGCAGTGACCTCTTCCTCAATATATTTAGAGACTTATCTATATTCTTACCTGCAGTAACACTCTACTACCAATTTCCTACTAATCTCAAGACTTTTTTTGAAGAATTAAAAATTCATTCCTCCTTACAAAAAGGGTGGTGACTCCTGCCCTATCTGCTTTGTGTCTTCTAAAATCAGTCTATGGTTTCATGCCTTTGAATCATCCTTCCTCAGTACAGAACTGAGGAAACCCATTGATGCCTTTTTGTTCTTTGGAGTTTGGGGCAAACGTTCCATATGAGATTTACTCTTTGGCTAATAAGTCATTCTTCAGTTAATTTAACATTCTGCAGCGACCAGTGCAGTTCTTGGACTGTCCATCTGTTCTAACACCCTCTGGTCACATGTATGGCATTGCTTTTATTAAATGCAGCAGCCATAGAACAAGTCCATTTCATCAGTTGTAATCACTTGCCTTTGATTTTATCTCATTCTTCCTCTGACAAATGAGAATAGTGATATTTATATACACTTTGTATCAAATTTTGTTTCCCTAGTAAGAAGGTCAGGACAGCTAGATGGTGCAGGAGATTGAGCACAGGTCCTGGAGTCAGGAAGATTCATCTTTGTGAGTTCAAATCCAACCTCAGATACATACTAGCTGTGTGATCCTGGGCAAGTGACTTAATCCTTTTTGCCTCAGTTTCCTCATCTGTAAAATGAGCTGGAGAAGGAAAAGGGAAACCATTCAAGTATCTTTGCCAAGAAAACCCCAAACGGGATCACAAAGAGTCAAGAAACAACTGAAAAATAAATGAACAACAAAAAAGGTCTTTCTGACTCCAAGGCTTATTCTCTATCCATTTTGCCTGATGACCCCACTACAGCAACACAGTTATCAACAGAGAGAGAGCTATGGAGAGTTGCAGAGTTATATTTTCAGAGCACCTCTCTGCAAATATCTCGTTACTAGGAACTCTACATAAACAACTCTACATAAAGTAAGTTAAAGTCTCTGTCCTCTGGGAGTTAACAGTCAAATCAGGACAGCAGAAATGAGGTAAAAAAGTTATTTATGACCTTCTTTATTTTACAAGGTTTCAGAAAGCAGCATAAAATATAAGCAGAAAAGGCAGAAGTAGCTCTGTATGTTTAGAAACCTTTTAAAAGCAAAGCTGGTTTATGCCTTAAATGTCATGTAACATGAAAGCAGATATAAGAGAAGTCAGGCTTTGGAAGTAATGAAAGGGAATTTCATTTTGTCAGAATTATAGAAAGAAAGATACAGGGACAAGCAAGTTGCACCACAATCACTAAGAACAGCAAGCTATAATGTTGGTATTCACAGAACACCATGAAAATTTTTTGCCTGAGAAGTCATGTATAAATGACTTCCAAGTTATATATTATCAGGCAAGAAATAATAAAAGTAATTAACTAAAACTGATGATGTTAAACTACGACTTTCCTTCCACTGATTTTTCAAGAGCAATTGGGGATTTTTGCTCCACTAGCATCTTTCTTGCCATGGTGATGATGATGATGATGATGATAATGATGATGATGATGATGATGATGATGATGATGATGATGATGATGATAAATCTTTTCATTTTTTTGGCACCTTGGATTTTTAAAAATTCCATTTCAAAGCTGAACAAAGTAAAACTTCAAGTGTTAATTACTTTTCTCTCTCTTTCCTTCAATTTGCTATAGATTTACTGAACTCCCAGATATAGGGGCAGCTATGTGATGCAGTGGCTGGAATGCCTGCTCTGGAGTCAGGAAGATCTGAGTTCGGCTCAGGCTTCAGACACTTCCCCTTTTTTGTGTCAGTTTCCTTATTTGTAAAGTGGGGATAACAACAGCACCTGCCTGTCAGGGTTGTTGTACAGATCAAATGGGTTAACAAAAATAAAGTGTTGAGCACAGTGCCTGGCACATAGAAGGCACTATATAAAGTTAACTATTTATTATTATTATTTTGCTACTACTACTTTTTACATTGCTTTTACTTTTCACCACTTCTCTAAGAACAACAAGCTATAGTGTTGGTATTCTCAGAACAACACGAAAATGTTTTTGCCTGATCAATTCAAATTGCCAATCAGTTCACTACTTAGAAACCTTCCTTCAATGACTGCTAACTTTTTTTAAACTGTTAAAAAGCAGATTCCACAGCAAGATGCTTAATGTTCTCTCTATTGTGACTCCATCTTCCTCTACTGCCTTACTTCCTATGATGTCCGTGACAAAGTCTCTATGGCAAATAAACCCAGACTATTAACTGTTCACTTAATTCCACACTCTATCTCCTGCTTCATTGCATTCACTCCTGCTTTCCCCAGGACCTAGAATGCATGTTTCTCTCCACCTCCCAAAATCTTTGACTTCCTGTAAAGTTTAACTTAGGTGCTTCCATTTTCATGAGCCCTCCTTCTCTGATCCCTGCCCTCAGTGCTCACTCCTCTGGTTTACCTTGTATGACTGTGTGTCCTCCAAATGAAATGTAAGTTCCACAATTGATGCTCTCTCCCTCAGTTTACCTTGTATGATTTCATGTCTACATTGTATTTTCTCAATAAAAAGTAAGCTCCTCAAGGGTAGGGACCCTTTCCTTTTTGTCTTTCCATTCCTAGCACCTTTACATCTCATAGTATAAACACAGTAATTATTAATGTGTGATGAATTGAACTGAATGTCATCTTATTCCTCTCCTCCATATTCTTCACTCACCATTAACTCCTCAGATATCCCCAATCCAGTGATTCTTAATAGTGTGTGTGTGTGTGTGTGTGTGTGTGTGTGTGTGTGTGTGTGTGTGTGTATGTCAAGAAACCCTTTGGTAGTCTGGTGAAGTCTATGGTTCCCTACTCTGAATGCTTTTTTTTAATACACAAATTCAGATACATAGGATTACAAAAGAAACCACCTATACCAAAATATAGTAATATATACATTTTTACATTTCATGGGCCCCAGGTTAAGAATTCCAGGCTGCCAATGGTCTTCATAGTGGAGGGTGGGGCAAGCAGGTATGGCATTACCCATGGAGGATATGGCAGGACTCCAACTGGTGTGTAATCAACCAACACCACTCCCACCTCAGCCAGACAGCCAATCCTGGAGCTCATCTCCACACCTACTTTTCATGAAAATACTCCCAGTACTATCCACTCTGCCCCCTACCTTCACTATTCAAGATCCCTACCTTCCCCTCTGCACCACCACATAATTGCTACCTTGGAACTCTAAGTAGCAGAAAAAGAAATAAATGAAATTAGTTTGAATCACTCAACTACTACAGGTACTTAAAACAGACCCCCAAGGCTACTGATGACTTCTAGTCCTCCACTTTTATCCCAAGGTAATACTGATTAATGTTAAGTATCATTAACACATTTTACAAAAGACAGTTAAAATGTACCAAGTAAAGTGACACCCAAAAGGAAATGTGATTCAGGAAATGAACTAGTTAGCATTTACAGTAATTACCAGAGATTACCACCAAATTACTAACCAAATTGCTGGTAGAATGGCCATATTATTCTCCTCTTTGAAACATTTTGGGGGTACCAATTTCAAGTAATTGTATATAATTTTCTTGACTGAGAAGAGATAGTAATTGGAAATTGACACTCATCCAGGTTACTTCCCTGTTTCCTCTACTCCCTCTGGTTTTAGAGTATGACCTTAATTGACTTGGGCTGTGCTTCCTTGCTTCCAAGCTAAACACAATTAGGAAGTGGTTCACAGCCTCCAAGCAATATGTTCACAGAGCCATTCGTGTTCGGAGTGTGATTTGAGGAGACCCTGTCCAAACTTGCCTCTTCCACTCATCTCCTAGACTGTGTTCAATTTATAGATTCATTCCTCTCTAGATAATATCTTTTGGGGTATAAATATTTCTGGGAGACAGTCACTAATGCCTCAGTGTGAATTAATATAGCAGAACCTTCTTTCAGTGACAAAAGAGGGACTCTATGAGACCCCTGGGCTCAGGGTATCTGACAAAATTCACCTGTTTCCTAGTTCTGTTCAGGATCAATGTTGCATATCTCTAACAGGTCTGAAAGGAAGCTGGGTAAGACTCCAGCTAGTAGGGGAAAAATAGATTTCCCAAGGGGGAAAATAGTAACATTACCAGTTCTAGAAGGGAGTGTGCAGCAAACTAAAGCAAAAATATCGTCTTCTCCCATCATCCTTTGCTGGATTTCCAAATTAACAGTCCCAACTCTGAATGCACAGTTACTTGCACATGCAGTGATGAAAAGTTGTGTTCCCAGATAAGGGAAAGCTATCTAACATAAGGCTACCACATTTTCCCCCTCACCAAATCTAGGAAATGTGACTCATTTGCATATTTACATGCATTTGCATATTGTGTTCAATAGCCCCTAACTATAAGTATGCAAAATAAGATAAATTAGTTCATTTTACTGTCATTGCTTTCAAGTCCTATAGTCAGGAACTAAAAAAGACTTAAGCCAACTCTCATTCTTCTTCTTTGCCTCTTCCAGGGCTTCCATGACACCCTATTAAAGGTAAGTTCTGAAACAGCTCCCACAAATTAGGTCAGTCCCAGGATTAGTATCCAAGGAAGGACAAAGACAGAAAATGAACCTTCAACCCCACACTGCCTCCCCCCACCTAAAGGGAGATGTTTAGTCCTAATCCCCAAATGAGCACACTGTTTATAAAAGCATAAGCATTGTTTATAGAGAAGACTATAAAGCAAATTAGCTTTAGCAGAATCAAAGTAGCATACAAAGCAAAATCCCATCTGCTATGTATTTAGCAGAATTCAAAATATGTATAAGGACAAAGTCATTCTAGGAGGCAAGTAGGTCCTGACACCAATCTGGCAATTTTGAAGGAACCTGGTGAATTCTAAGGTTACTAGTGGCTAAAGCTGTAGGGGCATCATCATGACTGAGGATAATAGAACCTGCCTTCATTGGACAAACTTGCACATGTTGATAGCTCCATAAACCCGATGAAATTAATCATGGTCCCAGAATGGGTTGCCTTGGGAGGTAATGGGTTCTCTTTTCCAAAGGTCTTCAAACAGAATGAGGTATGTTGTAGACATTACATTTCAAGGTATAGCCTTGACCAAATGGTCTTTTAAAGTGCTAAAATGCTGTGATTTTAAATAGTTGGGGCTGATACTCAGCTAGAGTGATGTTGGTCTCCATGACTCTTTCTTCCCACTTCTTTTTTAACTTCTCTTCCTCTTATGGGTAATTGAACTTCACATCCAGGGTATCATCATGTTTTTCATGTCCCCACTGGACTGGGGAATGCATATTCTTTGATCTTTTTTGACATTTGACCTCCAACAAACCTGTATCTTATTCCATCAACTCTTTGCTTAGTGAGGGTGAACAAATCTATGTATAAATGAACATAAACCATTTTATTCTTCCCAAATAATATATAAATCTTAACAGGGACCATGTTGAGACAGTGCCATGAAGTAACTCATGCTGGGAATTTCAGGACCTAGAGAAAGTGGGTGGGGGAGAGAGCCATCAAATATGAAATATAGGGACTAATTATTCTATTTATTTATATAGTTCTGTCTTGTAAAAAATGTTAGACTTGGAGTCAGGTAGACTTGACTTCAGATTTTGCTTCAGACACTGTGTTAGTCTTAGAAATTACTTAAACTGTCTCAGCCTCAGTTTCCTTATCTGTAAAATGGAGATTATAATAGTTCTTGCCTCATAGGTTGTTGTAAGGATAAAAGCCTTTACAAACTATAAAGTGCTATGCAAATGCGATATAAATCACTTAATAAACATTTATTAAGCACACACTGCATGCCAGGCACTGTGCTGAGTACCAGGGATACAAAAAGAATCAAAAGACACTTCCTTTCTTCAAGAAGCTTACAATCTAGTGGGGAAGACAGCAAGCTATATATGCAAAGCAACTATATACAGGATAAATTAGAAATAATTAACCGAGGGAAGGCACTGGGATTAAGAGAGGTAGGAAAAGGTTTCCTGTGGAAGGCGGGATTTCATTGGGATTAAAGGAAGCCAGGGAGGTCAGTAGCAGGAGCAGATGAGGGAGAGCATTGCAAAAACAGGAGACAGTCAGAGAGAATGTCTAGAGCCAAGAAATGGAGCATCTTGTTGTTGAACAGCTTGATGACTAGTGTTACCAGATCAAAGAGTACATGGCAGAGAATAAGGTATAAGGAGACTGGAAAGGTAAGTAGAAAGTAGATTATGAAGGGCTCTGAATACCAAACAGAACACTTCATATTTGATTCTTCAGGTAATAGGGAGCTACTGGAGTTTATTCAGTGGAGGAGTTGACATGATAATAACTGTGCTTCAAGAAAATCATTTTAATGATTGAATGGAGGATCAATGGTAATGGGTACAGACTTGAGGCAGGCAGATACACCTCACGTGTGAGGTGATAAGGGCCTGCACTAACGTGGGTGGCAGTGTCAGAGAAAGAAGGGCTGTTGTGAAGGTGAAATCAACAGGTCTTGGTGACATCTTGGGTATGGGGATGGTAAGAGATAGGGAGGAATCCAGGATGACTCCTAGGTGGTAAACCTTAGGGAATGGGAAAATAGTGTTGCCCCCTATATTAATGGGGATAGGGTGGAGTTAAGAGGGAAAATAATGTGTTCTGTTTGGGTTATGCTGAGTTTAATATATCTACTGACCATCGAGTTCAAGATGCCTGAAAGGCAGTTGAAAATGAGGAATTGGAAGTCAGTAGAAAATATGGGGCAGGAAAGGTAGATTTGAGAATCATCAGTATAGAGAAGGTAAATAAATCCATGGGAGCTAATAAGATCACCAATCAAAGAAGCATAGGAGAAGAGAAAGAGGATCTAGGATAGAACCGTGAGGATTGTTATCACCACCACCACCACCACCATCACCATCACCATCACCACCACCATCACCACCACCATCACCACCACCATCACCACCACCACCACCACCACCACCATTATCATCACCAATGTCCTGTAAGAATTCTTATTTCAAGGACACAAAGACCTGGCTAATGTTGGTTAAAGCAGAGTAAATAAGGAATGCATAACTTTTGGTTTTGGTTATTTGGAACTCATCAACATACTTCTATCTTTCTTTCTACAAAGTGGGTAGTAAAGATGCATACTTTCCATTAACTCCATTTGTAGCTACATCCTGAGATTGGGCCTTTCATTATGTCAGCTTTATTACTGCCGTTGCTGTGAGCATGTATATGCAGGATGCCCAGCTATCTCAAAGCTCGGAGGGTTTTTTGGACAACTTGGCTGTGAATAGCGATTTACTGAATTCACATCAACACTCATCTGCTATTTTATTTGATTTCAGTGGGTGGTGTTGGTTCTAGCAAAGGGCTGTATATTTGGCTCATAAAGCAAGTGAGCCTGTTGTCTGTGTAAAGAATAAAGGCAATCATGTGAAATGCTCTTTCAGACACTATAGGACTTTGGTGCGTTTCGGTGTTAATGCTACAGCAAGAGAACCCTATGATTTTCAAATGCCTAAGGTGTTGGAATTTCCATTTCAATGCAGTTCTCAATTTTAGTTGAAACTTTCTATCATTTATCATAGATTTGATAGAGGGGATAAGTCCATTGTGCAGGGAGGAAGGTGAGGGCATGTTGCCCTAAAGAAGTTTGAAAGAGAATGAGCTAAACATGGACCAGAAGCTTGTAGCATATTTACTCTATAATTCTGGATTTTTGAAGGATTTTTGCCCCTGAACAATAGCAATGCTCCAACAACACCATGCATTTGTGAAAACAAACACAAACCTGGTGTCCTTATTTCTTCTCTAAATTAAAAGAAATCTCCCTGACCTTTGAACATGAACCCCACGTAGCAGATTTCCAACAGGACAAGAAGAGCACAGAATGAGAGCACAGGGATGGCACTCTGTGGTTACAAGGATTTATAATACATCCACTTATTCAACAAGCATTTTATTAATGGCATGGCACCACATGTTCCTTTATCCAAGCCATCTTCCAATCTTGCCAAACTGCTCTTGCCAAAAACCCTGCCCTAGGGCTATCCATCCTGATTATTATATTATTTAGTTTGCCTCCCTCAGACACTAGCTGTGTGACTCTGGGCAAGTCACTTAACCCAGTTTGCCTCAGTTTCTCATTTTATAATGATCTGGAGAAGGAAATGGGAAACCACTCCAGTATCTGCCAAGAAAATCCTAAATGGGGTCAGGAAGGGTCAGAAAGGACTGAAAAATGTCTAACCCACAACAAGTAACTTAATGAAGTTTCTTTATCCTTTCCTTCACCACAATCCAAACCTCCTCCCAATTTCCTCCTCCACTTGTTCCACTTTAACTAAATCAACACCACCCCTACTTTTGGAAAGGGCCACTCAATCAAAAGTTCTACTCACTGTGATTTTCCATATAAAAATGCCCTTATCTAGGCACTACTTCCTTTCTGTGTTCTATTTGTGTAAGAGTAAGTTAAGACTTCACTAGAAGAGTAAACTCTTGGAAGGAATGGCTAAGTGGAGCAGTGAATAGAGCACCAGCCCTGGAGTCAGGAGGACCTAAGTTCAAATCTGGCTTAAGGTACTTAACACTTACTAGCCTTATGGTCTCCAGCAAGTCACTTAACCCCAATTGCCCTGCCCTTCCCCCTCAAAAACAAACAAAGAATGAGTAAACTCTTGGAGTAGAAGCACTATTTCCTGGGAGGAGTTCTGTGGAAGACAGAATAATAGAACATAGGTCTTCTGGCTCTCAGTCCAATGTGCCTTCTACTTGACCTATATAAGCAATAAGAGAACTAAAGAGGTTTTAGAGCCAAGGGGAAGGTTTTTTTTTTCCTCTTTCTTTCAAGCTAGAGATAGGAGAACACTTTTATATGTTAAAGGAATGAGTAGACAAGAAAGAACAAGAGAAGAGACAGACAGACACAGATAGAGAAAGTCAAGAAATAGGAGAGACAGAGAGGGAGAGAAAGGAAGTGGGATTGACAGAGACAAAGAGAGACAGAGAAAGATAGAGAGAATAAGGGTATATAACAGAAAAGGGGCTCAGAGCAGGTCAGGAGAGGATGCAATCTAGAGCACAGAATTAAAAGTCTTTCAAAAAGGATGAGTATCACTTTCTCTAAGGAAGCAAGACATGACTCAGGGTGCAAGGATAAATTGAGGTTGAGAGGAGAATGTAGCAATAGATGAAGGAGATCATGCCAAATGTTTGGAAGTTTTCAGTAAAATAGGTGAGGTTATTCTTTGAGAATGAGGACACAAGAGAAAGAGATGGGAAGGGGATTGGGAACAAGAGGACTGCAAAAGTGGAACATGCTATGGGGAAGGTGATGGAGAATCAGTAATTTAATATTGCAGTAACCTCAATAAGATTTTTGAAATAAGATAATTAATAGAGAATGCCTAGCTGCTGTTAGAACGACTTTGCCTTTTAGTCTCTATGATTCAATTTCTTAGCTTAACCAAATGAATCAGTTATTCAAGCATTTGTTTTTATTTTATAAGGCAAAGTAGGAAATGTAAAAGAAATTTTATATCTTATGATATAATATATAGTATTTATATAGTATAAATATGTATGTATAGATAACATATATACATACTATATATAATGCACACACAAATATATGTGTCTTTATATGCACATCCATGTTTTCCCTTATAATCAGGGAACTTAGAATCATCAGGGGTTTGGAATATTTTTTAAAAACCTAAAATCATCAAAAATAACACATTGGCAAATAAAAAAATACTCATGAACAAAACCTCCTTTGACAATATTATCCTGAGAACTAAAAGAGTTGAGGAAAAGTCTGGCACCTCAGAACTGGGCTAATTCTGGCAGTTCCTGAAATGCATAAAGCAAAGACACTGAGATAGAGGCCTCTCCTAGGTGGGCCATGATATGGGACTAGCTGAGGGGGGAACTATATTCCCAGAGCTCACATGGCCTATTTGGTTCCCTGGAAACAGAAGAACTGCCCTCCAATCTGTGGGCTTATATCTTATTGACTAAAACCAGAATATTAAGAGACAGAAGACCTGGTTTGAGTTGTAGATCTGGGCCTGTGACTTTGAGTCTGGAGACTCAGTTTTCTCAACACTAAAACGGGAAACATAACAGCTGCACTGCCTGCCTCATAGAGTTATTATTGAAGGATTGCTTTATGTGAAGTGAGAAGATTAGAAACTATAGACTGTCTTTCTTGAAGTGGGGTAAGTATAATAGGGTAGAAAGGAATACTCCAAAGGATAGAACAGGAAGGAATCCATGTCCTGAACTCTATGTTTGTGCATCATGTATTTTTTCCTGCCTCTGGCAATGAGTTTAACAATAAGATATTGTTAAAATTCATCTTCACAGAATCACAGAATCCTAGAAATGGAAGGGCCATCCAGTTTAACCCATGCCTGTGCTCCATACCTAATATTAGGTCATTTAAAGTCACTTGGGAGAACCTATTACCTCCTAACTGGGTCAATTTGCCTTTTGATCTTCCAATCTCAGGGAAGTTTTCCTTAGAGCAAGCCCAAATCCACTGTCTAGCCATTGTTCCTATTTCTGAACTCCAAGGACAAGGACAAGTCTAAACCTTTTATCCCATGGCAACCTTTCAAATACTTGAAAACAGTATTTGTCCCTGCTGAATATGGCTAAAGATGTCTAGTTCCTCCTATCCCCCCTAATCTCTATCTCTTGGCTTCCCTGGTTTACTTCAGATGGCAGCTAAAATCCCATTTTCTATAAAAAGTCTTTCCCAAAACTCCTTAATGCTAGTGCCTTCCTTAAGAAATTTCAATTTGTCTTATACATATTCCATTTATACAGAGTTGATTAGATATCGCCCTCCCTATTAGACTGTCAGCTCTTTGAAGGCAGGGATTATCATTTTGACTTTCTTTGTATTCCCAGCACTTAGCATAGTGCATGGCACAAAATACACCCTTAATAAATGCTTTTTGACTTGACTTCCACCTACTAATCCTCATACTGCACGGTCACTGAGTTACCTTTTTTGGAATGCTCTCCACATCATCAATTTTCTTCCTTACATGTGTCCCTAAATGAACACAGTTCTTCAGGAGTGGTCTAACAAGGTCAAGAGCACAGGGGATCTGTGGCTGGACCTTGGTCTGCTAAATGATTTTACCTCTCATCTCCATTTCGAAGTATAAAATAAATTACATGAATACATCACTTTATAGTTTTAAAAATATATTTACTTTATCTCACTTAATCCTCATAACCACTCTGTAAGGCAAACATGGCAAACCCTCTTATTCTCATTTTACAAATGAAGAAATTCCCACTAAAAGAGAGGTTGCCAATTGCCTGGAAAGCTTAGAAAAGGACCCAGGTCTTCTGACTCCAAGTTCAAGGCTCTAATAAATGTAATGGAACCTTAGTGCCAGTCAACACACTCCTATTATCACCACTCAAGAACACAACTCTGCTGCTTCTGCAAAGGGTGTTTTTGGCTAGATTTCACCATCTGCAATCTATTAAGAAACAACAGTAATACTTGCCAAAAGAACAAGAGAAGGAACTATTTTAAAAGCACACACTGGAAGTGAGGAACATTTACACATGGTATGTTTACCTGACTAGGTTCCAACATTTTATTTATCGGGAAAATGTGAAATTTAGCTCTCTAAAGATATCAGATCAATCAGAAAACATTTAGTAAGTACCTTGTAGTTCAGTTTCTCAGTTACATCTGACTCTTCATGACTCTATGGACCAAGCATTGATGGGGTTTGCCATTTCTTTCTCCACTTTTATTCAGGCAGGAGCTAAGTGACTTACCCAAGGTCACAGTCAAATTTGAATTCTAATCTTTTGGACTCCAGGCCCAGTACTCTATCCAATGTACCACCCAGCTGTCCCCTAAGTGCCTACTCTATGCCAAACACTGTTCTCAGTGTTAGAGACCGAAAAGATAAAACCAAAACATTATTTTTCCCTCCAGATGCTTATAATCAGTGGAGGAAACAATATATACATATGTAGGCATATGTGTTTGTGCCTGTATATGTATGCATGTGTGTATGTATATGCATATATACATACATACTGAGAGAACACAGATAGAACAGATATAATCCTGGAGTGTGGGAGGAACTCCCAGCTAGGGTAGGGGAAAATTAGCGAAGGATTCATGCAAACAATATTAGATGAATCTTTAAGAAAAGTAGGAACTCTAAGAGGCAAGGATGAAAAGCAAGTGAGTTCCAGGTATGGGGGATAGCCAGGGCAGATGTACAGAAATGTGAGATGGCATGAGAGGAATAGCAAGATGTATAGTTTGAATTGATCATGGAGTATGTAAAATGTTGAGGGGAAGACAAGATGTGGTTGAAAAGGTAGTATGGAGCCACGTGGTAAAAAAATGCCAAATGGAGTAGTTTATATTTAATCTTAGAAGTAATAGAAAGACACTCAAATTTATTGAGTAGAGAAAGTCACAGTGAGAGCTATGTTTTAGATGGAGTTGTTCATCACAAGTAGTAAAATACATAAGATATTGGCACATGAAGACAAACACTGACATTCTAATATGTAAAATGTTACAGGAATTAACTTCTAGTTATTTTTTTAAACTATTTACAAGATTTACCATTTACTGGTCAGGAACACAATTAAAACAGACATCGTTTGAAATATCCAGCAGGTACAAACACCATTGGTAGCACAACAAAAAATACTGTTACTGAAACCTGTGTGACTTTACCCAAAGACACGATTTCATACAGCTAAAAGAGACGGCAGCACAGCTCCCACCATTTTGGTGAAATCACAGAGAATTTCCTTAGCAGACTGTTTTTCAGGAGAAGAAGCTGAGTTATGAAAACTGGAGGAGAATGTGCACAGAAAACAGAGACAGGACTCTGAGTGGTACAACTAAAGCCATCTGCTATTTATCCTCTGTAGGAGATGGCAGTGCTTGCCCATTTATCTCCTGCCCCTCCTTTCATCTATATAAATTAACCTAACAATAAGACCCCCAATGGTAGCCACCACCAAATAGTTACATCTCCCTGTGGGGTCAAGGGCATGAGATCTTCTCTTTAAGGAATTCTAACAGTGTCTGCAGGGCTCTATGACTGATGCTGCATAGAATGCACATTGAAGGTAGATGCAGAAAGTGGGGAGGCTTGCATTTTCAATACCTACATGAAACAGTATGGGTACCAACTGAAGGAAGCTAGCGTGTCCAATAGTCTAAAACCACATCTTGCTAATCACTATTCTCTTTGGGTGACTGAGTTAATTTATTCTCATGGTTATAGGCATGCTGTTTATATGGATATTTTTGAGGGGAGGAGGGAGTAATTTCAAGAAGGGAGCACACTTCACTTGATAATAACATTAGCTGCTTTGTGTACCATATTCTTTTGTCTATGAACCTCACAGTGAGCTGCATAGAAAGTAAAGTGACTGGTGTGGATTTGAAAAGGTCATTCCAGTTGTTGGAAAGTGCCTATCTAGAGTGGCTAAGTGAAATGGGTACAACTTCTGCAGGAATCACAGAATAATAAGTGGCGTGGGTAGGTGATACAGTGAATAAAGTGCCAGGTTGTTGTTTGTCCTTCATTCTCAAAGAGAAGGGAAAGGAAGGGGGAAAAAAGAAAGGTAAGAAATATCTAGCCAGGTCCAGTTGGGTCCCCAGTATGGAACCTAGTGTCTTTGCCAAGAAGACCCCAAATGGAGTCATGAAGAGACAAACATAATTGAATAACACCAAAAATAAATAACACCAGAGAAGTGATGCCATGACATGCAAGTGAACTGGATTTAGGTGAGGGAGGACTGTGCAAAATTTCCACTCTCGTTTTCTCTTCCAGAGCCATCTGAGTCCAATGGTGAGATGTAGATCAGGATGACTAAAGGTGGCCCTGGATACAATGGGAGACCTTGGCCTTTTAAAGTTAAGGTCATTAACAGGTTCCAGTTTGAGGCTAGGTAAGAAATAGGGCAGAGAATGACCTTTTACTAATTAAAAAATCAATCTGGGAGGGGAAGACTCCCAGAGTTTCTGGCCAAAACAGACAAAAATTGCTATTTACATTCATTCTGAGCCAATCAGGACCAATTTGGGTTCAAGGAATGATCCTTAAGAAACAACAAATCTAACCTCTAAAAATGTACATGGAAGGGAAGGGAAAGGAAGGGAAAAAAAGAAAGGAAAGAAATATCTAGCCAGTTCCAGTTGGGTTCCCAGTGTGGAACCTAGTGTTTTTGCCAAGAACCCCCCAAATGGAGTCATGAAGAGACAGACATAATTGAATAACACCAAAATCAAGTGTCAGGACTATCGCCTAGAAGACTTAAATCCAAATCTAGCCCAAACTGCTTACTAAACATGTGATCCTGGGAAAGCGACTCAACCTCTGTCTGCCTCAGTTTCCCCAGCTATACAATGGGGATGATAATAGCACCTACCTCCTAGGGTTGTGCTGAGGATCAAATGAGATGATAATTGTAAGGCACTTAGTACAATGCCTGGCACATGGTAAGTACTTTTACAAAATTTTCATTTCCTTCCTCTTCCCTTTATGAGTGCATTTTCTAACTCTCCAGACAACAGGCTTTCAAGAAAGTTATTCCAGCTTTGTTGATCTCCTCTGTGGGTTGGGATCCGCTCAAAACCATTGTTTGTGGGCCTCTAAGTAATGAATCTACTTTTACCAATTGACAGGAGGACACAATCCAAAGTAAAAGTCATTTCATCAAAAAGTACAACAGATCAAATGAAAACGCATTCTGACATAGAGCGATGTAAGTAGAATCAGAGAGCCTGGATTAAAACCCTGCCCCTCTTCTCAGCTATATTTGGGACTCGGAGAAGTTTGCCTCTCTTTCTTGGTCTTCAGTTTCTTCATAGGTAGAAATAAGGAGGAATTCAGACTAGATGGCTTTTAATAGCAGCAGCCACAGTAAGCATTTATATTGTGCCCAAATGTTTGCAAAGCAATTTACAAATACTGTCTCATTTAACCCTAGCAACAACTCTGGGAGGTAGACACTATTATTATTATTATTATTATTATTTTGCCATTTTAAAGATGAGGAAACTAACTTGGCGAGAAGATAACTTGAGATTCAACCTTGCCTCAGATGTTTATTAGCTGTATGATGTCAGACGAGTCACTTTACCTTCACCAACTCTATTTCTCCAGCAATAAAGTGGGGATAATACTACTTTGCAGGGTTGATGTGAGAATCAAAGGAAGGAAGGAATTCAGAGAGGCAGGAGAAGGGAAGGGAAGGGAAGGGAAGGGAAGGGAAGGGAAAGGAAGAGAAAGGAAGGGAAGGGCTGCAGAGGGGAGGGGAGGAAGAAGGAAGAAAGAAAAGGGAGAAAGAAGGAAGGAAAGGGAGGAGGAGGAAAGGAAGGGAGGAAGGGAAGATGGAAAAAATGAGGAATGGAAGGAAACAAACATTTATTTAGTTCATACTATGTTCCAGGAACACTTCACAAATATTATCTCATTTTATTCTTACAACTCTAACATTGTTCCCATTATATAGTTGTGGAAACTGAGGTAGAGGTCAAATAATTTGATTAGGGTCACACAGCTAGTAATTCAGGCTTTACTGATTCTATGAGATCATATATATAAAGTCACTGCATAAATGTTAGTGATCATTATAATTATTATTATTATGAAGTTTAATTTTGAAGGGAACTAGAGATTATAAGAGGTGGTGGGAAAGAAAGAGAACATTCCAGGCAAGGGAAGCAGGCTGTGCAAAGATACAGAAACATAGCATAGAATACTGTTTATGGGCAAATGCAAAGAAACCAATTTTATTGGAGTTTACATTGTGTTATGGAGAATAATGAATGAGCCTTGCAATACAGGTAAAAGCAAAGACTGTGAAGATATTTAAGTACCAAGCAAAGAAGACTGATTTTTTTTTCTTTCTTAGAGGCAATAAGAAACCACCAAATCTTCCTGCACAGGGGGATTACATGGTCAGGACTGCACTTTTGGAATATCAATTTGACAGTTTGTGGAAGATGGATTGGAGGGTGGAAAGGCTAGCTACAGGGAGACCAATTAGAAGGTAATTACAATAGTTCAGAATGGAGGTGCTCAGAGCCTCGGTGCTTTTCATATGAATGTAGTAAAGGGGACAGATGCTATGTATGTTGTAAAACTAGAATTGACAAGATTTGGCAACTAATTAGATATGAGGGCAGGGAAAGTGAATGTAAGTTGAGTAAGGGATGATTTTGAAGTTGCAAACTCAGGTGACTGAAAAGATTGTGGTACCCTTGACAGAAACAGGGAATTTAGAAGGAGAGGTAGATTGGAGGAAAAGAATAATGTCTATTTGGGATATGCTGAGGTTGAGATGCTAATGGGTCATCTAGGTAGACATCCAAAACACAGTAGTGTGGGCCTCTTCCCCCTTCAATTGAAGCAAAGGATGAGGAGGAGAAGGAGGTGGTGGAAGAGGAGACAGAGGAGGAGGATGAGGAAGAGAAGGAGGAAAAGGAGGAAGAGGAGCAGGAGGAGCAGGAGGAAAGGAAAGATTTTGTTCTTGCCTCTCTTTTTGCTTGCTAATCTGGAAGGATCTTGGGAGGGAAGGGAGACTCCTTAACCAGCCCTATCCCATAATTGTTTTTATTTTTTGTTTTTGGATTTTTTTTAACTGAGTCCTTGACATGGAGGCTGAGAGAAAGTGACTCGCCCGGCTAATAAACATTAGAGACAAAATTTGAACTCAAATCTTCCTGAAGATTTTAAGTACAATGCCCTTATATCCAGTCCGCTGGCTCCCTCTGAGCAGTGAGGGAATTGAGGGGATTGTGATTTCATCTTGCAGCTGACACAGTAGTTCAAGACCTACTGCCTATAAGAGACCTTTCCTGATTCCCCCAATTATTTCTTCTTCCCCCTAAAAATTTGTGAAATACAGTTGAATTTGCTTTTGTACATGTTTTGCACTTAATCATCTGTGTGCGTGTTCCCCCATCTCCTAAGCCCAGTAAAATGTAATCTGCCAGGAGTTAAGCTGTTAGTGTCCTGTCCCTGGTTAGAAAAATGCTTTGTGTTATGGTTTTGGGAAACAGCCTTTAGATACGGAATTGTGAGGAAAGTGCTCCATAAGCCTCAGAGGTGGATAAATGGGAGTTGTTGTTATTAGGTGAGTCATTCTTGGAGCTTAGGATCCCAGAAGCCCCCTCAATTCTTTCATGCCAAATTTAGCATGATTCTGCGATGTTATGGGTCATTGGCTTTGGAATGGGGCAGTCATGAAGAAGGAATTGGGATTGGCTTATTTCCAGGACATGACAAACGAGTCAAAGAAGCATGAGGTCATATGTTTAAAATTAGAACTGATATTAAAAGACATTTGGAAAGCCAGGTGGCACAGGGGGGAAATAACCAGACTTGAAGTCCAGAAGACCAGAGTTCAAATCCAGCCTCAGACACTTACTAGCTGTGTGACCCCAGACAAGTCACTTAACCTCTCCCTGCCTCAGTTCCATCATCTTAAAAATGGGGCAAATAATCAACTTCCTAGGATTGTTGTGAGGATCAAATGAAACAATATTTGTAAACTGCTTTGCAAACATTAAAGCAGAACAGAAATGCTTGCTATTCTTTGGGTTTTGATGAGTCTGAATGAGCATAAATAGCAACTGTTTCTGTTTTGGACAAAAAAATCTGTGGTTCTTTCCCTCCCAGATTGATTCTTTTGTAAAGGCAAACTAGGCCATCTCTTACCTCAATTTCTACCTAGACTTTAATTCCAGAGTGGGAATTGCCTCAGACAAACTGAGATTTGGGAAATACTTTAGCTTAAAAAGGCCACGGTGCCCCCCTGCATCTGGGTCACCACCAGTCCTCTTGACTTATGTCTTGCCCCTGTACTCTGACCACTGAGTAGACAGTGAGGCTGGTGACCTTGCACAGCCCTGCCTCACTTAAATCCAATTCACCTGCAAGTCATCACCCTCCTGATGTCATAGGTTCTCTTTGACAAAAAATTTGAAAAAAGTACATATTTGTTGTTGTTGCTATGGTTAAAAGCCATCTAATGTGATCCTCTTATTATTTATACTCACGAGAAAACTGAAAACCAGAAAGGAAAAGTGACCTGCCCAAAGGCAGTGAGTGATAAGAGGCAGGATTTGAATTCAGGTTTTCTGACTCCAAATCCAGTACTCTTCCAACTGTATCCCAGAGAGGGAAGGAAGAGGAAAAAAGGAAATGGGAAAACAGGAAAAATTCAGATTGCACCAGAATGAACCATATTACAGAGATTCCCTTACATTGAAGGCAAAGTCTGAAATCTGGACCAGAATTTTTGCTTCAGCAAACATGTATTTAGCATGTGCTCTGTGCAAGATATTGTTCTTGTTCTCACTTCTCTGTACAGAAAATATTTCGTTTTAAATGAATAACTGCATGAGGTAATTCCCTTAGAATTGAAAGTCTGTGGCCATCTCTGACTTGCGAAAAGTAGATGGAAGAAGAGTTGTGCTTTTAGCTTACTTTATGGGCAGTGGGTGAGGAGGTAAGAGCATTGTTTATGGGGTTTTTTGTTTTGTTTTATATACAGATGCATATACATATGTGCAATACACATGCATCTTACATATATGCATATGTATATGCACATATATCTGTATATATATATATGGGGTGAGAGTGTATTTACCATCAATCTACCTTCTTTGCAGAATATAAGGAGAAAAGAAAATGTCATTTCTCTGGAGAGGCAACAAAAGGTCATTTGCTTGGGGAAAAAGACTTCATCTTAAATAATGAAAGTTGTCTGTATTGTTCATCTCTCTGTTTGGTATGTTTTTTGGCTCCATCTCAGGCATCCCATAAATCACAGAAAATCACCTTCATATTCCTTGTCTTTGGAGGAGTTTCTTGCGGCTGCTTAGAGGCATAAGAATGGGCCAAGGCAAACATCTCTAATGTCTTCTTTCAAAACCAAAATGTATTTTAATAATTTAAAGCTGCAGTTCTTTCAGTTACTTGATAAATTATTCACAAATTTCACAACAAAAAAGGGGGGGATCTATTCCCTTTACAAGTTCTAGAACATTAAATCATGTCAGAATAGATGAAAAGGACAAATCAGTCTTAAATGCTTGGAAATCACAGACTTGACTTCTTTATCTGAGTACAATGTCACTCAGTTTACAGAGTGCTTAGTTGCTGGAGGTGGATTACGAGAATGTATGTACAGGCACAGATAGAAGACAGTGGCAATAATTAAAAAGAAAACTATGCATTGCCTATCTCATTATTGAAAGATTAAATTTCTTTTTAAAAATCTTAGTATTTATTTCTACATTCTTTTTTTGAAAATTCTGAATTCCAAATTCTCTTCCTCCTTCCTGATCCTCCCCTAATATAATATGAATTATATATGTGAAATTATGGAAATCATTTCCTTATTAGTCATGTTGCAAGAGAAAGGTATGAAAAATAAAGCGAAAAAAGTTTACTTCATTTCTACACACAGTTCATATTTCTTCTTCCTCTGGAGGTGGATATCATTTTTCATCATAAGCCCCTTGGAATTTTCTTGGATCATTGTATTTATGTAACAAAGTCCTTCATGGTTGATCATCATTACAATATTGCTATTACCATCAACAATAATCTCCTGGTTCTGTTCACTTCACTCTGCTTCAACCCATACATGTCTTCCCAGGTTTTTCTGAAGCCTTCCTGCCCATTGTTTCTTAGAGCACAACACTATTCCGTCACAATTATATACCACAACTTATTCCATCGATTGATGGGTATCATTTCAATTTCTAATTCTTTGCCACTACAAAAAGAACTGGTATAAATTACACATGGGTCCTAAGATTAAATTTCATAGCAAGCAAATCCCAAAGCAAGAATGAACATAAAGGGGCGACTAGGTGGTGCAATGAATAGAGCACTGGCCCTGGAGTCAGGAGGACCTGAGTTCAAATTTGACCTCAGACACTTGGTACACTTACTAGCTGTGTGACTTTGGGCAAGTCACTTAACCCCAATCACCCTCCAAAAAGCAATAAATAAATTAAATTAATAAAAAAAGAATGAACATAAAATCCTGATTTTACTCAACACATGAGATATAATAAAGGGAGCATTGAACTAGGAGTCAAAGCTCCTAGGTTAGTGTTCAAGATCCACCATTTAATATCTACCTAGATGAACTTGGACAAATTCTTCTTTAAAGTCTCTAAGTCTTAAGTTCCTCATCTATAAAATGGACATGATAATACTTGTATGACCTATGTGATAGGCTCATTTTGAGGATAAAATGAGTCGCACTATGAAGAGGTTCATCATAGCTACAAATTGCTCTGCAAATATATGTTATTATTGTTCCTAAAAGGGCAGGGTAAGAAAAAATCTCGTGTATACAGATTCCTATTGTTCCTTAGATCAAACAAACCTCCCATTCCTTGCATCTTCCTACCAAGCAAGTTGAAGGAGAAGTAGATGACACGCTGTTAAAATGTTCATCAGGCATAACCCCTGGATGCTTGGCAAGCTGGTACTTCTGACATTGCAGAGCTAGAGTGCCTCTCTTAATAAAGGCTCTATGGCATCCTGAATGGCAATGCCAACCTACTGTCATTAGAATCTTTTAGCTGAGAATCACTAAAGACTTCACAAACAAACAAACAAAAGCAACCTAAATATGAAAAGAATAGTGAAATATTTAAGTGATTGAAAGTAGCACAGTGAAAATGATTAATAACCTTCCTTCTCAGCCGGGTATTACCTCCCCTCACTTTCTTCAAGTCCCAACTAAAATCCCATCTCCTATAGGAAGCCTTTCCCATCCCCTTTTAATTCTAGCCTTCCTTCTTCTAATTTTTCCCTCTATTATCCTGTATTTAGCTAATTTGTTTGCTTATAATCTTCCCCATTAGATTGTGAGCTCCTTGAGGGCAGAGACTGTCTTTTGCCTCTTTTTGTATCTCCAATGCTCAGCATAATGCCAAACTCAAAGTAGGGCACTTAAATATGTCTATTGAGTGACTGACAGTAAATGTTTATCAGTTGGACTGGGGGTGGGGTAGGGAGTTAGCTATACAGGACACACTTCTAAATTGAATCTGCATTATTAATATTTTCTCCCTCACTTTAAGGATAGATAGCTAATGAAATAATGTCAAACTCTGATTTGTAGTGCTTGCAGATTGAAGAGTAAATGTTCCCACTAAAAATTTCCCACTTGGTTCTTGTGAGTCAATAGGAGATGGCTTCAATTAATCTCTGACTCCCAGTCACCAGGTTTGGCTGAATGATTGAAGGCTCACGATTTTTTCCTTTGTAATCATCATTACTATTAAGATAGCATGAGCCGGCCCACTAGCTCTCTGCCTGCCCTATCCCTGTACTCATTTGAGACTGGCAAGGGTGAGAAGGCTTGTGAGTGAAACAACAATGAGGTTGAGGCTCTTTCCAATCCAAGGCTGCCAGCAAACCAAAAGGCTGAATTGCAAACTTGGACGTAGTTATCTACAGCTAGAAGCTAAAGAGTTTTCACATGCTTTAAGTGTAAAAGAGACTTTTTTTTATGCTTAAAAAAACACACAACGAAAAACAGTTCACATAACCTGGCAAGTGTAAGTGAATGAATAGAGAATCAACCTTTGAGCCAAAAAAGCCTGAGGTTCTAGTCCCCATGTGACACATGCTTGCTTGCTGCCTCAGAGATTTGGGACAAATCATCTAATCTGTTAGTGTTACAACTAAGTTAAATCTGTTAGTGTTGAAGTAAGACTACGAATTACAGAACAGATAATGATCTACATTGGTAGGGGGAATTTTCTCATTAGGATTTTCTCATGTCAACAAAATCCTTGACCTAGATCACACACACACGCACACACACACACGCGCACACACACACACACACCTGGATCATTGACTTGGGACCAGTTGAAACATTAAAGTTAATTCGACATTTTGAAAAAAGGATTGTGGAGGGAGCTTTTTAATCATTATTGATAATTCAACTGTTTTCTTGTGGGTGGGGATTTTATTCTAAAATCCAGATTAGCCTTCTTATGTCCAGACCCATAGAAATTTTATGTCGGAGATGTTCTTTTATCTGTTAGTTGGACCTCTCTAAACTCCTCCAATAGAATTTAAGCTCCTTAAAGTCAGAAGCTGTTTACTTTTAATCTTTGTAGCCCCAACATCTAGTATATTACCTGGCACATAGTAGGAGCTTAATAAATGCTTGTTGAACTGCCTCTAACTTCAAAAATGTTTACCCAAATATTCTCAGTTCCATTGGACAGCTTTCTTCATCCAATTTCATAATGTTCCTTTTTAGGAGGAAATTAAAAGGCTAAGTTTTTCTTAACCTTTTTGTGCCTCAGTTTCTTCATCTGTAAATTGAAAGATTTGGAAATAGATGATTTCTTAAGGTGCATTCCTATTCTAAATCCAAGGCATTGTGATACTGACCTTTAAGAAAACTGCTGTTATTTTGGTTGTTAATATAAGCACTTCTTTCTTCACTCCCTACTTTACATCCCTGGCCATCACCACCATCATAATTTGAAAGTCATACAAGGTGAACTGTTAAATTGCTGCTTTGTAACCATCCAGAAAAGTAAGTACTAAGTTATGAGTTTACTTAGAAAACATCAAATTGAACAACCCCTTAAAAAACTGTTACCAAATCAGTAGATGCAGTGAATATTCTAGATTTGCAAGATCTATCTTTTCAGCCAGGCATTTGATGGTTTCTCACACTATCTTTGTGAACAGGATAGAGAAATGTGGCTTAGATGACAGTACAGTTAAATGGATTCATAACTGGTTGAAATACAAGACCCAAAGTATATTGATTAATGAATTAATGTCAACCAGTAAAGAATTCTCTAGAATCATGCCATAGGGCTCTAATCTTGTCCTTGTTCTGAGCAAAATTAGCAATTAGGACAAAAAAATGAAGGCATATCCATTAAATTAATTGATGATTCAAAGCTGGGAGGAGTGGCTTAAAAATTGAACAGCAAAATTAAGTTAAAGGAAGACTGTAAAAAGTTGGAACAATAGAACAAAGCTAATGCATAGTTTTAATAGGGATAGATGGAAAAATGCTAAATTTAGGATAAAAAAATCAACTGGTAACATATGGGAAGGGGAAACGTATAGCTTAACAATAGTTTGTATGAAAATGATTAAGATTGCGATGGATGCTTAGTATAACTCAACAATATAATGTTATCCAAAGAGTCAACACAAGCTTGGGTTACATTTATAGACATAGAAGTTCCAAAAGAAAAGAGATGCCATACCTATATTCTGTCCTTGCTGTGTTCATTTCAAGCACTGAGTTTTCATGGGGACACTAACAATCTTGAGTATGTCCAGGATAGGGACTGAGATTATGAAGGGTCTAGAAAACATTTCATATGTAAATTTCCATTTTATGGCATTTCAAGATTTTCAAAGCACTTTCCTAACAACAATCCTATGAGTTCAGTAGTGAAAGTTGTATTATCCCCATTTTAAAGATTAGGATTAGGAAACTGGCTCCTGGAAGGCCACTACATTGGAATGGATAAAAAAACTAAATTTGAAGTTAGAAGATTCATCTTTGTGAGTTCAAATCTGGGCTCAGATACTTAGTAGCTGTGTGACTCTGGGCAAGTCACTTAACCTTGTTTGCCTCAGTTGCCTCATCTGTAAAAACTAGCTGCGGAAGGAAATAGCAAACCACTCCAGTGTCTTTGCCAAGAAAACCAAAATGAGATCATGAAAAGTTGGACAGAACTGAAGGGACTCAACAAGAAGTTGAAAGAGATTCAAATACTTATCCACAGTCACACAGCTTGTAAGTGACAGCTTCCAAATTCAAACTTGCATGTCCTGACTGCCAGGCCATGATTATTTTTACTACATGAAGCTTCTTCTCTATATTTAGGGCAGGAACAGAGGGAAAGGGAAAGGGGAATTTTAAAAAAGAAGTCCTAGGTGAGCTTGATTTTCAAGATGTGGGGATTGGAAGTGATGAGAAAGTCTCTGGAGTCCTCCACAGAATCCTTTTGTAAACATGAGAATCATATAGCCTATAAATAGATCATGTGATTAAATAACCCCCTTCCCGCTGAATGCACATTCTGGATATTATAGAATTCCTTTTT
Source organism: Pseudocheirus occidentalis (assembly GCA_028646575.1). Classification (NCBI taxonomy): domain Eukaryota; kingdom Metazoa; phylum Chordata; class Mammalia; order Diprotodontia; family Pseudocheiridae; genus Pseudocheirus; species Pseudocheirus occidentalis. The sequence goes on along the minus strand of CM053596.1, from coordinate 138,347,704 downwards.
GTTATAGACAGGAAGGAATCTTATGAATATTCTATGTAAATGAATGTGCTTGTAAATGTTCGTTTATGAAGGAGAAGCAATCAATGTAGAGACTGATGGGGAGGAAGGAAGCCATACAACAGAAGAAAATCATTGGGCCCAGCCACCTAGGAGTCAGGAGTGGAGAAACAGAACATGAAATGAAGCAGTTACGAGGAAGGTTTGCTGCAAGCATCTAAAATGAAAGATTTGTCCAATGGGTCTTTTGTATATGGGGACTAGGAACAGTGCTTGAAAGATCAAGATATAATTCAGCCTGAAATCAAAGACAGACTCTAAAGAAGAAGAGGCAAATGACCAACTGTGCTTAGTGATCACAGAAATGTAAACAAACAGGGAGTCACCCAGTTGGGGGCGGGGGAACAGATAAAAAGTAAGAAGGTACAACTAGGAGAAAAATGTATGTGGGGAAATTCCCAGAGAAGCAGGTAGAGAAGCATTTAAGAGTAGACAGAACTGAGCCCAGGTAGCTAAATGGAAATAGCAAACCAAGAAAAATTTCCAAGTGAAGCATCTCTTAGGTAGACAAGACATGATTCTGTAACTAGACTTCGTAGCTTCAACTTCCCTACCTGGATATAGGTTATACAATGATAATCCTCACATTGTAGTAGCAAAGCTTGTATGCTGTAAACTGACATTCCAGTTCCACACGGCTCACTGCTCCCTATGGAGGAAAGGAGCAGAAGAAATAATGGGCAGCCAGGTGGCACAGTGAATAGAGCAGTGGGCCTATGGTCAAGAAGACTCATTTTCCTGAGTTCAAATGTGGCCTCAGACACCAGCTAGGTGACCTTGGACAAGTCACTTAATCCTGTTTGCCTCAATTTCCTCATCTATAAAATGAGCTAGAAAAGCAAATGACTAAACCACTCTACTATCTTTATCAAGAATACCTCAAATAGGGTCACAAAGGATCAGATATGACTGAACAACAACAGAAGAGGACCTAAGGGAAAAAGCTATGGCCCCAAGGGCCGCCCCTCCAAGCCTCAGCAGCAAAAATAACGAATGACCAAAAGGAATCACGTCCAAATTCATTTTTTAATGAAAATATGGATTTTAATACATTGAGTTTTCTTCAAGTAAGATAAATCTAATTCAAAACTTCACCTAGGATAGATGGTCCCATCTATTTATAATACTGAAGTCATAAAGACCATGGGTTAGAGGCAGCCTGGGGAAGTGGATAGATTACTGGGCTTGGAATCAGCAGGCGCTGAGTTCAGAGGCCTCTGGTTTCTGACACTAAGGGTGGAACCTTGCCAGACAGGCAGATTCACCCTGTGCTTCAGGCTACTCCAAGCATTAGTGATAGAAGTGATAGAAGACACTTCTATGCCAGGAAACCCTTACACTGGCTAAATATAATGGAGCATTCCCACGCGTATCATTGGATTTAGAATTGAACAGGACCTTAAAGATCAGGGCTACCAAGTGATAAAGTAGATAGAGCAAGGCCTCTGGAGTCAATAAGACTTGAGTTCAAAACCAGCCCCAGATACTTACTAGCTGTGTGACTCTGGGGAGGTCATTTGACCCCTGTTTGCTTCAGTTTCTTTATCTGTAAAATAGTAATGGCACCTATTTCCCAAGGTTGTTGAGAATCAAATGAAGATAATACTTAGCATAAGACCTGGCACATAGTCTTCAACATGTATGTGTATTTGTATGTGTATGTGTATATGTGTATGTATATATACTTATATATATTATATATGTGTGTATATATAGATATATATCTGAATACGTATATGTACAAATAGACTAATATTATATTAGTTTACATATTATAATATATATTATAATAACATAATATATATAATAACATAATATATAATACATATTAGTTGACATAATATAATTATATTATATTACAGTCATTATTATTATTAATCCCTTCATTTTTCAGATAAGGACACCGAGGCCCACAGAGGCTAAGTGACTCAGAGCTAGGCACACAGGTAACCAGTAGTAGAATTGAGTTTCAAAAATAGGTTCTTTGATCCAACAGCTCTTTCCACTATACCTGGATGTTTCTCATGGAAATAAAAGTCTGGTTCTTTTAACTATTTCATTCACCTAGATTCATTCTGGAATTCCCTTCATCTAAAACTCAATTTATCAGTCTACTTTTTTTTAACACCTTATTTATTCAGGGTCATTGGCTCAAGGGTGAGGGAGAACTGATTAAAATCCAGTGACAGTCTTACTTGGGCTGGGAAATATCCAGCATTACTTTAAAGGGAGAAAAATTTAAAAAAAAGAAAAGCTCGACTTTCACACTTAGCTGGAAAATAGCCTGATCATCTGCTTGGCAAGCTTGCCAGTCATCTTCCCTATTCAGGAAGCACTCTTCATCCATTTGACTATTAATAGGGCATTAACTGCAGCAGAGGAGGATGTATTAATATGTAATCGGGTGACTGATGATATGAACTACCTAGATATTCACTCTGGGTCCAACTCCCTCTCTAACACTAAATATAATAATAATAACAATAATATTATTTAAGCCTTAAACAACATTACCACAATTAATTCTCCATTCCATTCTTCAGATTCTTTGAATGGGATGTTATCTGGACAGATCTCTTTTGGTTGAAATGACTAATTGAATATACTTCTCCTTTCTTTGCAATTTGTGACCTCTGATGGTTGTGGGAATATATGCAATTTGGAGCATTATTTCCCAGCAGCAACGGCTGCTCCTCTGGGGATTCAGTGTTCTTTCTATTGGTGAACCACCTCCCAACAAAGACTATTAAACCAAGGGTTGAGTTTGGATCCCAGGCTATTATTTCTATCAGTCTCAATTTCCAAGTTAAATGTAATTCTAAAGCAAGAAATGTTAGTAGTTTGCAACACAACCTGCAGCTGGCCACATGCTTAGATGAGAAAGAGGCTCAGGAGACTCTGCTGACTGGACACAGCTGGCTGGCCCCTTCTCATTCTGACCTATTTAGCAGCTCTGGCTCCCCGGGGGCAGTCTGGAGGTGGTAATTAAGGCTGTGTAAAACTCTTCTAATGAAACCCCTAAAGAGGAAGAAGCAAAATTGTTGGGTCTGGGGTTTTCCTCTAGACCTAAAATTCAGGCTAAAACTGTCAAAAGTTTTCAGAGCAGAGAGGAAACTTTGGAGTCTAAATCAGAGATCAAAGTTTACCTGAATGTCTCTCCATTAAGTTGTAAATTCAAAGGGAACCTAGAAATGTTTGAATCTTGTCCTATCTGGCTGAAGGTTGTGGCCCAAGGGACATTTGAATTTCGCCACCTTTGGCTGGGTGATCAGTCTCACTTTAAGGAAAAACAATGCCATCCTACTCATTTGGATAAGTTTGTTTCAATATTTAAGTCAGCAGCAAAGAGGTCCAGTCTAGGCTACTGCACAATCTAGTCTCTCTCTGGACCATAGTCTTCTAATATGTAAAATGAGCATCAGGAATTTAATTTTTTTTTGCATGTGTCATGGACTCCTTTTGGCATTAACTTAAGGCTTATGGATCCTTTTTCTGTTTTTAAATAATTTAATTAATACATTTTAAAATAAATTTAACAAATAAATAAATAAATAACTGAAGGAAAGCCCAAGTTTCATTTCAAGGTTAATGAAAATAATGGTGTCATTTTTTTCCCATCCAAATTTGAAATAGAGTTTAACCACAGGTTAAAAACCCCTATATTAAGTGATCTCTCTTTTTAGAAAAATTAATTTTTTAACTTTTAGTTTGTGAAAAACAACAAGCATTTCTGTAACATAGTATAATTTTTTAAAATGATTGCACATGAAAAAAAGGTGATCTCTTAAAGTACTCTTTGCAGCTCTGAACTATATGAGTTGGGGTAGAATCCTGGCCCTGCCACAAGCAATGGTTACTGTGAACAAATAAATCACTCGATTCCTCCGGGCATTAGTTTCCTCATCTGTAAAATGAGGAAAACAAACAGGGTTGTTTTATTGTAAACCTTAAATCAACAAATGCTTTTTATCTACTGTTATCTCCTGTACAAGTGAGGCCCTTTAGAAATTTCTCAGACTACAGGTATGGATTTCACCATTGCTCCCTTCTAGCCCTTTCTCTACTATGTCCCTATATTTCTCATTATTTTCTGCCCTGATATGTGTAATGGAGCTGTTCATCAATATATTAATACATTGTTAAAAAAAATAACTCATGGAAAGAACACATGTCTCCTTGCTAAAAGAACATTTTGTCTGTGCAGCTAGTGAGGGCCCGGTGGGCAGATTCTCATTAGAATGCTTTATAATAATATCAATCAGTATTAAAAATGTATGTTCTACTCAATTTTTAAAGCATCTTAAATAAATCTTTAAATAAAGTTATTTTGTTTTATCCATAGAACCCGGTGGACATCCCGTAAGGGCACCTCCTTCCTCAACTGCAGCCTCTGGCTACTGCCCACAAGAACTTGTCTCAGAAAACCACTCATTGGGTGGTCTTGCCTTCAACAGAGTCAGGTCTTTTGAGTGATCTTAATTCTTTTCTGTGGCAGTAGAGTTCTAGGGTAAAGAGGCATGATTCTATTGGACTCATCTGATATAGTGAAATGCTTTGCGGGGCAGCACCCTAATCCACACCCTCCTAATTCCATATTCTTGAGATGCAAGGATGTGTTTCCTATTTCAGGGCAAAGGTCCAGTGAATATGAAGACAGGGGTCTGAAGGTCTCTCCCATATCCTAGGTTACAAGACTGGACAAGAATGCAGGTTGACAAACATTTATTAAGTGTCTTTAAGTAGGGAATATTTTGATGTAGGCATGGAAAAGAAACTAAGTTTAGCAAAGGCAAGGTCCCCGACCTCCTGGTCTAGTAAGGCTATCATGAGATGACACTATAGTGAGATGACAGTGAAGATAACTTTTTAAATGAGAACTGCGATGTCACTAGTATAGGGGACTTCTGATGAGTAAACTCCCTCTATCGATGGAAACTGGCTCTTACAGTCTGAGAGGGTCTTCTGGGGCACTAAAGAGAGGTTAAGTTGGCCAGGGACACAGAACCATTCTATGTCAGATCAAAACTGATCTCCTTAATTCCAAGGCCAGTTTTCACTATGCTTGGGATACTGCTGATAGATAATTTTAATTTTGTTTAGTTATTTTTCAGTCATGTTTGACTCTCTGTGATCCCATTTGGGGTTTTCTCAGCAAAGGTGCTGGAATGGTTGGCCATTTCCTTCTCCAGTTCACTTGACAGATAAGAAAATTGAGGCAAACAGGGTTAGGTGACTTGTCTAAGGCCAGATTTGATATCAGGAAGATGAGTATTCTTGACTCCAATCCCAGCTCTCTATCCACTGTGCCACCTGGCTGCTCAATGTTTATAATACACAATACTAAATATGACCTCTCTATTTTAGGGTTTATGAAATACTATCCAAAATATTTTATCTCCAAATGGTTTCCCATCTTAGGGTCATGGCTCTCAAAAGGCCATTACTGGACATCACTAAGTGGAAGATCTGTTCTTACACCCCACCCCACATCACCCCCCTCAAATCCCTCAAAAAAAAAAAAGAAAAAAAACCTAGTTGAAGAAGCAAGGACTCCAGGAATGGTAATATCCCCATATAACATCATCGGCCTTCTAAATCCCAAGATTCTACTCTAGACAGCATTAGGTATAGTCCAGATGAGGGAATGTAGACCCAAAGAGATAAACTGACTTGCCCTAGATCACAGAGTCAGGACTCAAACCCGGACTTTCTAACTCCAAATCCATCATTTTTTCCATTACTCTAAACTTGTCCCTTTCTCTTCTTCCCACAGAAAGCACAAGGCCTTGGCTCCCTGGTACCCCCTTCTGGTTTCTTGTTGCAACCCACCTCTCATCTCAATATTTTCTTGGCAGACCCAGTTTAAGGGAAAGATTAAAGGTGGTTTTTTTTTTCTTTCTTCCTTGTCTTAGTCCATGAAAACGGCACAACCCTTTTTATGTGTTTTTAAGTTAAAAAACAGTAGTAGGCACTACAGGGAAATATATAAGAGAATTAAAAATAAACAGTGATGCATTTTACAAATCTACAATGATCTTATCATTTAATCCAATACAAATTTAAAACAAAACACACCTGAATCCTTCTTAGTTTGCCTTCTGTCTTCCAAATCTTATTCTTGTGCCAGATGGCTTGAGTGTGCCTCAGTTTCCCTATCTGTTAAATAAATGGTTTTGATTAGACCTTCTAAGGTTCTATAGAGGGCTAACGTTCTGTGCTTCTTCAGTGGTCTTCTTTATCTACTCTATCTACTACTATTTGTTCCTTAAGCTCTGATTTGTCAGCCAGGTGGCACAATGGATAGAGTGCTGAGCCCAAAGTGAGGAAGACTCATCTTCTTGAATTCATATCCAGCCTCAGACACCTACTAGCTGTGTGACCCTGGGCAAACCATTTAACTCTTTCTGCCTCATCTGTCAAATGAACTGGAGGAGGAAAGGGCAAACTATGCCAGTATCCACGGCATGAAAACAAAACCACAAATGGGGTCACAAAGAATCAGACATGACTAAATAACAAGCTCTGAGCAATGAACCAATATACGTTTAATAATTCTTGCTTGTATTATAAATTCTATCATGTTTTTTCCCTCAATGCCTGGGCATGGGATTTCCTTTTGGAGCAACTCTGTCCAGTTGGTTTGTAACATACAGTCTTAGCGTTTCCTGCAGCATTGAGCAGTTACCAAAGCCCAATGAGAGATGTGAATGGTCACGCAGACGGCAGGAACCCCAGGTCTATCTGATCCCAAGGCTGACTATGTCATGCTGACTTTATTATTATATCCTCCTGTAACATTGTTATCACTGATTTTATGTACAATGTTTTATGACTGACAAACTGTGTTGTATACTACTACCTTTGACTTACCACAAATCTGTGCCACAAAGTGTGTGGTTATCATTACCTCCATTTGACAGATGGGGAAAGTGAGGCAGAGTTTAAGTGATTTGTCCAGTGACATAAGTAAGTGGCAGAATCATTTGAGGCCAATTCTCCTGATTCCAAATTCAATGTTTTTTTTTTTTTAACACTATACCAGTTTTTCCAAGCTTATTTAGGCGAGGATATGCTAAGAAGACCAGAGAAATTGCATGAGGCAGACCTTTAATGACCTTTGGCTTGGCCCCAACTAATTTGATCAGCTGAATAATTTCCTCATCACCATAAACTTAGAAGTCTTTCCTTGGTTTGAGAGTCTTTTAAAGAGCAGGTGTGTAATTGCATCTAATTTGCACATTCATATATCAAGATGGGACCCCTGGGGTTTCCTGAGGGTAGTTCCTATCTATGAAATAAGAAGTAAATTGGGATTAGTAGAGAGAAGAAACTACCTATAGTCCATTATTAAGAGGAAGTTTACAGGCAGGTAAGTAAACCCAATAAGCCACCAGAGTCACTGCTGAAGCCAGGTGGTGATGGACAGGGACTAACAGCTGCTACCCTCAGGTGGAGAGACTATCAATGATTCTTTTAACCAGGTGCAAGATGGGAAGAAACAACGAAAAGTATTTCCTATGCCATAGTTCTTGAACATTATAGTCCAGTCAAGGGAAGAGAGTAATCAACTGAGAGCTATTCTAATAAAATAGCTATTCATTTCTACAGTGCTTTATAGTTTTCAATTATTGCACACATTTTACAAATGAGGAAACTGAGATTTAGAAATGTGAAACGACTAGGCCAAAGTCACATCACATGGCAAATGGATACCATTGTCTAGACTAGAATCCAGGTCAGAGAACACCAATTCTAATACTCTGTCCAATATGTTCTATTCCATTCAACAAACATTTTAATTTACTATTTTTAATCAGACTTGTGATTTTGTTAGTATATGGATAAATCTCCATCTACCAATGCAGGTCTCAGGGAATTGTTTGGGGACTTGGAAGTTAAGTGCCTTGCTCAGGGTCACACAGCCAGTATATATGATAAGCAGGACTTGAATCCATCTTCTTGATTCTAAGACCAGCGTGTCTATCCCATCACCTATATCACACTATCCTTCAACAAATATTAATTTCAGCAAAAACTTTGAAAGAGTTGACAACTCTAAGCACTAAAATGACCAGCCCATGATTTAGAAAAGTATGAAGCATGCTTCCCAACTCTTGACGTAGAAATAATGGACAAGAGATGCAGAATAAGACCTATGTTTCCAGACACAATGTGTTAATTCATTTTGTTTGACTAGGAGGCAATCAGGTGGCATTGGGGATAGAGCAGTGGGCCTGAAATCAGGAAGACCTGAATTAAAATCTGACCTCAAACACTTCTCTGTGTGATCCTGGGCAAGTCACTTAATCCTGTATTTCCATAATCCACTGGAGAAGTAAATGGCAAACCATTCCAGTTATCTTTACCAAGAAAACCCTGTGGACAGCATGGGTGTGCTCTAGTCTATGAGATCATGAAGAGTCAGACAGGACCAAACATATTTATTATAAGGGCTTGGCTTTTCTCTCTCTGTCTCTGTCTCTCTGTCTCTCTGTCTCTCTGTCTCTGTCTCTCTCTCCTTTTCTCACACACACACACATGCACACACATACACACATACATACACACATAGAATTGGAGTGGGGTGTCAAAGCAAAGAAAAAGATAGGATAGCAAAAGAAAAGTTATTGAGGCATCTTTTTGAAAAAATGGAAAGAAAAGAACAGAAGGAAGACCAGAAGAAGACCAGACAAATAGGACAATGTTCAAAGATAGAGGATGATCTCAGCACTTAAAAATGAAAGCAAGCTTTACATAATAGAGGCTGGTAAGTTTCATATTCAGTTGTTATTCTGTTGTTTTATAGTCACATTCAACTCTTCATGACCCTGTTTGGAGTTTTCTTGACAAAGCTACTGGAGTGATTTGCCATTTCCTTCTCTAGCTCATTTTACAGATAAGGAAACTGAGGCAAACAGGTTAAGTGACTTATCCAGAGTCATGCAGCAAGTTAGTGTCTGAGGCCAGGTTTAAACTCAGGAAGATGAGTCTTCCTAATTCCAGGCACTCCATCCACTGTGCCACCTAGCTGCCCAGTAGTTTCATATACAATCTTTTCATTTGTTTGTTTTATTATGTATATGCAAATGACCATTCTATTTGGAGATTAAATTAAAAGTGATAATAAATATAATTTTTGAAAAACAAATATTTATTAGGTATCTGCTGTGTGTGAGACCACATACTAGATGTTGAGGATACAAAGACAGAAAGAAACCATCCTTACACTTAAGGAGTTGTTCTCTATTGAGAAAAAAATAACCCATATTTCTGCACCAAATAAAGATATGTATGCATGCATTTACACGCATATATGCATGCACACATATACCCACATGAACTCACAATGTAACCATATACATATATAAATACATGTGCACATGCCTACATTCACACATGCATGTGCATGTACACACGTATACATAAACTCCTAATACACACCTATGTACACATACACATATACAAACATTCATATGCTTATATGAATGTGAACATATATACATACATACAAACACCAAGATTCACCTTTGCATCTACCCTCTTCTCCTATGACTCCAAATTAGGGATTATACCAGACAGGTAAGCCTGTTGTATAAACTGCAGTTCTGGGGCTAATCCTACAAACCAGTTTAGAATGTCCAGCTTAGTTTGAATTCTCCTCCACATACTCTGCAGATCTCCCCAAAATATTAACACGGTAACATTACCCCTTAACAATGCACGGGTTGCTTTTTTCTTGTTTCTTTTAACCATCTCCCGCTGCGATCTCAGTCATGCCCATGGTTTCAATTACCCAACTCTATTCATGTGACTTACAAGTCTCCGACTCTAGGAGAACTGAACTCTCATTTGATCTCCCCACCCACACCTCCACCTGTCCACGGGACATCTCAAATTAAAATTCAACATGTCCTAAACCATGGTCATTATTTTTCATCCCTATATGGGCTTCTCCTAATTATTTCACTATTGCAGTGAATGGTACCAGCATTCACTCATGTTCCCAGGCTCTTAACCTTAGAGTTATCTGATTCTTTCCTCTCCCTCGCTTCTCATGTCCAATCAAGCACCAAGTCCTATCAAGTTCGACTTCTGCCACATCCTTCACATCACTGTCTCCCCTCTGTTCTCCATTCAGGAGTCCATTTCCATTCACCTGCACTATTTCATAGCCTTCTTAGTCATATAGCTTCTATTCTTTAAATCCATCAGTCTATCCTTTAAACAGCCACCAAGATAACTTTTCTTAAACTCAAATCTATTCATATCACTCCTATGCTCAAAAATCTTTAGGTTTTTTTTTTCTACCCACTAAAGTTCAGGTTTCCTTGCCTGGCATTCAAGGCCCTCCATAGCTTAGTGCTACTGTCATATTTTCTAGCCTTACTTATTTCTTCCCTCCATGCATTCTATGTACCAGCCAACCTGGACCAGTCTCTGCCTTCAGCAGGCACCCATATTGACAAACCTGCATGCTTTATTTCTCTCTATTCAATGTGCCCCCCTCCCCTTCCTTGCTTACTTCTTTCCCCATCCCTCCTCTAAGGCCCAATTTAAAAGTCACCTCTTTTCGGACAATTTCCTGGATCCCTATTCTCACCCTCATCTCTTAAGTCAATAATAGCTTCCCCCCTCCACCCTACTCCAGCATCACAGACCCCTTTGTTTTTGTATTTATCTAGTGAACTTATCACCTAATATTCTAAAATACAATAACCTGAGCCGGTATCTTCTCTGCTTTCCTAGACTATAAGCTCTAGGAGGGCAGTGATCTCATCTTTCCTAAACGCCATATTCTGCTGTTCAGTCATTTGCTCAGTAATAATTACATACCAGCCAGAGACAAACATAACAACGCAACTATCCCTGCCTTTAAGAAGCTAACATGCTACTTGGGAAATGGAGAGGATGGGGCATACAATATGTAAATGGGTGGACAACTATGATTTCATTAATATAATAAACCCCAGGTGAGGATACTCCTACCATCTCAGGGTGGTAACTTCTCCGTAACTTACAGTCTTAGAGATTTGCCACAGGTATCAAAAGAAAAGGCCTTAGAGTCACACAGCCAGGGTATGTCAGAGCCTGGGCTTGAACATATGACTTTCCTAGGCCAAAGCCTTATGTGCTAGGCCACATGTCCTCTGGTATACTTTCACACAGATGAATGTATAAAATACATGCAGCCCCTAAGACAGTGCTCAACATACAGTAAGCACTTACTAAATGCTCACTGATGGATTGTTTGATCCCCTGACATAAGGCGGCATCATGACAGTATCTCTGTATGTTCGTTGTCAAAGACCAGTCACTGAGAGCCGGAGGGGCTGCAAACTTCCCTGATGCTGGGAATTCAGCGGCCAGGAAGGAGGAGTTTTTAGAGGCATCCCCTTGGAGTGTCTGTTTACCAGCTGCTGGACACTGTTAAAGGCTTCACACAGAGAGCTGTGCCTCGGGGTGATTCTTCCTCTTCTTCCATACACCTGCCCTATAAAAATATCCTCTCTAATGATACATAAGCAGTTGGGCAACTTGGTCCAGATGGAACCCACAGCAGAAGGGCTGAGCAAGTTTAAGTGAGGAGAAATAAAATTCAGCATCCTCCCAGCTCAGGAATGAAAGTGCAGGCTGGGTTTAGTTCATAACTTTAAAGAAGGGAAAATTCTCAACTCCAGTATAAGGCCTTTCCTGACACCTCAAGACCAGGTGCATGCCCCAGGGGTCCCAGACCCAGCTACTGCAGGTCAATACAACTAGAACAGTGCATACAATCATATAAAATGAGGAGGCTGCACCGCACAATCCCCAAGGTTTCTTTTCATCCCAATAGAGGTAGACTGAGTTTAACCTAGAGACAATTTAACCAATAGTTGAAAAGCAGTAACCCTTCTGCTACATAGAGAAGCTGCCTGCAGAGGGCTGTCTTTCCCACTTTCTTCTGGTTGACTCAGCGACATTCTGGCAGAATTTCGATGTTCCTAGGGTAAAGAGGTCCTTCCAGCTGAGAGAAAAGGGTGAGGGCTGTACAGGGATTTTCTTGGCTGTGCTCTCACAGCTTCAGGGACAGAAAAAGAGCATCTACAGAGGTTCCTCTCAATATGAAAACTTTGGGGGCTTGGGAAATGCTAGGGAAAATGGCAGTCAGCGGGCAGGGCGCTCACCGGCCCTCTCTTGTTAATATATTCCAAGGATGTGGCATTTCTGACAATATTGCTTCTGCTTCACTTGCCATTTTGTGTTAAGAGGCTTCTATAGTCTCCCGCATTTAAAGAGTAATGACTGTTTTCAGGGTAAATGCTCTGTTAAATAACCTTGGATTATTGTGTCGTGTTATTACATTTATAAAATGGCATTTCAAAAAAAATAATAATTGTTTTAGAGTTAATTGATGTTTTTAACCATCACTGTGTGTGGAATTTTTATTCAGTAGACAGGGAGAGAACAAGCAAGAGAGAGATTTCTATCGAGAGAGTTAGCACTGAAAATAGAAATCATTTCTGCATATGGAATCCTGGTACAGAAGACCCTCCTCTGCTTTCAATAAGCTCCTTTCACTGCAATTAAAGCAAGTACAGGACAAAGGTACATCTCAGCACCACTGCAGAACTGAATTGGAGGGTGTTGAAACTGGCAGCAGTGCCAGGGAATGGGGCTGTGCCTTGGAATAGGCTTCCCTAGGCATCATCACCCCCATACCCAAATGGGCAGGACTGGCACCTGAACAGCCTGAAGCAATGGCAGAGTCCCTGAGCCTTGCAGAGGCAGTGACTTTTCAGATGTGAAGTTAATTACACGGGCGAGAGTCTCGGAGCCTTATACTAGACTGCCAGAAGGCAGACTAGAATCCAGGGAGATTTCGGTTTAAAATCTGGCAAACTCAAAATGTCCATACTGGAAGGGGGGAGGAGAAAGGAAGGTTTACACCCTGCATGATGGCTCTATATGGTAGGTGCTGGATCCCTAAGAAGATGAAGCCACCATGAGCTAATAGGGGCAATTAACAGGGTGTTTGGAGGACAGAGCAATGGCTAAAATACCACAGGATGCTATACTGGAGTCAAATTCTCAAGAATAAAAAAAAAATCTGAGAGTTGGTCAGGAGCCACTGAACAAAGGTCAGGATAGTGGTCTAAATGAAGGAGTAGATCAGGTTAGAAAATGTTATGTTGAGAATTGCAGAAAGCATGAGCAAATGGTAAATGATCTCACCTGAGACAACAGCCTTTTATGGTGGCAGCATGCTTGCTATATCCCTACCTTGCACAGCTGTGTCTACACTGCTATTGCTCCAAAATAAAAGAATCAAATTTATTTCTATTATGCCATTTCTCTGTCTTAAGTCAAAACATCAGTGTCATTTTCCATGAAGTCTAAATGGATCAGTGAGATTATACTAACCTTCTCTTGTTAGGTGAAGGAAAAAAGAACCTTAACTTGCTTTCAACAATGTATTTTTTTCTTCCCTTTACATTGCTCCTATGGTAAACTGTGGCTCAGGGCATATCTGGACTCATAGGAACTCATGTTTATATCTTGAAGACTTATTCATCATGGTCATTGGCTCATGTCCCCACCCTGCATTTCTCTTGGGAAGTCAGAATCTGGCTCATTTTCCCTTCTCATTTAGGGTCATCCCTTCCTTTGAAATCAACTAACTAGGCATGGGGCAGAGAATATCATACACCAGAGAAAGGACTCATACATGAAGCCACAGATGTCAAGCCAATTTTCCCTCAGAATGGGTCCAGTTTTCCCCCGGAGATATATACAGTCACTTGGGTTGAAGTCCTTTTGCAGGAAAAGAACTAAACCTTCTTGATAAGGAGTTAAGTAGCCCATCCCTCTTATGCCCCCCACCCCCTTTCTTAGGGACATACATATCTTCTCCAGACTTACCATTGCCGCTTGAAAGTTGAGGATCTTCCATCTTGGACAAGAACTCAGGGTCACTAAAGAAACAGCCCCTCTCTCCTCTGGTCCTATGTAGTCCATAAGACTCATACAAAATCTCAGTGAAGGTCAAGGTCCCCTCATATAGTACCCTTTGTGTTAACTGCTTTTTTGTTTCTGCTCCTTCTTCAAGTCTGTTCTTTGCCTTACTAATCTCTCTTCTCTTTTTTACTGAACCATCACTCTGATTCTATGACTTTCAGATCTCTTCGGTCTATGCAGCATATTCTCTGACTCTCTGTCTCTGTCTCTGTCTCTCTGTCTCTCTATCTCTCTGTCTCTCTCTCTGTCTCTCCCTCTCCCCATCCATCATCCTCTCTCTCACAGAGACCTTTGGGAAATACATTATTCTGATATACTATGTCCACAGGTGCTATTGTTGTTGCTGCCTTTAGAATTAATGTACCATGCATGGACTGGTGTGTGTGTGTGTGTGTGTGTGTGTGTGTGTGTGTGTGAATCCCCTGTGCCTAGTATATAGTAGGCACTTAATATGCATGTATTGACTTGAATTAAATTGCTTCTGTAGCTGCCATCACCTACCTGATTGGATCATAGCACTACTTCCTATGAAAAGTGTTAGTCCTTATTTTGGAATGATAAAGCCCAGGGCCAACATGCCTCAGACTACTCTATTTCCAGATCTTGTCTCAGTCTCGTACACAGCCCCATTCTAGTGTGAGGGGACAGGGTAATATAATAGAATGAAACTTGATTTGGAACCAGAGGACATAGATTCAAACTTAAGATGTTTCCTTAACTATCCGTATGACCTTGGGCAAGTCATTAACCTGTTTGAACCTAAACTCCTGTAAAATGAGAAGGCTGGGTTAGACCTCCTCTGAACTCCTTCACATCTCTAAATCTGGGCTCCTATGACATACAAAAGGAACTCTTCTCCTTGCATGTCTCAGAACACTGTCTTTAGCCCTCCTTCATCGCCAATTTGTTGTTCAATCATTTTTCAGTCATGTTCAACTCCACATGACCCCATTGGAGATTTTTTTGGTAAAGATGCTAGAGTGGTTTGCTGTTTCTTTCTCCAGCTCATTGAACAGATGAGGAAATAGAGCCAAACAGGATTAAGTGACTTGCACAGGGTCAAACAGCTAGTAAGTATCTGAGGCCAGATTTGAACTTGGGGAGATGAGTCTTGACTCTAGGCCCAGAACTCTACTCACTGTGCCACTTAGCTGCCCTCCCCTGTTTTCTGATTTACAGAGATTAAATTCCATTCACTACTTCTCTGCCTGGGAAGTAGGCAATGTGCCACTCTATACAGTCATTACCACTCCTTGATTTTTTAAAGTAGCTGCTGCCCTGCCTAGTTTTGACTCTGGAACAAGACGCTGCTGTTCCAAGTAACCCCTGGTCTCATCCTTTCCCCTCTTTCCTGCTTTCTTGTGTATGTTGTCTCCCTCTTTAGATTGTAAGCTCCTCAATGGCAGGAACTATCTTTTAAAAAATAATTGTACCCCAGTATAGTGTCTGGCACAAAGTAGGCACTTAATAAATGTGGTTTTTTTTTTTTGGATGGGATGGGATGAGCAGAACAATATTCACACCCCTTTTCCTTTTCCATTTTAGACTCCCATCATCTCCCTCTTAGTGATGAGGACTAGGCTTCTTAAAACACCTTAGGCCTTGAATAAACCCCAAGGTAACATTAAAAACAGGGAGAAGATTGGAGGCAAAGTGGATATTCACTATTATCAACCCAATCAGCAGAAAGGGCTCATATTCCAGTGTCACTGTAAATACTGAGTGGCTACTATTAACATCAATTTTGCATGAATACATTCAGGAGAAAAGAGTTTAAGTGACTTTCTCAAGCTTACAATATTAGGGTTGTTGGAACTAGGATCAAAGTCCAAGTTACCAAATTCCTAATTCATATCTGGTTCTATAAGTTTCCATCCCCCTTCCCCAACTTCCACCCCTGCTCACAAACAGTCTTTGCACTACCTTGAAGTGATGTTTATATAATCCCTTTAATGTTAGCTTATATGTGCTATCTCATTTGACATTCACAACAATCCTGTGAAGTAGGTAGTATTATTTCATTTTTACAGACAGAGAAAAGTACAGCTCAGAGAGAAAACTCAATGATTTATCCCATCACATGACAAGTGTCAAATACAGGTTTCCAACCCAGGTCTTTCCTGACTCTGTGACAGAAATGGTAGAAGGGCTATTTAACTAGAGGCTAGTGACTACTGAATAAGAGTCTGGACAATTATGGAGAATAAGAAAAAAAGAAATATATAAAAAGGATATATCTGAAAAGTGCCTATGATTTCCTTTAGAAGCCTTCCACTAACTTCTGTAAATGCCCAACCCTCTCTTTATTCACTTTCCACCAGCACCTAAGGTGAAAGCTGGAATCATCTTCCATGAAGGATTAGGAAGGGCTTATGATTGCTGAGGAGGGCTCAAATGCAGTCCAAGCAATCATTCAATCAAGCAGTGAACCAACAAATTCATTCCCCTTGGTCTCGGGCTGCCAAGGTGCTGGCTCACCAAGGATACCAGGTTTGGGAAACCAGAGTGACCCATAAAGCTGCCATTCCCATAAAGGGAATGACAGAAGGAACTTGGATTCCATTATCTCCTAATCAAAGTGCAGTCAGCCAAATGCCCTGACTTTTCACAGATTCATCATGGTGTCCCCTGGAGATCTCTACTGCTTATTATGATAACCCTCCCAAGAGTTTGTGGATTGACAGGGCATGTTAAATGAAGGCAAACCGAGACAGCTCTGAGCCTCACCTAGAAAGCAAGGACAATAAGTCACATAACTCCCTGTTGATATGCTTTGCCAGACATCTCAGACATAAAACTCTACCAGACTAGGAAACCGCTTATCTATCTCCATCCTTCTTATGTAGGGAAATCGGCCTTCACCACATCTCTTACCACATGGCGATCTGAAATGCATGAAAACAGAGCAATAGGCTTACTGCCAGCAGCTTGCTGAAAACCCTTCCACCACCCCTTTCCCCAGCCTTTGATAGAACTAGCAGGCTGCTTCCATGTTTATTTTTTTAAAAGACAAAGTTTTGCTGCTTCTAGATTTGTTAAAACCTGAGAGAGCCAGGAAAAATTAAAACCATTCCCCCACCCCCATCTTCTTTTCCTTCCTGGTCCATGATTCATATTAGAAAGAGCAGAAACTAGTTTGTGAATTACACCTGTGCTACTTTTCTGGATGAAATGAGCAGAGGAGTTATGTATAAGTCAGTCTGAGAAAGAAAGAGGCAAATGATAGAGACATGGCATAAAACACTCCTTCCTCTTGCAAAATGTTACAGCAGAAGGAAAGAGGTACACACAACTGCCTTTTGACCACATTCTGCATGGCTAAGTGGACCATAAGTGCACTCTGACTTGAGTTTCCTATTTAAATAAATTCAATAGAATTACACTCATTTTACAAATAGGAGAATCAGAAACCAAAGACTTAATTCCAAAGAAGAAAGGCAGACAAGAAGCCCAGAATCCAGAACCTATTAGTACCAGTGCTTAAATTCTGACCCACTCTCCAGCAAAGAGAGGGCTTCAAAGGTGGAAGATGCTAGCAGTTAATGCAGGAGAGGGAGAAATGACTTGTTAGTCATTGAGCAGTTATATACACAGTGGGTGATCAAAAGAGTTTTTGAAGATAATGAAGCTGTCAGCTTCAGATACAGGCATATTGGTCAGTGGGGGATAATGGATTTGATTCTCCCCTTAGATCTCAGCAGTATATTCTTATTAATTGTCTTCATCTTCATCATCATTACTAATGCACTTATGAGCCCAGCACTTCGCAAAGCAAGTTGAATAAATCAGGTTGATTGATACCTTGGAAGTTTATAATTGAAACCTGTCCTCCTAAAAGAAAAATAAAAAAATAAACTATACTAAAACTGATGGAAAAACAATTTCTGTACTCTAGAGTTCTGGAATACTCTGTCTTAATATTTAGGTCTTTCTAAGCATTCTTATTGTTGCCCAGGGTCTCTTGCAGTGTTACTTCAAGCTAAATAATATATTTGGATCTAGTAGCCGAAGAAACAACTGTTTCTTATCCCATCAGATAGTTTAAAAGGATAATATTCTTCAGTAGTTTCTGTCTTAGGACAACATTTTAGAATATTTAAAAGATGTCCAAAAGCGAAACCACATATGAGTCATAGGGTCAGGAAGGGAACGGAAGGGGAAGAGGAAGGGCGAATGGAAAGGGGAAGGGAAAAGAGAATGGGAAGGGGAAGGAGAAGGGAAGGGGAAGGAGAAAAGGAAGGGGAAAAGGAAGGGAAAGGAAAAGGGAAAGGGGAAAGAGAATGGGAAGGGGAAAGAGAAGGGGAAGGGGAAGGAGAAGAGGAAGAGAAAGGGGAAGGAAAAGGGGCAAGAGAAGGAGAAGGGGAAGGGAAAGGGAAACGGGAAGGGGAAAGAGAAGGGGAGGGGGAGGAGAAGGGGAAGAGGAAGAAGAAGGGAAAGGTAAGTCCTTTCTCTCTTTGGAAGTGGAGAGATAGCAAAAGAAGTGAGAGAAAAAGAGATGGAGAGAAAGATACATTTCCATTTGCAGCATGGATTATTGGAGCCAAACATTTTTATTAAATAAATGCATGACCAATGAAAACATCAGAATTAATCATTAGATCCAACTATGGTTTTTTTTTTGGTTGGGGAAAAACAAATGGGAAAGCATAAAAATCAGCTCAAATTTACTTTAAAAAATTTTTTTGTTCTTAGTCCCTTAAAAGGATGGGTCTTTTAGAATCATAGAATAGCATATTAAAAGGTATTTCACAGGTAACAACTTCTAAATCTAACTCTTATCCAAAATGACTAACGTTATGTTATGAGCCCCTTCTATAACATTCATTGAAAGTATAGGGATGTGTGTATGTATACACACATATCTATATGTATACATATGTATATCCATGTATATATAAGTATACACAAACAAATATATACATTTATATTCACATATATGCATAAGATATTCTTATAGGTATATAATGAATTTCTATATGTAAATACATATATTCATATAGCTATAACATATTTATATATGTGCATGATATATTCATATAGGTATATAATATATTCATATACATGAACATATCTATATATCTATATCTATATCTATCTATCTATCTATCTATCTATCTATCTATCTATCTATCTATCTATCTATCTATGTATCCTAGAGGAAGAAACTCCTTTTTAGTAATCCAGGCTAGAACTTTGTCTGAAATTTCTGGTTTCAGAGACTTACCTGAAGAACTGAAAAGGGTTAAGGAACTTTCCTCTGGTCACAAGGTAGTAGTAGTAAAAAATATGCCTTTTAATATAATGCATTTATATAATGCTTTTAAGGTTTGCAAAGCACTTTGCCAATACTATATCATTTGATAAAACAATCCTGGGAGGTAGGTGCTATCATGATCTCCATTTTACAGATAGGCAAACTGAGGTAGACAGAAATGAAGTTACTTGCTCAGTGACAAACACTGAGGTTGGATTTGAGCTTAAGTCTTCCTGACTTCACCACCTAGATGGATCAGAGTAGTAAGGTTTAGAGATGGGGTGTCATCCTAAATCTCTGAATCTCAAGCTACAGTATTTTTCACTGTATGATGTTCCTTGTTGGTCAATGTCTAGATTATTTGCCCTACAAACTGCAAGACTATATGCACTTGGTATTAGAAAAGACACATTATGGAAATTCCAAAATGAAGAGCACAAGGGAAGTCCAAACCTGGAAACAAAAAGAACTAGAGGAAACTCACAACACAATGCTGACACTAATATTCTCAGTGACCTGCTGTGCTTTATTTAACTTCTTTGACTCAGTTTTACTATTCAGAAATATATGAGCATTTACCCAGTGTTTCTCCCTGCTCCCTAAGAAATCCGAGAAGAATTTAGATCTGCACAGTGTGTACAAATTGGAAAATGCTCTTCCAATACTATTATATGTCTAGTCATTCTATTTTTCTCCATTAAACAAGAAAGTCAAGTTTTTAATCATTCTATCAATTGTAATTAATGACACATGGTAAAATATGGCTTTTCATGCATTTAGTTAGCAAAGAGTTACATAAAATCAATAATTTTGGGAGAAATTGTTCAGCAAATCTAAACGAATTATTGTAGTAAAAATATTTATAAGAGAACATCCATTAATGAAAGATAATTACTGTAAAGGAAATTTATTATTCAGGAAATCAATTAACTATTATTTAATTACTTAAAATGATGATCTGTTAGTAAACATTAGTATAAATTGCTTACAAATATCACTTCCAATTATGGATCATTGGGAAACAAAATGACTAATGTTATGTCACTGTAAGCAACTTGTTTTAGTACATGCCTTTTCTGTCTGTCTGTCTGTCTTTCTGAATCACTCTTCTACTTGCTGTAGAAATGATCCAAATTAAGAAGTGGAGAAAGTTTGGACATGCCACTCCCTTTCTCTCAATTCCTGCTACTGTCTCAGAACAATAATATAATTTCACCACCGACCCTGAGAAGGACAAGAGAAGCAATGGCTTTGCCCAAGTTGCACAGCTAGAGGTGAAGTGCCTAACATACTCGGCTAACTCCTTTTTCCTGTCTGTCTCCACTCAAAATGGCATTGCCTTCTTTTTGACTCATTTTCTGGTGTTTTCTGTGTCACTATTGGCATAACATCCTATCAGTGCAGTTAATTACATCCACTCCGAGTGTGAAGGACAAGCTGATTCTCACAAAGAGCCAGAGGCCATATAATCCGTCTCACTGCTCTCACAAAACACATTCTCAATTCTCTGTGCTGTGCTGCAATGACACACACTATTCTTGGCAGTGTTGTGGCATCCATTCTCTGCCACAGATGGAAGGAACACTAAGGAGATGTCTGCTCCTTACTCTCTGACGGCCAGCTGAATCTGGCAAGACCTGTCCTCTGGGTCTCTCACTCTTGAACTCCCAATGAAGACTTTCCATGCCACATATCTGACAACTCCCATTTAATCCACTTAGGGTAAGACTCTTTTCTAGACAGACATTGAGCTCAGTTTCATTTAGTTTCACTGAGACACTTTCAGACACACTTGGCTTTCATAATTATTAGTTACCTTGATACTTCAATGAATCTAAAATCTTACCATTTTGTACTTTTTTCCAATAGCACAGGCTTCAACCCAGTCACGTCTTTTCATCCTGTGATGTCCATGTTCTCCAATGAATCAATCATAGAGAGCTCATCCAATCTATCTCTTGACATTATCTGAGTACTAGAGGAGCATGTGGTCTATCTTGAAGTGAACTTTCACTCTGACTGTGTGACCAACTCACTTCTCTTTTTTATATTTATCCTTAATGATTTATTTTACAGGAAAAAGCAAGTGGGTGAAAATATGCCTATTATATATCCACGATATGTAGCTGATGAAAAGCCCATAAAACTGATTCATCAGTACATATATTTGGGACGGCACTGGAGATAGACAATGAACGGGGCCCAGAATTTGAAAAGAAGGGGAAAAGTGGGTTTTCTTGGTCATTCTGTGAGCTTCCAAGGGTACAACTATCATTTCACTGTAAATGACTTTTAGATCTAGTCACCCGGCCCTACTCTCTCCCCTAAGCTCCAATATTTCATTACTATTGGCACTCTGGAAACATCAATTGAATCTCTTATAGACATCTAATGTTCTCATTATCTACACCCCACACACACAACACACACACACACACACACACACATATACACATACTAGCCCTCTTCCTAAATTCCCATTTTTGTTAAGGATATTATCATCTCCCTATTCCCCAGATTTACAACATCAGAGTTCTCAATTCTTTTTTTTTTCTTTTTGGAGGGGGGAAGGCAGGGCATGCCCAAGGTCACACAGCTAGTGTGTCAAGAGTCTGAGTCCGCATTTGAACTCAGGTCCTTCTGACTCCAGGGTTGGTGCTCTATTCACTGCGCCACCTAGCCGCCCCTCAGTTCTTTCTTATCTGCCACTGGCAATATCCAATCAGTTGCCGTAGCCATATCTTGCTGATTTTACCTCCAAAATCTGTCACATCTCTCTACTTGTTTTTTTTTATCTCAAATGATTACTATGCTACTTAAAATCTTTACCACATCTCACCTAGACTATTGCAATCACTTGGTGATTGTGATCTCATCTTACAGGTTTTCCTCTCCTCAGTCTCTTCTCCACGTACCTGCCAAAATAAGCTATCAAAAAACACAAGTCTGACAATGTAACTCCCTTTCTCAAGAAACTCCAATAGCTCCTTGTTGATTCCACTACTACACGACAGCTGCATCTCCTCAGTCGGCATTTAACACCCTTCACCATCTATCTGCAACTTAACCTGTCCAGGCTCATTGTACATAGCTCTTCTTTACACACTTCCCCTCAAGTTAAACCATTTGCTTTTCACTGAACTCGGCACTCCATCATCAGCCTCCATGCTTTTATTCGTGCTCTTCTCCATTCTTGGAATGAACTCCATCTTCACTTTATACTCCTGGAATCCCTAACTTCTTTCAAAATTCAATTCAAAGGCCATCTCCTTTGTTAAGCTTTTCCTGATTCCTTTGTATGTGATTGCCTTCTCTGTCCTGCTCAAAATATCACATATAAACATATCTGTTTGCACATTGTATGCCACTAGAAGAATGTAAGCTTCTTGGAAGCAAGGCTTATTTTTCATTTAGTCTTTTCATCCTCAGCATCTAATTCAGTGCTTTGTACATAGTACAGATTGAATAGGTGGTTGCTGGATTGTAGAAAGTTAGGGGCACATCCTCTGAAAATGCTTGGGCTTGCTATCACTGTGGAGATCACCTGTGCTGCTTGAACAGCATGTATAATCCCTTATGTCTACAAGCTTCCTGTTTCACTATAAAATTTATTTTAAAAATACCTGAAATTAACTAAATGCTTTTTAGTTATCATTAGTTTAAGGACACCTTTTTCAGTTTCTATGACAATAAGGATCTATCCCAGGATTACTCCCTGGTTTGGACAACTTGGATCAGGTTACTTTAAACATTTACCCAGTAAAGGGTTTGAGAATTGGCTGAGAGGACAAGGGATCTCACCTAAGGAGTAAGTTGTTCCTCAGAAAAGGATTCTATTTATCTCTTCAATGTCCATTCTAGACTACTCAGCAAATTCCATTTGTTATGATATAATAGTAAGACTTCCTTGGTATGAGCTGATTTCATATTTCAGAACATCAATGACCCAATCTGCAATGTGTTACTCAACTCATTCCAATATACCAACACAATAACTGCCATCATGTCCCCAGAACACAAATACCTTGGCCACAGCAGGCAAAGTATACAGGTCATAAATTTTAAGCTAGAAGAGATATTGGAGGCCATTGAATCCTGTACCCTCATTTTAGAGATAAGCTACATAGGGCTAAGAGTGATTAAGTGACTTGCCCAGGCACACGTAGCTAATAAGTATCTGAGGTGGTTTAAGAATCCAGATATTCTGACTCAAAGCCTATTTTTCTATCTATGACCTCAGAAGTGTCAAATTCATGGCCCAGTGGTGGCAAGGGCAAAACTCCCAAGAGCTGTCTGAAACAGGATTGCAAAAATACAATACAACATAAAGTTAATTTGTGGTTTTCTAAGTCAATATATGGTCTGCAGGGATCTGTTTCTATTTGAATTTGATACCAGTACACTATCTCATTTTGCCTCTTGTATGGAAGCGATGTTGCTTGATAACTAGAGAATAACAACACGTTGTTAGGGATGCAGATGTCATACAAATCAAAGATTAAAACAGATGTCATATTGAAGCAAATATATCAACATAAACAATCCTTTGGGCAAAGGTTATGCCAGCCACAACAAGAGGGCTTTCTCTTTCCATGCCAAGCCTCTTAAAGCCAACCAGAAGTCCTGGTTTCAAATCTTGCCTCAGATACATAATATCTCTATGACCACGGATAAATCACTTCCTCTACAAAATGAACATAATCATAGCACTTACTTCTTAGAGTTATTGGGAAATTCAAATTACATAATGAATGTAAAATGCTTCATAAGCCTTAAGGTGTCACGTGTATAAACTATGACTACTATTGTTACTATTATAATAATAGCATCAATAGCATTATTATATTATGTAATAATTATATATTATATTATTATATATTATGTAATAATAGCAATAATAGCATTATTATAATTATAATGATAACTATTATTTTCTATGTCCCTTATTATTATTATATGGGTTATGTCCATGTTTGTTGACTGAATAGAAGGCAATATAAGAAGGGCATGGGATAATAATAGCTGTTGTTACCATTAATATGAAAAATCAATGATAATACCAATTATTACATTAAGTATACAAATAACTGTTATATAAATTATAAACTATAACTATTATCATATATTACAACTATTGTAGTATTATTATAATTGTAAATAATTATAACTATTGTTATATTGTTAATAATATTTATGATTATCCTACATCCTTATGTTTCTACCTATTCACTGGCAGCCCAGTCAGTCAATAAACATGGACAGATCTCCCTACAATAACAACCAATGTGTGGAAACCTTGCTAAGGAAACATGATTCACAGTTTTTCTTCTTGGCCCTTGTTCAAGGTCTCGCAATCTAATAATCATTGATCTGTACTTTGTTATCTAGCTATTTGGAATGAAGGTGTTATATTGTACACCTCTACCCTCAGCTTTAGCCAGAATAGGTCTTAGAAAAGGGGGCAGTAGCCTTCCCACCTATCAGACAGTAAGATTTTCAAATGCCCTTGATAGCGAGGAAGGGCAAATATAGCAGAGAACAGAGTAGGCCTGACACGGGGATGGAAGAAAAAGTCCCATCAGGAATGTCATATACTTAACCCTTCCCCAAACTATGAAAATAACACCACCATTGTTATTGCTAAAACATGCTAGATGTGCCACACGTCATGTCTGATAGGTCAGTTTGCTGACCCTGTGTTACTAATGAAGGCCCCAAGAGCATATCCAATGCACATCTCCCAGTAACTAAGTCCAAGCCACTGTGACTAATCCATCATTTACGGCAAGGAATGCTGTCTCCTAAGTGTCGATGTGGAGTTAATTAGACAAATATCGTACGTTAAACTGCAATTGATTATTAAGACACCATAACGAGGATTTAACATCTCTGCGTGTGTTGGAAATGCTGTATTATACTTCACCCATGCTTCCTAAACCTCTGAAGCTGTTTGGAACCATCAGCTGACAATTAGCATTCAATAGCTGTTACAGACTGTTTTATCATTACAGATTTAATAAGACAGTTATTGTACTTTATGTTAATTAATATATATCGATTAAGGTTTAAGGCTGGGTAGCAGGTATATATGGTCTTGGTTAAATATTGGGTCTTTAGCATGTTTCTACTCTCACATAGACACATGGATTCTTCTCTCTAAGCTGTCCAGTTTCAAAAGGGCAGGCATGAGATTCCCCCTACATAGGAACTAGATTGATAGCACTTTAAACTCTAAAGTAAAATGTGGGAAGGATTAGACATGGAGAAGAGTTTTGGGAAAAAATCTTAAGTTTGGATGGTTAGCTTCTTGCTTTCTTCATAGAAATTCAAAACCCAGGAGTTATATATGCCCTGGTTATTTCCTGATAACCAGAACTAGATTGTTCTTTGATGCCCCTCCTGAGGGCCTGAATGAAGAGATCCTCAATGAAGAGATCCTCTTCTCCCCTGGTTCAGAGAAGTCCTTATTTCTTTTTTTTTAATTTAATAATTTATTTATTTTTAGTTTTCAACATTCACTTCCATAAATTTTACATTTTCTCCCCTTCCCTTCATCCTCCCTCTCCAAGACAACATGCAATATGATATGATTATACACATACATTCCTATTAAACACATTTTCACATTATTTATTTTGCATGGAAGAAATATAATGAATGGGAGAAACCATGGGAAAGAAAAAACAAAACAAAACAAAAAAGAAAATAGTTTGCTTTGCTCTACATTCCAGCTCTATAGTTCCTTCTCTGTTTGTGGATGGCATTTACCATCATGAGTCCTTTGGAATTGTTTTAGGTCCTTGTATTTCTAAGAAGGGCTAAGCCTGTCAAAATCAGTCATTGCACACTGTGGCTGTTTCTGTGGATAATGTTCTCTTGGTTCTGCTAACCTCACTCAGCATTAGTTCATATAAGTCTTTCTAGGATTTTCTAAAGTCCTACAGTTTATCATTTCTTATAGCACAACAGTATTCCATTACATTCATATACCACAAGTTGTTCAGCCATTAAAGTCCTTATTTCTCTAGGATAGGGCCCACACATACATGTGAATGCATGTATACATGAGCACACGCATGCCCTCAGAGAATGGTTATATATATCAAAGGTCTCTTTGGACACATCATGATTTTTTTTAAAAAAATCTCTTTTTGAGTAGCAGTAGACTTTTTGAGGTCCTCAAAGCCTTAACAACTAAATCCTCGCAATTAAAGATATGGGACAATTTGACCATACTTTCTTGGTCCCTTTCTAGATTCTCCCAGTCATGCCATAAACCCACTGGATCACAAAACTTTTATCATCTTTTTTTAATCGATCAATCAACAAGCATTTATTTATTTAAGGAGGTAGTGTGTTTTGGGTGCTGTGCCTAATCTAGGAGGATACAAACACAAAAAGGAAAAAGGTCCTGTTTTCACAGAGATGATATTCCACTGGAAAATACTTCTTTTTTCAAAATTTAGAAAGTATAAGATCTATACAAATAAGTATTATGTACTCAGTCTGGAAAGACTGATTGGAGCCTGACTATGAAAGGCTTTCATCAGGAGACGAAACTGAATTTAATTCTAGAGGTAATAAGGAGCCTCTAGAGTTACTTGAACTGAAGAGTGACTTTGTTTGACCTGTGCTTTAGGAATACAATTTAGAAAAAGGCTGGAGAAGTGGGAGATGAAGTGTCCTATAGAAGGAATTTGGTTTGAGTGTACAGATTAAGTCCCTGCTCAGTAATCAACCTTGAGCCAGGGACAGATTGGAAAGGATTTTAGATGTCAGAGGAGTTTGAGTCTTAGCCTAGAATAAGTGGTGAGACTCTGCAACTTCTAATCCTAATATTATCTCATTGAGACCTGGAATGGATGTTAGGATTTACTTAGTTCAGGTACTAATTTTACAGATGAAGGAACCCATGAAAGTGGAGTGATTGGCTGGAGATTACATATTTAGTAGGAAGCAGAGCCAGAATTCCAACTCAGGTCCTTAGATGCTAGACAGAGTACTTTAGATTATAGCACACCGTCTAGTCCTCATCTTTCTCTCACTAAATGCAATTATGAATGTTTCTCTCCTGTCTACCACCACCATGAAAAAGACAAACAAATAAAAAAGCCTTGTAAGCAATATGCACAATCAAGGAAAACAAATACCCCAAATTTAAAAAATGTGTCTCATGCTGCACTTAGAGTGAAACACATCTCTTTCAAGAAGTGGGCAGCATGCTTCATAAGCCATTCTCTGGAACTGAAATTGGTCATTGTATGGATTAGAGTTTTTAAGTCTTTCAAGTTGTTCTTCTTTCATACATGAAGTGGGCAGAACCTGAAAAACTGTAAATGACGTGGCCATTCTCAACAATGCAATGATCCAAGACAATCCCAAAGGGCCCATGATGCAACATGCTGTCCACCTCCAGGGAAAGAACTGATATAGTTTAAATATATACTGAAGAATACTAGTTTCACTTTCTTTTTTTCTTCCTTCCTTCCTTCCTTCCTTCCTTCCTTCCTTCCTTCCTTCCTTCCTTCCTTCCTTCCTTCCTTCC
>CM053596.1:138295263-138319353 GCA_028646575.1 Pseudocheirus occidentalis | reverse complement strand
GGGAGAGGACTTGAATGAGAGGAGACAGGGAGAGACAAAATGGGGTTAATCATCCCATATAAAAGAGACAAGGGATAACTGTTACACTTTATTTTCATTTACTCTCATTGAATTTGGCTTAGGGAAGGAATGACATAAACTCTAAACAGGGTAATTTGCCACACAGGAGAGTAGGGGGATGGGGATGAGAGGGGGCATGATGGAGGGAAGGGGAGGGGTGGGGGAGGGTTATGGGAAGCACACACCTCAGTAAAGGGACAGGGACAGGGGAGAGAACAAAACAAGGGGGGAGGTGCGGGATAGGAAGGAGGGACATACAATCAGCCTCTCACAATATGCCCACCATGGAGATGTCCTGCGTAATTACACATGTACAGCCTGTATTGAATTGCTCCTCCTTCCAGTGGGAGTGGGTGACAAGGGAGGAACTGCAAGAATCTTGAATTTAAAGCTATACAATCAAATGTTAAGACAAACAAACAAACAAACAAACATATATATATGTATGTATATATAATTATTATTATTAACCACATGCAACTGGGAAATAAGACATACAGGGACTGGGGTAGGGAGACCTTCCCTGCCCTACTAGACAGTTAGAGGGACATTGGAGGAGGACATAAAAGAGAACAGATTGTGGGAGGGGCTTTACCGTGGAAGAAGGGAAGAAAATTCGTAACTCAAAACCTTGTGGAAATGAATGATGCAATCAAGAAAATAAATTAAAATTAAACTACAAAAAAAAATTTTTTTAAAGTAGGAAAGAGGGAAGCAAATATTTATTAAGCAAATGCGATGTGCCAGGAATCATGCCAAATACTTTAGAAATATTATCTTATTTGGTTCTCACAATGCCCACAAGAGTTAGGTACTATTGTGCCCATTTTACTGTACAGGAATCTGAGGCACACAGAGGTAAGCGACTTACTCAGGGTTACACAAATTATACATGTCTGAATCTAGATTTGAACTCACGTCTTCCCAACTCCAGAACCAGCACTATATCTACTGTACCACTTAGCTGTTTTTATGTGTGTGTATGTATGTGTGTAAAGGATTTATGTATACACACATATATACACATATGTATGTATATGTATATATATACACATATATAAAACATTTAATTCTGCATATGTAGTTAAAAATAAACTGGACAGCTAAGTGATGGAGATGGATAGGGCATTGGGCTTGGAATCAGGGAGACTCATCTTCATGAATTGAAATCCAGCTTCAAATACTACTAGCTGTGTGTCCCTGGGCAAATCATTTAATCCAGTTTGCCTTAGTTCTTCATCTGTAAAATGATTTGGAGACAGAAAATCACTCCAGTATGTCTGCCAGGAAAACCACACATGAGGTCACAAAGAGTTGGACATGGTTGGAATGACCGAACGTCAGCAGCAAGCATAGACTGGAACTATTACTTTATTAAATTCTTGTATGTACTCCAGATTAAACAGCTATTCATTTATACTTAAAAGTCATTAGAAATATATGAATTATAACTAAAGTTTGTTTTTATGTACAGTTTGTCCCTAGTGTGGGTATTGGTATACATTTATGTCCAAATGAAGAATCTCCAAACCTCTTTTTAGAAAGAAATCCAGAAGTCCTCTGAAGAGAGCTACCATTTATTGTTTCATTGCCTTTTAATTAAACCTGGTATTCCTAAAAAACAAAACAAAACAAAGCAAAACAAAACCCTAGGATTCAAGATAAATAGAAATATTGTTCAACTGTTTTTTCTTGACATTTTAAATTACTATTTGTGCAACAATAGTATTTTCTATTATTTTCATTGCAAAAACACATTATTTTAGTTACATTATAGGTTAATGAGACTTTTCAACAAAGCTGGAAGAATAACATTCCAAATTCAAAACAATTTACAAATAAAATTTTAGAGCATAAATCATTTATAAATCAATGACTTTTATATCAGGTCATAAAAATATTATAGATTTTCACGTGTACTAAAAAAGTGTGTCATCTCAGAATTGGATTTTTTAAGTTTTTAGGACCTGCATTATATATGAATATGCTTCAGACTATGTAATTATAGAAAATGTTATAGTTACCATTTTAAAGATGAGAAAAGGAAGAATCAAAAGTAGATTAATAGCTAATCACTAATACTTATATGGCATTTTGGTTTTTCGCTTTACCATATTAACTCATTTTATCCTTACAACAACTCTGTGAGGTAGGTGTTACCCATTTTGCAGCTGAGGAAAATGAGGCAAATAGAATTTAATTGACTTCCACGGGACTACACAGGTGTTGTTGTTCATCATTCTCTTTGGAAGAGGACCAGTAACATCATGAATGATAGCTTCCTTTGTGTGTGAATCGGATTTAAGTGAGGCAGAGTTGGACAAAGTCATGAACCTCACTCTCTCTTCCAGAGACATCAAAGTCCAATGGCAAGTCAAAAGTCAGAACTACTGATGATGACCTTGAATGCAGTGGGTAACGATGCATGTAAAGACTTTGCTGAGTGGAATGGGAGAATGAAAACAATGCTCCAGCCTGTGAAGTTTATACAGGTAATTAAGTGTCTGAGGCTGGATTTGAGCTCAAGTCTTCCTGACTCTGGTTCTAGTACTCTTATCCCTGTGCCACCTAGTCACTTCTTATATGGTTTGTCCAAGGTCAATAGGGTAATCAATAGTAAAATAGGACTAGAATCCAGGTTAAAAGAACCTTTGGTTATCTGTTTCCACTGTGGGTTGTGTTTCATTTTCATTTTTAATTTATTTTTTGTTAAATGTGGTCATCTAACAAATGAGTATTCAGTGGTAGAGAGGATTTTCAGTGAGGAAACTCCCTTCCCCAAAGTGATCCATACTTGCCATGCACTTTATGGTCTTAAAGAGCTGTCCAGATGCACTGAGACTTTAAGTGATTGGCTCATAACCAAGTACATTGTAGAGAATGAACCTCAACCCAGATCTTCCCCTGACACTGAGGCTGACTTCTTATCCACTACAGCAGGATGCCTCTCTTTCCCACTGATGTTAAGATTTAATTCAAAATGTAAAATGTGGCATTGAGGAAGGTGGGGAGAGGCAGGGGTGTGTGTGTGTGTGTGTGTGTGTGTGTGTGTGTACAGGAGAGGAAGATTGTCAAAGGATTGTAAATTTAAAGTTAGAAGGAAACTTCTAAACCACTGAATATCTTACTGCCCTACTGCCATTCCACCCTCCAGTGCTGAAATGACGAAGAAACTGAAGTATAGAGAGGATTGTAAGAGTCTAGATTTGGAGCCAGAGTGCACCTTAGAAACAAACCATTGAGTCCAAACCCTTCATTTAACAAATGAGAAATCTAATGTGGAAAGTTTGAATGGTTTCCCTAGAGTTATACATATAGTATCCATGGTAGGATCTGATTTCAATTCCCTCTATGTTTAAATCCAGTGCCTTAATCACTACGCCATGTTACCTCTCTAAATGTAAAGAATCTTTACTGATTTTTAAAAAACTACACTCTTTTCTTCACAGTTCTTATTGAAGGCTATGTCATTAGTTGGCCCTTGTCAGAAAACTCTTTGTTTTATTTGTTGCAGTTGCCACAGCCCCTTGGGATGGACTGTGACATGCCTGGAGAAATAACTTAACAAGGTAGGGCAGCATTTTAGATGAGCTCAAATAAGGCTGCTCCGGAGATGTAGCTTTGACAATTCAGCAGGACACTCAGCGCCACTGTCATCTTAATATACTTCTGGAAAAAAAAAAGCCCTTTCCCTTTGCAGCCTGCATCATTTCCAGCCCTAGAGGGTAGAAGATTTCCTCAATTTCAAGGAAGCAGAATGAAGCATGAAGAAACCTGCTGACTGCCAAGCAACGGACAGCTCCTCAGCTACACTGACAGGATGGCAACAACAAGCAGCATAGGTCATGCTTCTATAGGGTTTTAGGGCATACTCAGCACTTTCCCTACAACAGCCCTCTGAAGTAAGTTAGTGATAGTCTTTAATGTTCCCATTTTACAGCTGAAGAGTCAGATGCCGGTATACAGATTTTGTTGTGGTTCAGTCATTTTAGTCGGGTTTGACTCTTCCTGACCCCATTTGGGGTTTTCTTGGCAAAGGTACTAGAGTAGTTTGCTATTTCCTCTCCAGCTCATTTTACAAATGAGGTAACTCAAGCAAAAAGGGCTAAGGGACTTGCCCAGGGTCACATAGCTAATAAGTGTCTGAGGTCAGACTCACACTCAGGAAGATGAGTCTTCCTAACTGCAGGCCTGGTGCTCTATCCACTGTACCACCTAGGTGGTACACAGAAAGGTGGCAAAATGATCTTTTGTTTTGTTTTTCTAGACCACAGGAGACCTAAGCTAGCTCTATAATTAATAATAGAATAGGATTGTCCTACTTATGTATGGTCCTCTTTTAGAAATAGGAGCAAAAGTTTTTGAAGCTCAAAGGGACCTGAACAGCTATCAAATTCAGGCCTCTCATTTTACAGATAAGGAAACTGAGGATTAAGTACCTTGCCCAAGATTACACAGTATCAAGCAGAATTTGAACCAGGATCTTCCTGATTCTAAGGTCAACATACTCTATGCTGTGCTGCCTCGCCCCTGTTTTTAAAATGCATTCTTGTAGTTTCTTAGCATTAAAAACATGTAGAGCTCATTTTTTTTTTGTCTCTTTAATCCCCTTTGTGACTAAAATGACACACAATGCTGGGTACTGACAGGATTCAGAAGCAGAGACATCACAGCTCCAATTTTCACCTCCTTCAAAAAACACACTTACAGGCAGTTGCACCAGAAGTGTCAGTGATGGGGGATTCAAGGAGGGGGGGGCGCCACAGAGGAAGTAAGAGGGGAAAAAAAGAACTTGGTCCCACTTCCCCCACCTCTTACAACCCCCAGCTCCTGTTTTACTTACTTCATTGCCAATAAAATAACGTCTCGGCCACAGCCTTTACTGACCCTTCTCTAAGACAAGAAGCCCCAAACCTATTTGATCAACGTTTTTCCTAATAATAATAATATTAAAAAAAAAACTTTCAAGAATGATTAGGGCATAGTTCTCGTCTTAATATGCATTGCTAATTCCTGCAACTATTAAAAACGTCATGGACTGTAATTCCCTCCTCTCATCTCATGACTGTAAAGGCTGCTTCCCGTTAATAAGTAATTTAAAAAGTCCTCCCCTGGGAAGGTCAACTGAAACCTATTACAGGCCGCGTTCCTTCTACATCTTATTGCTGAGCCCCATCAGACTGCAACACATCACTGGCCCATCTTGTTCATGATCTCCCTTGGAACCAACCACCCAGTGAGCCAGCCAAGGGTGGAGTTTTGGCTTGGATACTCAGAGAAGAGGAAGGAAGAAGATAAGGCTAAATTAAGCCCCAGGGTCAAATTTGCCTGGAAGGACACTAGGGATGGAAGTCCGGTATTGCTAAGGTTTCCAGGACCTCTTCTGTCTGAAAAGAATCAGATAAGGGGATGGAGGGGATAATTCTAAAGTATTATTTTCTCCCTGTTCAGGTCATTCTTACCATAAAGTGATTTGGGTAGGGCCTGTCAGGAAATCAGGCAGCTTCTCCCCTGTGGTATCCTATATCCAGTGAACCCATCATCTGCATCAGTGCACATCCTTCACCTTGCAGGATCCTGCAGCCTCCTTGTCCTTTTCTGCCATGCACTGCTGTTTCCTCACTTGTCCAGCACAGGGGATCTCTGCAGAACAGTGCTGTACTTTGCATTCTGCACTGTACTGCTGCTGCTAATAAGATCCTTTTCTGCCCATCAAATGAACACTGGTTTGCTTCTTGCCCTAAGGGATATTGGAGTTGTTGTTGTGGACCAGATTGCAATCTGCAGGCGACTAGGCATGCAGGGCTGGTTTTGGCCATAGGTGAAGTTGGTGGACACCTTCCTGGTGCTACTTGAGAGATGTACAAAAAGGCCACACACCTTTCTCCCCTATGGCCCACCAGGATTCCCAAATTTTCTCTCCTTTCTATTAAGACATTGTCCACAGAAACCACAGCTAAAATGAAAGTATTTTAACTGAAATGAGTAATATAGTAGAAGCTCATTATCTATTAGCATGGAACAGATTAGCTCTTGTCACTGGATAGAAAGGATGGTACACAAAGCAGATGAGTTTTGATGGGGCAGGTTAGAAAAAGCCGGAGTATAGAAGATGACAGACCTGGTTAAGGATTTGTAATAAGTAGCTCTGGTCAGTAAGGTGCAACAAAGGACCATTGGAATACTGGAAGACATGAAGGAGATGTCCAACAGAAAAGGAAATGAAAGAAGAAGGAGATGGTACAGAGATAAATGCTGTCTGCTTTATAGGTTTTGTCTAGGTCCAGTCCTGCCATTCAGGCCCTGGAGCACAGTGCACTGAGCCACTCCAAAGACTGAAAATGTGCCACCTCCCAGGGGAAAACACTAGCGTCAACAAATATTTATTGAACGCCTGCTTAGAACAAATCAGTTTTCCATCTTCCAACAAGAACTATACTACTCCTGTGCTTGCAGGGATACTCTGGAACAGAAACCCTACAAAACGGATACTTTGAGCCTATTTACTATTTTTTAAACAACAAATATTTTAGGTGAATCATGGGGAACCATCCTTGTATTTCATAAAATCTCACATGCATAGGAGGAGAAAATTGGAAGGTATGTAAGAGATAAGCTTGTCCAAAATCCTTATTATGCAGATGACAAAACTGAGTCCCCCAAAAGTGAAATGACTTAATCCAAATCATATAATTTTGAGAATTTATCCCTCCCAAAGAAATGGGTTCTACCTAGTATACCACAATGACTCCCTAACTTCCCAGGCAGGTAGGCATTCAGTTAATAAGATTACATAATACATATTGAGAAGTAACATTAGAAAGTAAATAGTCTAAGCCCCTCATTTACATGGGAAGAAACCAAGGTATAGAGAGGTTAAGACATTTGACCAGTCACACAGGTTGTTCATGACAGAGCCAGGGCTAGACTCCAGGTCCCCTGACTCTTAGTCTAGAGTTCTTCCATCTGGACCATACTTCTTATCTCTATGTTGGTCACTTCAGTAGTAGAGAAAAAAAAAGACTTGTTTGTCTATATACATGTGATAGAATGGTTCACTTATCTGCATACATGAGCTAGAAAGGATTGCTTTTCTGTGCATGTGTTTTCTCTCAGAACAATCTATGTTTCTTAAGTAAATGGAATTTTTCACTTTGATTTTTGTATCCCCAGGGCCTAGGACAGTGCCTGACATGGGGTAGGTATTGGTTCAATTGAAGAGTCAATCCTAGAGAGGCAGACAGCCATGAAACAAAAGAAAAGAAAAAGAAAAGAAGTTATCATAAAAGGAACCTTGGTTGATAATACATACAGATGGTGTAAAACTACAGAACAACAGCAACAATCACAATAATGACTGACATTTATATATCACATACTCTGAGCCAGGTACATGGTGAGGACTTTCAAACATCATCTCATTTTATCTCTCTGGGAAACTGTAGAACTTCTAATTGAAGAATGTAGAGCTCTGGCTAATGGGACACAATCCATAACTAAGATGGCTCACCAGCGGCGAGTCAGTAAATGTCTGCTAAAGAACAGATTAACCCAGGATAAGGGACAAATTTGGGAGTGTTTTTAGAAAATAGTTATTGGAAACCATAGGCCAATCACATAGCAAGAAAGAGAGGCCAGGTGTGGTAGTGAATGCCTTTAACTCCTACTGCTGGGTAGGTTAAGGTTGGTAGATTGCTGAAGTCAGTAAAGTGTTGTACGCTAAGTCTGACATCAATACAGCAAGTTCTCAGGAACAGAAGACCACTAGGTTAACTAAGGTTTGATAAACTGACCCAGGAGAGAAACAGAGCAAGTTCAAATTTCTGTGTTGATCAACAGTGGGGTCAGGCCTATGAGAGGCTACTACATTTAAGTCCTAGGCAAGATAAGGAGACCAAGGCTCAAAGAAAAAAAAATAAAGTAAGATTAAATTAAATTAAATAGAGTGAGAAAACAGCTAAAGAACCTCAGAGGACCCTCTTCTAGCTGCACATATGACGATGGGGGATTTATTGTAAAATACAGATGAGTCACATAAGATGGTGTGATTTTTACCAGAGAAATCAGATTGCTCAAAGCATAAAAAAAGCATACTTTTTTAAAGTCAGAGAAAAAAGGAGCAGAATGAAAATAACCACCGGTAAATATATGTCCTAGGACATGCCACAGTGGTCATGAATCTCTACCAGTATAATTGACATAGCTCTATAAGATAAAACAACTAATGTAATAGATTTATTTCTGTTAAGTGGAACAATCTAACAGCATCACAAAAATTAAATGAAATTTTTGATGGTTTGTTGTTGAAGTCCATGGTCCTAGAAAAAAAAAATAAATAAACTTAAAAAACTGACACCCAGCACTCAGTTACTGAAGCTGCTTCATCAATTGTCAAGCAAGCGTCTACAGAGGGTCTGCACCGTGCCTCATCAACCCTAATGACAAATACTATGGAAAGAGTTAGACTTTAATGGTTTTAGCACTAATTCAAGTATTCCTAAAAACATCTGATTTAGCCCAATTCAATTCTCTTTACTTTACTGTTGTGTATTTGTTTCAGTCTTGTACAACTCTTTATGATCGTATTTTGGGATTTTCTTGGTAAAGATACTAGAGTAGTTTGCCATTTTCTTCTCCATTTTACAGATGAGGAACTGAGGAAAATAGGTTTAGGTGACTTGCCCAGGGTCACAAAGCTAGTAAGTGTCTGAGGCCAAATTTGCACTCAGGAAAATGAATCTTCCTGATTCCAAGCCCAGAGCTCTATCCACCTTACCACCTAGCTGCCTCTCTATTTAATTTACAAACTTGTATTATGTGTTAAGCACTGCTCCAGGGGTTAGGAAATTCAGAGAAAAAAGCAAAAACAGCCCCTGCCCTCAAGGAGCTTATATTACATATGTGACTATATGCAAACAGACTGTAGAAATATAATGGAGGTAGAAAAGCACTGACATTTGAGGGATTCAGAAAAAGTCCTTTGTAAGGAGCGCCAATTGAGCTGAATCTTGAAAAGTTTTCATGAGACAGAAGAGAGGACAAAGAATATTTTAGACATGGATGTTATCATCTACCTGGGCAAGGAAAGAGAACGTGATCATATATATGGAGAATAGAAAGTAACAATGGGTGAATTGAGGACTGGCCCTGGAGTCAAGAAGGACCTGAGTTCAAATGAGGCCTCAGATACTTAACACTAGCTGTGTGACCTTGGGCAAGTCATTTGATCCCAATTGCCCTGTCCTCTCCCCTCCAAAAAGCAAAAAGAAAGAAAGAAAGTAAAAACGGTTAGGCTGGAATGTAGAGGGAGGGAGGGAAGAGATGTGATGTGTAACCAGCATGAAAAGATAGGATAGAGTCAGGTTGTGAGGATTCAATATTAGAGGAATTTTATTATTGCAATATGAGTAATAATGGATACCAAGTTGGCATTTGTGCAGATTGGTTGGAGAGTAGAGACCAGATGCAAAGAAAGTCCATAAGAAACTATTTTTTTTTTGCTTTCTGGAGGGGGGAGGGCAGGGCAAGTGGGGTTAAGTGACTTGCCCAAGGTCACATGGCTAGTACGTGTTAAGAGTCTGAGACCGGATTTGAACTGAGGTCCTCCTGACTCTAGGGCTAGTGCACCACCTAGGTACCCCAAGAAACAATTTTAATAGTCTAGGGGAAAGGTGATGTGGGACAGAACTAAATTTATGAATAAAGTTCTATGAGGAAAAAGAAGGAAAAAAGATTTGAGATGCTGTAGATGCAAGAAAAAAAGCCTAGTGTGACATTTATAACACAAAAGCATATTAATATGAATCCTGACCAACAGGAATCACATTGCTATGCTGGGATATGATGCAGCTGTAGCACGAGGAAAGAATTAGCAATGAATATTATGCCTTTAATGTCTATAGCAGGGATTCTTAACCTTTTTTGTGTCATGGACATCTTTGGAAAGTCTGCCA
This sequence comes from Pseudocheirus occidentalis, assembly GCA_028646575.1. Lineage (NCBI taxonomy): Eukaryota > Metazoa > Chordata > Mammalia > Diprotodontia > Pseudocheiridae > Pseudocheirus > Pseudocheirus occidentalis. The sequence goes on along the minus strand of CM053596.1, from coordinate 138,309,340 downwards.
TGTGGTGAAACCTGTGGACTCCTCAGAATAAGGTTTTTTTAAATGCATAAAATAAAATACGTGGGATTATAAGGGAAATTAATTACAACAAAATACAACTAACAATAACAACAACAATGCAAAGTTCACAGATTGCCCATTAAGCCCATGTTCTATAGCTTGATTTGGTGAAATGAGCCTTGGATTTGGAGGTCCTGTGTTCAAATCCCAGTCTAGCTATGTGACTTTAGTGAACTGACTCCACTTAAGCCTGAACTGCCTTATTTGTACCATTTATTGTTTTCAGTATCAAATAACACAGCAAATGTAAAGTGTTTTGTGAAACCTAAAAGTGCTATATACGTGTCAGCCATTAGGATTATTGTTCCCAGAGGGCCAAATAATTGAACATACTATGCATTATTTGTTCTTAAAACAACCCCATGAAGCAGTGAAGGGGAAGATAGTATTAATCTCATTTTGTAGTGTGGAAAACAGGCTCAGACTGAAGAAGTGCTTCTTCTCTGAGGCAACATAATTAATCTCTAGAAAACCTGCGACTGGGATACAGAGTCCCCTAATCCTCTCCGTGGTTTTTGGTTGTTGTTTTTTTGGCCCTTTCTGATTTCAGTGCAGCTGGATTCAAGGACATCTGCTCAGAAATAGGAATTATTATAGGGGAAAATAGGCAACATTAGATTGGAAAGTGCACTGAATTCAGACAACCTGGATTTGAGCCCTAGTTTCAGCAATCCTGTAGTTGCTACATGTCTGACCTTGGATGAGGTTACTTAATTTCTCTGAGTTGCAGTTTCTGCATCTTTAAAATGGGTACAACAACATGTGCACTGTTATTCTTTAGTTGTTTCAGTTGCATCTGATGCTTTGTGACCCCATCTGGGGTTTTCTTGGCAAAGATACTAGACTGGTTTGCCATTTCCTTCTCATCTCGTTTTACAAATGAGGAAACTGAGACAAATAGGACTAAGTGACTTATCCAGGGTCATACAGCTAGCAAGTATCTGTGGTAGGATTTTAACTTGAGTCTTCCTAAGTCCAGGTTCAGTGATTTATCTCCTTTTTTTTTTGTCAATTAGTCATGTTTGACTCAATGCTGTTTGATGTTTTTTGGAGCAGAGATATTGCAGTGGCTTGCCATTTCCTTCTTCAGCTCATTTTGCAGATGAGGAAACTGAGGCAAAGAGGGTGAAGTGTTTTACCCATAAGTGTCTGAGGCTAGATTTGAACTCAAGAAAATGAGTCTCCCTGCCACTGTCTGACCCTCGCCTGCTACATGAACTATAAATCAATCAATGGTTATTTAGTAAGCTCCTATTTAGGGTTAGCTACTGTTTTAGGTACCATGTCCTGACTTTCTATTGAATCATCATAGGAATGTTGTGAAAGGAAGTGCTTTGTAAACTGCAAGAAACTTATATTAGTGGGAACTATGATTAGAAACAAGCGTAAAAGCACAAAATCAAGGAACAATCAAATTTGGAGGAGTTTTTTTTTGTGGATGACTGTGGGCAGCATGTAAATGCAATTTTGAAGGCTTAGCGCTATTCTGATAAAATTCCACACCAATCCTGGGCTCATCAGATCATCCATTGAGATTATTGTACTTCCAGGAAGGGAGAGAAGAGTGTGGCACACACATACTGGACTGCAGTGAGTTCATGTGTCATCTCTGCTATTTACTATCTCTGTGAACTTGGACAAATCTCTTTAACCCAGTATGTGTGTATATGAATGTATTTATGTATGTATATACTTATGTTTACATGCTATATAAACACACATATATACATGCATTCACACATATGTGTGTATATGTACATATCTATATATGGCTTGGTTTCCCCATCTTTAAAATTGGGAGGATGAGGAGGATTGCAGTATGTTACAATCAAAAGACCACTGTCTCTGGAATCAGGGGACCTAGTGGTCCTGCCTCTGATACTAACTACCTGCTTGACCTTGGACAAGTCAGTTAATGCTTCTATCAGTTTCCTAATCAGTAAAATGAGGGGTCTGGAACTTTAAGGTTCCTTCCATTGCTTAACTCTATGATCCTATGTTCCCTTGGGAACTGGAACATACCTTGGGATCATTCTAGTCCAATCTCTACATTTATGGAAGAGTTAAAGCTAAGTTCAAGAAAAGTGACTTGCCTTGTGCTAGATTACGTACATAGTGAGTAAGTAGCAAAGCCACATAAGTGTAAAACTGGTTTCAAAACCAGCATCCTTTACTTTTGGGAGGTTTGTGAAATGAAAATACCTAACTATTTTCAGTTAAGAAAAATTCAGCTGCTTTTCCTTGGTGAATAGCCGTGAGTTTCAAGGTATTACAGGAAGAAAGGAAGTGAGCATTGATTAAAGATTATGCTAAGCAAATTTATCTCATTTAACCCTTGCATCAACCCTGGGAGGTAAGTTGTATCATTATCACCATTTCACGTTTGAAGAAATTGAGGCAGATAGTGCTTAAATGACTTTCCCAGGATCATACAGTGTATGAGGTGGTATTTGAAGTCAGGTTCTCTCAACACTCTTATCTACTGCACCATTTAGCTGCCTCTAGAAATTACTGAATAACAATCAATGTTATTCATTTAGGATTGATGCCCTATTGATAATCAATAGAAGAAAAGGAAGGGAAACCTCTTAAGGATTGGAACCTGAAGAAAAGTAGACATAAACAGCCTTAGATACAGTTTGCAGAAACACGATGATGGGAGTTGGACCCAGGAACTGTAAAATCAAAAAACATGTAGAGTTAAACAGCATGAAAAATGGTGGATAAATAAGACAAGGAAGAAAAGAAAACAGCTCCAAGAAAGTATGTGATGGAACTAAGCAAGAGGAAGGAAGGAAAAAAGGACAAAAACAGTACACAACTGGTCAAATGGATGAATATAAAAAATTATGAAAATATTAAGACAGAGAAAAAGGAATATGTTCAAACTGTCAGGAGAAACAAACATTCTGAAGATAACCACTCCTCCTAAGACACGTTCTCTCATGAAAGGAAAGTGCATTCAGGTAACAAACACGAGTTCTGCTTAAACATGAAAGTCAGGCCTACAAAAAAGCAACTATTCAGCTTTTTCAATCTTTTTTTTTTTTCTTATTCCTATTCCCATTACCAAGCACAGCTGCTGAACATTAGAAGTCGACAGGATGAAAACAGGCCAACAGCTAATAAAAAAGTAAATCAAAGCTGGCCCTCTGCTGGTAGACCCCTTGTACTACATCACTGAAAACGGGGAAACTTCAGAAGTTTTCTGACAACTTTGCTCTATACAGTAAGACACACAGGACTCCAGGAAAGTCTTATCTCTGATTTCTTACATCCAGCCCTGAAATCCTTCCACCTAGGGCCTGAAAATGGGTGAGTGACAGAGCAGTAGGGATCTCCAGTCAGATCATCATTGATACACATAGATTGCATTTTCTAATTGGATCATCATTCCTTCTATATGCCCTGTAACTTCGTTTCCCTGGCAATGAATAAGTCTGAGCCAAATGTTTGGGACAAAGTAAATAAGACAATTACTCCGGAGGCCATTATGTGCCTGGGGAAGACTGAATTGTCCACTACTATCAAAAAGTTTGGAAGACATCTGCCTTATCTGTTCTCTAGGCTTCTGAATTTCGTAGATCCCTGAGCATCAAGACATAAAGCTTTGCCACTGATCCCCAGAGTGTGTGAAGAAATCACTGTTCATCTAGAAATCAACTCCTGATGGTAAAGCATGGGACAGGATAGGCAGTACCACAGAGCAATTCTACCTCACACCTCAATTGCCCCTTAAACATGAAAGTGATGCAAGTACAAATATTCAAATTAAAAAAAATTGGGGGAAATCCCATTTTCTCTGCAAGGAAGGCCAAGTTGCTCCACTCCTAGATCTGAGACAGGATGCATTATTTTCCATCATAACCACAAAAGTCACTAACTGAGCCAAACAACTCCCCCTCTGTACACTGTGAGGTACAGTTAAGCTGGGACAACCCTGAATCTGTCTCTTAGGACCACAAAGGCCTCATTAAAGGGATAAAAGATGATATCTGCTGAGCTGGTGGAAAGTGGTGGCTGCATTTTTATTAAAGTCTCTGCTGCAGCCAACCCAGTCCCCAAAGGTCCATATTCCAAGCATATCTCTCATTCTCTCTGTATGGAATTGTTTAGCTGTTTTTTGTAACTCATTAAGGGAAAACAAAATGCTGTCCTGCTGTACTCTTCAGAACACAAGCGTTCTATCTACAGATAAGCTCCATGTTTTCTTTCTTTTACTTATGTCCTATATACTAAGCCTGACCTAAGAAATTATAGCAGACACCCCAGGAACAGTTGATCGACTTAAATACTATCAGCTTTGGTAAGAGATTCTTAAAAGCCAGGTGAGAAAATAGCTGATGGAGCCCACCTTGACCACCCTTTTTAACCACACCCAAACACACATGTTCTCTGGCCTATGAAAAAGGCACTAGAGCATCCATCAAACCACATCATATTTGATTGGTACCCAGAATCCAAATTCTTCTGACCAGATGGTGTCTGGTTCCTATTTTTCAGTATTGGGTCAGGAAAAAAAGGGCATAGCAGCTTCACAGTTTCTAGCCACTGAAGGTCCCAGACTTAGAGATCCCACACTGAAATAAGGCTAATGAAGCAGAGTTGTGTTTGTCCTTAGAGCCCCAGGCCACGGAAATGATGCCCAAGAAAAACTATAAACCTTTGGGCAGATTGGATTTGAGCCTTCTGGAGAACAAGTGTCTTGACTCCTGGCCTGCACAATACCTCTCACAGTGTCCTAGCCCCAAGGGCCCGAATCTCTTCTTGGTCTCTCCAGACTCCAATACAAGTCATCATTACAGTTAGGAGACCCACTTTCCCCCACCACAAAGAAACGAAGAGCTGCTCCCTACCTGAGAGTGGCGCTCTCCCCTTGCCTGACCGTCACGTTGTCCATAGCTTTGGGGAAGGTGGCATCTCCGCTGCGCACTGGCACTCCTGTGGGCAGAAGGAACAGCAGCCTGAGAGACAGGACCACGAGGAACCTCCAGGGCAGCAGTAAGTACCCACCGACCCCCATCCTCGACAGCCACAACTTCCCTGAACTGGAGCAGCGGCACCGCAGGCGCCCCCCAGCCGGGCACAGGAAGCGGGCGGGGGGAGAGGAAGGGGACTGAGCGATCCAGGAGCAAAAAGGGGGGAGGGTTGGGGACGGGAGAGAGAAAGAGCCCGGGCTCCTCCAAGTCTAATGATCCTCCCCCAAAATCCAGCCTCAGCTTTCCACCATCGGAGTAACGAATTCCCCCAATAGCATCCAAAGTGTGCGTGCCCCCCACGTTCCTTGGGCGAGGAAGGCGGCAGACCGAAAGGGAGAAGAAGAAGAAGAAGAAGAAGGAAGGTGCAGGGATGAAGGTCACAGATCTCTCTCTCTCTCCCTCTCTCTGCCTCTCTCTTCAAGATGCTACTTTAAGATTCAGTTGGGCACGCGCTGCAGAGGTCTGGCATCAAAAGTTTATAACCCAAAAAAGTGCCTCTGACTTGAAGGAGACGTCATTTAAAAAGCTCCTTCTTTTGGAAGAGGAGCAAAGAGTTTTATTAGCTCGCACATATATGTATATTACGTATATATTAAAAAAAAAAAAAGACTCCGCCAATTCACACTGATTCTTTAACGCAGGGGAGGTTAAAAAAAAAAGTTCCCAGCAGGGATTTGCAATTGGTTCCTAATGATGCCCCCGATGCTGTAAATGTCTTCAAACCAAATCCAGCCCCTGGATCCAGTCCAGTCACCCAGCTCAGCGAACGATGTTAGATCCGAACCCTGGGAGCAAAAAGAAGCCTTCCAGCAGAGAAGAGAGGAAAGCCTTGGAGCAAGATCCCGGGTGTGGGAGCTGCGGGAACCCCCACTCCTTTCCTCAGCTCAGAGGGAGGATGTCACTGGCCAGGGATGTGAGCGCTTCGCCGGAGCCACACCAAACTCAGCTGCTTCCCTTAGTTTCAGCCTCTCCTTCCTCCCAGGAACATCTCCGACTAGCACAAGCACCGACTTCCAGGGTTGTCATGGTAGCAACTCCATCACTGACCAACACTTTCACTCCCATACAGACACACTGAGAGGCGCAGACTTAGCACATTAATCTCTGGGAAGGCTTGTAAGCAGCAGAGAGAGCTCCCACTTTAACCCTTGCACTGCTGGGTCTGGGAACCAGTGAGCATACAGCCTAGGGAATGGGGAACAGTTGTTTAAAATCCATGCAGAGGCATGGAAGAGAGGGAAGAGGGCGGCAGCTTAGTCTGTCTCCATTCTTCCTTTAACCCCCTCAGCTCCAGCAAAGGAATAAGGAGCTAGCAAAGAGAAAGATGTGACCCTCTCTGAGGCATTACCTAGGAAGAGGCAGAGTGGTAAAGGGGTGGAGGAGGGAGGAAGTTCAAGGGGAAACGTTGGAAAACTGAGACTACTTTCTCCTTCATTCTTGTGTATTCCTAAGCAAGATAATGCACCCCCTTGCCTATTCAAGGAGGCTTCCTACTGAAGGGCAGGCAGGGGAACCCAGTCTGAGTCTGCTTCCACACATAACTGTCATCTCTTTGCTTTGCCCATCTACAAAGGCAACGCCACTTTCCCTATGCCAAAAGAGACCAAGTTTTCAGTAATAGTATCCTTTTGTCCAAGGGAACTTGTCCTTTTTCTTACCATTAAGTAAACAAGAAAGGACAATGACAACCCATTTTTGAAGAGAGGGGTTTTTATTCTCTCTTTTTTCCCCACCCCAAGCACATTATCTCATCCACCATTTTTAACAGCCTAAAATTTATGCATCATTCTCACCCACACCTTCCAAATGGGTATCTGATGGTGGCGAAGAAAAGTATATGCTATGATGGGCCTCTTGTTCCATTTCTGTAACATGGGAAAAGAAGGAATATTGAATTATCTGGCAAAATTAGGACATCTGGGTTCTAGTCCCAGCTCTACCACTAGCCAATAACAGCAGCAACAAAAAAAAATAACACCTTTATGTAGAAACTGACATAATTTAATCTCCTGTGATTCTTACAACAGTACCATGAGATAGCCATCTGAAAAGCAATAGGCTAAAGTTAGAAAAGCAGTGGACGTGGTTTCAAGAACATCTGGATTCAAATCCTGCCTCTGACACTTATTAGATGAGTAACTTTAGGCAAGTCACATCTGCTCCCCAAGTCTCGCTTTCTTGTGAAAAAAGCATTTTATAAAACTATATAAATGTGGCATTAATTTTATTATCCCAGTTTTCAAAATGAGAAAAATAATGCTCAGACAGTATAAATGACTAAACTATAGTCATATAAATGATCGATATCCTCCTCTACAACTTCTCTGTTTATTATTATTATTATAAACATTAGCATTGATAACTGAAAATGTACATAACACTTTTAACTTTGCAAAACACTTTATAACCACTAACTTATTTGGGCTTTACAACTCTAAGTCGGGTATCCAAAGTATTATAGTTTTCATTTTACACATGGGAAGACTAAGGATCAGAGACGCTGGAGGATTTGGCCACGATCACAAAACTGGTAAATACTGGAGACAAGATTTGATTGTCCACCTTCCTAACCCCATATTCAGCCCCCTGTTCACAACGATAGTTGCCCTGTGATTATCAGGTATAAAGGTGCACTTTTAGAAATATTAAATAGATGACTGATTAGACTTGATTGACATTGTATAGATGATATTGGGAATGCACAAGCCAGAGAACAAGATAATGTAGTAGCAGAAAGGATATCCTATACCCTAGAGCCATCTACATAGAGTATATTGAAGGTTTTGAAGGAAACAAAGTGTGGGCAACATGACTTTTTCTAAGTTACAAGACTGCTGCAAACAGCCAGAACAGGGTGCATCAGCTGACTAGAGTGAGGCCAATTTAGGAAAAGCATGAGACTGCGGAGCAAAGTGTGGATCAGTGGAAAGAAAACCAGGTTCAGAGTCAGAGGTTTGGTATGTGAATTTTGGCTTTGTCACTTACTACCAAGTGTGACCTTGGGCATGTCAAAACTCCCACTATTAAGAAATGAGGGAGTTGAACTGAATTGGGATGCTAAGCCTAGAGTCCTTGAACCTTTGTAATATTTTGAAAAAACATCTTTATTTCAATATAATTTGTTTCCTTTGTGATCCTATGTATTTTATCTCATGCATTTCAAGACTTTATTCTGAGAAAGGGTCCACAGGCTTCACTAAACTGCCAAAGGGGCCCATGATACCAAAAAGGTTAAGCGTTCCTATACCAGATGACTTTTAAAATCCTGTCAAGTTCTGAATCTATGATCTTATGAATGTCTACAAGCAAAGGATGGGGTGAGAGCTTAGAGAAAGATATACTATGCCAACATCCAGGGAACTAAAAATTAATGTTTCAGGTAATTTTAGAGAGAGCAATTTCCATCTGATACTAAGGGACTATATATGGACCCCAGAGACAAACACAGAATCCTAATGCAAAGAAAGAAAAAGTGAATGTATTGTGAATACAACAACGATAGTAATATAATAACTGGCATTTATGTAGTATCTGATGTACATTATTTATTTGATCCCTGAGGATGTTATAAATATTATTATCCTCAATTTTAAATTGAGGCAACTGAGGCAGAAAGAAATTTCATGACTTAGGTGGATAAATTTAGGGTGGGAAGGGACCCCAGAGACCCCTCATTGTACAGACGTGGAAAGTCGAGCATAAGAAGGATAAATGGCTTGTCAAAGTCACAAATAATAAGCTCCAGAAGTGATATTTGAACTCAGAACCTATATTTCCATATCCAGCACCCTTTCTTCCACAGGAGACTGTCTATGGATTACCCAGAACCACACAACTGAAACCCAGGACTATCTGGTTGCAAGTCCTTTACTCTGTTCACTGTGCTACATTAACCTTAATTCATTTAAGCTAAAAGAGATCAAGGTTATTTGGTCAAAAGAATTTAGATAAAGTGAAAAGAATGACATGACTTACCTATTTGCTTTTGGTCCTGAGAGCTCCTCCGACTACTGTTTAGGTTTTCACTATATAATCAGCTGAGGATACACACTCTACTCTAAAGTGGGATAATAAAGGTAAAAAAAGGGGGAAAGCCAAAGTGCAAGATTGTAGCCTAAGGAATAAAAAATCATGGACCTTGTAATAGAAAGCTACTGAATGGGAAGCAAATGACAGAGATCTTTTAGCCTGAAGGTGCCCTAGTCTGTGTCTTTACAAGTGCTAAATTGTGTACAAGCTGAAAGGATGACCTTTCATTAAAAGGTCCCTTCAGATTCCCTATTGAGGATATAAGATGTTCCGAGAAAGAAATTAGAATTTTGTCTGGAAGAGACATATAGAATCATAGGGTCACAGTACTGGGGAGTCTAGAAACCATCTAGTTCTCTCTTTTGAGAGATGAAGGAAACAGAGTCCCAGAGAGCTTAGGTGATTTCCCCAAGGTAATACACCTAGTTGTAGAAAAAGTAGGACCAGGGTACAGGTCCCTTGACTTCTATTCTGTTGCTCTTTTTTTAAACCCATGCTAACCCTCTTGGCTTTTAGGAACCTGTGGGAGATTCAGTTGCCATCAATAGGAACAGGCCAATGCTCATTACATAGGAACAGCACTTGATAGGTGAGAAAGAGACACAGAGTAAAAGAGATACAGAGACACAAAAAGAGAGCAAAAGTGAGAGAAAAAGAGTAAGAAACAGAGATACACACAGAGAGAAACAGAAAAAGAGATAGAGACAGAGACTGATAGAGAATAATAGAGACGCAGAGACAGAAAAGAGAAATATAGAGAGACAGAGAGAAAAAGATAGTGACAGAGAGATGCAGAACACTCATTGGATTTGGAGTCAAAGTTCTTGGATATGAATTTGACTTTGTTACTTATTAGCTATGTTTTACTGTGGTTACTGAATTGTTCCAGTCATGTCTAACTCTTTGGGACCCTATTTTGGTTTGCCATTTTCTTCTTCAGTTCATTTGACATATAAGGAAACTGAGGCAAACAAGGTTAAGGGATTTGCCCAGTGTCACATAGATAGTAAGTGTCTGAGGCTGGATGTGAACCCAGGGAAATGAGTCTTCCTGACTCCAGGCCAAAGACTCTATCCACTGTGCCAGCTAGCTGCCCTTACCTATGTGTAATATTGAGTAAAGAACTTTTCATCTCTGGTTTCCACACTGGCCAAATGAAAAAGTTGGACTTAATGATCAGAGAAGTCTAAATCACTTTTGGCTCTAAAATCTTTGGTTTTATGCCTCTCATATCTAGAAAGACATTGGAAATATGACCTATCACTTTGCCTTAGCAGTTCAAAAACTCTAGGACTCCTGTTCTTTTTTCTTGCCATAAAACACTTTCTCTATATCAACCAAGCAACATTTATTAATCACCTATGGTATGCCAGGCACTGGGCTACATGCTGGAGATACAAAAACAAAAAGGACACAGTCCTTGTCCACAAAGAGTCAGCATTCCATCAGTGGAAACAGTATGCGCATCTAAACATATGCAATATGCACACAGAACATACAAGATAATGTGGGGTTTCTGCTCTATACTCAGGGAATGGGTTAGGGGAAAAAATCATGCTGGTAAAATATCCTGTTGAATGAAGATGCCATCGTGCTTCCAACGGGAAGGAAAGATTGCCAATGTACGTTAATTTGTCATTTTCAAGGATTAACAAATCAAGTTTCATTGATAAAGTATCTAAAATGATATTGTTTATGGAAAAGAGTTCAGGGGTCCTTGACAATACATTTCTTCAGTTTCGGGGGGGAGGGTGCTGACATTCAAGGCTCTCTTCTAGGAAGCAGTTGTGAGAAGGTAAGGCAATATTCACAAAGCAAAGCATGCAACCATGGACTCTTCCTCCCCCCTCCACTCCAATCAGACCTCCGTTCTCCTTCTCCACCCAAAAAAGAGACCTAATAAGCTGGCATTTTTCTCCCATAAAGACTGGATCTATAAGGATGGTAATTTGCTTTCTAGGTCCAACAGGAACATCTGTATTTATCTAATGGTATTTGTAGTTACTGCTGCAAAGACAATGTCAAAAGTGTGTGCCATTCATGAATAGGGGAAACTTCCAGCATGCTTTTATCTGAGGCTGGGCTGTACCAAGCTGTTCTTGAATGTGCATCAAGAGAAAAAAAATGTATGGAGCATGCATTCTATGCATATTTATGTTACAAAAACCTGCCGAACTCAGTATTTATCCAGTGGAGTGGAACGGTTGAAAAGGAGACGTGGCAGCGTATCCTGCAGAAGCTGGTTCACCTTAGGGGCCTTCAAGACACTGAGGTGCAGTAACTAAGAAGTGTGTTGTTTCACTCAAGTGTGCTGCTGGTTTGCAGAAAAGCGTGATTGGACTTTGGCCTCAGCTCTCAGGTTCAAAGGAGGTTCGAGGGATAATGAGATTGGATTAAAAAAAAAATCCCAATACCTTAAATGAGACAGAGCTCCCTTCACTAGGAAAACTCAAAGCACTTGACCCATAGTACCTGTTTCACCATAATTCCAAGAGATGAGTCAGTAGTTGAAATTTTCATCCCTTCTTTCACACAAAGGAAACATAAGGAGAAGGTAGGTTAGGTGGCTGACATATAGTAACGATCGACTCTGGCTCTGGGAACTTATTAACTCTTCATCATTTTATTTCCTTGTCCTTTTTACAAATTTCATTAAGCACTTAAGACATGAAAAATACTGTTTTTCAAGATGATCAGGGAATCCAATGATGCTATGAAATGTAGTCCCTGCCCTCAAAGAACTTACAATTTAGTAAGGGGAAAAGCCATACAAAAAACAAACAAACAAACAAACAATAGAGTATTCAGATGAAAGAACAGGAACATCAAAAATAGAAAAAGAGATGATACTTGAGGAGTGAGAGAGATTGACGCCAACAACATTAACAATAATAGTAAGTGAATTTAGATAGCCGTTTGGGATAGCAGAGATAGAATGCTAGGTCTGGAATCAAGAAGATCTAGGCTCAGGTTCAGCCTCTGAAAACAGCTGTGTGACTTAAGCAAGTTATAACCGCTTTAGGTTACTCACTCATTGGATTAAGAACTGCTCGGATAGGGAATGAGTCTTCCTACACTGACAGTTCCCCATTGTGATGAAATCACAGATCCTTCAAATATTCACATTTATCACAGTCTTTGTACCTATTCTCTTATTCAACCCTCTTACAAAGGTAGATGATGCAAGTCCTTCTTTCTTCAGAGGAATAAACTAAAACTCATAAAAGTCCAGTAACTTTCCCAGGGGCACATAGCTAGTAAGTTGGAAAACTGGGACTCAAGTCAAGACCTTCTCCTTCCTAGTCTGGTAATGTTGATGACACAACCCACTTTCTAAGTGAGGATCTTCCTCCTTTATTCATTCCTCTCAATAATTGTTACAATTCAATTATTGCTTCTGCATCGTCCTCTTGAGGTCCTCATGTGATATTTTATTTCTTAGGATTTCTGGGAAGGAAAGTGGGTTATTTCAGTAAGTCAAACCAACAGAAAGGGTGAATTATTTGTGCTGGCAATCAGCTTTTATGGGACATGAATAGAAGGAAAGGCCCTTGTCCCCAACCAACACATTGAGATAACTGGCAAATACATTAGTCTTATCTGGTAGATATCCCTTCCTCTCCCTTAGTCTATAGCTTGACAGCATTCTGAGCAGAGAATGAAGTGTCATTAGCAAGCAGGTCTTAACCCTAATCAGAGGTTAAAATGCCAACCCCTCTCTACCTACTATCACCTCTCTCCTTCCAGATGATTCTAAGATTTCAGAAAAATATGAAGGAGTTTCATGGGATCGTGAAATATAAAACAAAGAATTTCAGGCATGAGATATAGTGCCTGTCACCTAGGAAGATCAAAGAATTTCCATGTGTGTTTGCACACACGCATGTATGCATGCGTGTACGTATATTTATGTATATGTTCCAGCTGGGTGGCCCAGACAAATAGAAGTTGTACAGACGAATAAAAATTATACACAAAGAAACATCATGTCCTTCCTGGTTATGCAGACCCCAAGGTCTTCACTACAATTATGAGGAGAGGGAATAATAATAATAACTAAGCACTTACCTACTACTTACTAGGCATTTTTGTTAAATTGTTTACAATTATCCCTCCTTGGATCCTCACAATAACCTTGGTAGGTAGGTATTATTATTATCCATATTTTCCAGATGAGTATACAGATCAGATTTCATTTGGGTTTTGAGAAGGTGGGAAGAAAAAGGAGAGAAGGGAGAAAGGGAGAGGGAGAATATTCAACAGAATCTGCAATAGCTCGAATTGGTAGAAGAATTAGCACTTCTACAAGAAAACCCAGAGCAACAATTTGTCCTGTTCTTCCCTCACCTAATAACTTAAAATTGTTCCCTCATGAGAAATGATGAATTACAGAGATCATAGGAGGTTCCATAGTGACACATCAGACAATAAGAATACTCTGGAGGGGCGGAGCCAAGATGGCTGCGTAGAAGCAGCAAAGCACCGTAGCTCCCACACAAACATGCTAAAAAAACTCATAAAATGGGACTCTAAACAGATTTTCAAGCTCCAAAACTCTCCAAAAGACAGAAAGCACATCTGTTGCTATAGGCAGCGCAACAGGCAGGCTCTTTGCAGCAGTCTGGGAGCCACAGCCGAAACCCCAGCCGGGACAGGCCATGGGGCATCAGGCGGGGAGCCGCGTCTATAGGAGAGAAGACTGGCTGCACTGGAGGCAGTTACCTCATTTATCAGGCCAGAAGAAAAAAAAAGCTAAGAGAAAGGTCATTGGATTTTGCTAACTCGGGAGGATAAGAGCAGGTCGGGACAAACTGCTCCCAGGACAAGGAAGCAGTGGGAGGCAGCTGTAGCAGGAGGAATGGAGCAGCAGCAGCCTCCACTGGGCTGCTTCAGAGCCCTCGGCCTGCAGATAGTAGGGGGGCTGAGGCGATCCATCAGGGCCAAGGGCTCTTGTGTTGAGTGGCCTGGATCTGGATCGTGGTCTTGAGTGGTGGTCCTGGGGTGTGCTT
>CM053596.1:138268624-138294763 GCA_028646575.1 Pseudocheirus occidentalis | reverse complement strand
CCTGCTAGAAAACTAGAGGGGTGTTGGAGGAGGGCATAAAAGGGAACAGATTGTGGGAATGGCCTTATAGTGGGATCAATGTTCTGGGCTGGGGGGTAGGGGCAAAAAGGGGAGAAAATTTGTAACTCAAAACCTTGTGGAAATGAATGCTGTAACCAAGAAAATAAATTAAAATTAAAAAAAAGAATACTCTGACCATATTCTCCCCAAAGAAGAAATGAAGTTTGGGAGTGTGATGGGGTCGGCCTGAAACTTACCAATGATCTTAAAACTCAGCTTATAATGAGAATGGGTAACTTTGTCAGAAGGAATAAAACAAAGAGCCAAACTTAGATCACCAGGGGCAAAGAGTAAGAGGTCCACACTCCCCGGGCTTTCATTCTGGATCCCTTGCTCAGAAGATTTTTAACTACTATCTCCCTAGAGCCCAGGGAAGCAGCTGCTCCTCGAAAGAGGGAACAATTCACAACTTTTTGAGATAAAAAAAAACAGATATCAGGGCTCATGAGACAGAGACCAGAGATGGGAATGGAAATACCTCCCCCCACCCCCCACTCCCTCCCTCTTAAAATTATAAATTTAGCCCACAACTTCTTAAACAGGAGTCTTCTCTCTCTGTTCCCATTTAGTAAGAGCTTGAACATACCTTAGCAAAGCCATTTATGTCACTACTACATTTACATTCACTTAAAAAGGCACTTTTCCTTCCTTTGCAGGCAGAGCCTTCCTTCTATCCAGGTTGTTCAGTATGTTATCCCAGAGCCCCAATAGCAAGGGAACTTGATGACTGTACAGGTCCAACATGGATGTACAGCTCCTAAGCTTTCGTCTTCACCCCAATTCAATGGCATTACACAGATCAGGTATTTGATGGCCTAACTATGACTATTTGAATCATGAAGCCCCTGAGAGGAATATTATTTGTTTAAAAAACAAAGATGTTAGGGAGGAAATGGAGTGTATGACTGGGGCAAGAAGAAATAATGGAGACATTAACAAGGGACAAAACAATGATGACAAGACAGGATCCCCATAAAAGCACAAAGCCCTTTAGTTGGTGGCAAAACAAGGCAAGGAGATAAAGCTGTCTCTTCTGCTCCATTTTCCTCTCTCTCCCTCCCCCTCTCCATCTGTCTGTCTCTTTCCCTCTCTCTCTCCCTCTGTCTCCTCTTTTCTTGTACATCTTTGGATGCTAATTTCCAAACAACACATTTATGAATTAATTCCCGTGTTTTCTCCCTCTGTTAAGGTATCCGATTTCTACTCTCCTGCACTCATTTAAAAAAATTATTTTTCAAATACCCAGGTGGTTGCTTTCTGATGATTCCTTTTCTGTCATTCTCTCTGACCTCATGCTATCCACAATCAACTCATGCCATTCACTGGCCTGGGGGCATGTTTCCCAAATGCTGGTAGGAAGGGGAGGTAAGAGGGGAGCAAAAAGTGGGGGAAGGGAATTGTGAGAGTCTAAGGAGAGGTAAGGGAATAAAATGATCAAGTAGGCACAGGTAGCTGGATCGTACAGTGGATAGAATGCTAGAGCTGGAGTCAGGAAGATCCAAGTTCAAATTCAGCCTCAGATACTTACTAACTGACTTTAGGCAAGTCACTTGAGCTCCATTTGTCTCAGTTTCCTTAATTGTAAAAGGAAGATAATAGCATGTACCTTGCAGGGTTGTTGAGAGGATCAATCAAGATAATATTTGTGAAGTTCTTGACACACAGTAGGCACTATACAGTTAGTTTTTATAATTATTCCATTGTGCTTTCAGCTAGCTCCAGGCAGAATTAGGATGGAATATCCCAGAACTCTAAAAGTATGTCATCTGGTGACTTTCTTAGAGAGGTTTTTAAAAGCCTTTGACTGTCTCTCACTATCTTCATCCAAATCTCACTAAACCAAAATTGGGGGATCTTGGAAAAAATATTAAATAGACACAACCTCTCCTCTAAACACTTAGAAGTGAATTAGTTAGACGCAGAGATAAGACATATAAACAGAATTCATTCTTCTGTTGGTTAGTTCAGTCAGGCTTCTAACATATTTTGTTGGATAGGAATATGTGCTTCTTGGGATGGAAAGGCAAAAAGAAATATATATATTTTATACAAACATCAAGATCAGTATCTGAAAGAGAATGAGAATTTCGAACTGAATGGGGAGTGATTTGAAAATAATGTTTTCATTACTCAAAGTGTATAAAGTGAGTCAGAGAGAGGGAAATGAATTTTGATCCAGATCAGAGGTAGGGCTGCCCCAAATAATAGAACATGATAAGAACCTTAGCCAAAGGCAAATCCCAGAGCTTTGCATAGTGTAGTATAGTGGGACTAATGTTGGATTTAGGAGACTTGGGTTCAATGTCTGCCTACTTACTAATTGTGTAACACTGGATAAGCCATTTCTCTACCTTTTGCTTGAATCTCCTTATCCATTGAATAAGGTGGTTGATCTGGATTATTTCTAAAGAACCAGAAAGGGAGTATTTATATAATTCCTACTATGTGTCAGGTAGCTTGCTTTACTCATTCATTATTTTTTTACTCAAATATTATCTCATTTGATTCTAATTACAACCCTGGTGGGTAGGTTTTCTTATTATCACCATTTTTACGTTGAGGGAAATGAGTCAAACAGAGTTGAAGAAACTTGCCCAGGGCCACATAGCTAGTAAGTGTGTGAAGTAAACTCAGGTCTTTCTGACTCCAGGTCTAAAGTTTTTATCCATTATACCATCTAACTGCCCCTAAGATGCAGCTGGCGTTCTGTCCATGACTACCACTGCTACTTAAATGACTAACGTAGGGGGTACCACCAGCACTTTCCTTTGACTTGTGAGGAAAGGTATCATCAAGCAAAGGAAGCTAAGTGCAGGGTAGAAACTGGCTTAATTATCTGATGCAAGCTGGGTCAGTGTTTTCCGTCTTCCCATCCTTCTGGATTTCCTCTTTCCCCCTTTCCTACCTTTAAGCTGCACACCCCAATTTCTTTATAGTAACCAATGTGCAGAAGACTGGGGGTGGGGGAGTGGGATGTGAAACTGAGAATCTAAGTTCCTCTGAAGTTGGAAAGTGGCAAACAGACTAATTTTGCCACTCTGTGTCTTGTACGTGCTAATTTTCACATCATCTCCCCTAATAGACTGTGAGCTCTTTGAGGGTAAGGAACTACCTTTTGCCTTTCTTTTTTTCTCCCAGCACTTCGCATTGTGGCTTAGTAGGCCCTTAAAAAAATGTTTGTTGACTGACTGACTGCCTCTTCTTCGGGAGTTTACCTAATCAGTGTCTACTGTCCAATGTGAGAGCTATGTTTTAAATCCAGATCTTGGCCTGGGGGAAAGTGAAAGGAGGGTCAAAGAAGCAAAGCAAGGACATGAAAATTGTACCTACTTCTTTGTGACAAAAAATGATATCAAAATAAAGCTACACATATTTCTTTCTTTAGAAATAACCCTTCTTTTCAAGTGCCCATTGTGCAAATCTCTTGATTTATTTACCTGGATGTGGAAGAGGCAAGTGGGGTACATATTTCTGGCTCTCTGCCGAAAGATGTCTACGTTTCACAATTGACCCTGCCAGAGCTTAACTTTGAAGCTTTCTGGATGCAGACAAAGGTAGGCGCTTAAACCACTCAGGATGTTTCCCTGGCTTTGTCTTACTCTGTGTGGCATTTCCTTTAGCTTAGGAGATCTCTACAAACTTAGCTTTTAGCCATATCACCTATGACCTGATGCACACTGCATTTCTCCCCCAAATTGTAATAGGGACAAATGCAGCAATTGACGCCCTGTGCTACAATAGTTTGCAAGGCTAGATGGCAGTCCTTTGGGATATGGTGCA
This sequence comes from Pseudocheirus occidentalis, assembly GCA_028646575.1. NCBI lineage: Eukaryota > Metazoa > Chordata > Mammalia > Diprotodontia > Pseudocheiridae > Pseudocheirus > Pseudocheirus occidentalis. Next base: position 138,290,923 of record CM053596.1, on the reverse strand, counting down.
AACAAATTTATAATTTGTATACAAAACCATGAAATTGATGCCATCCTCAGAGAATGGGGCTTCATATTGGCCTTAACTGAGAACAGGTTGTCTCATACCCCATGAACAGAGTCCCCTATTACATGTACTATATATTAACTGGTAGCATCTTAGAATTGGAAGAGGCATTGGAAGCCTTCTGGTCTAACTTCCCGTCTGATGTAGAAATCTTCCCTACAACATTCATACTAGCTACTTGTGCATTCTATGTTTCCTTGAATGTTTCTAGTGACAGTGACGCCTTAGGGATGGCAACTCAATCGATCTGTGCTTTCACTGATATGTGGATTTTCCTCTCCTAATGTAGGTCAGTTCCTTCTTTACAATTTATAGTCTTAAAGACCCAGGGCATTGAGAAGTTAAGTGCCCAAGATCATACAGCCAATATATGTCAGCTGGGGGGCTTAAACTTGAGACATAGTCTATTCCACACCAGAACAGCTTTGAATTCCTGTTTCTAATCCAGCAGAAAGAGACATGAACTGGAGAAAAATGCAAGTCACCTACCTTCAGGGAATTTACTGTGGTGAATTAACCATGGGATGAATGTGGTATTGTGACAATTCAGTGTCCAATATATGTGGGCTTTACCACTGACCTCTTCCTCAGACATCACAGATACCACAAGGGTTCCTGGTTCTCAAGTCACTGTGGAATTTCAATGCACTTTGAAATTATAAATTTGTGAGTGGATTTACTTGGTTCTTCACTGGGTGCCAGTGCAGGTCAGAGAATGGTTCCTGGTTCTAGCCTCCTCCTATTGTACATGCAATCTAGGGGGAGAAAAATTGCCTCCAATATATAGCAAAGAGTAACTTATCCAGCAACATGCACAGAGGGCAAGACAAACAAAGAGGCAACCCAGACAGAAGAGGTGGAGTACTAAAAAGAAGAATTTAAGATCTCCAGGAGAGAGAAAATAGCAAGCAGCAGTGGGAAAGGAGAGAATGAGCACGCGAGGGAAGAATAATCCCTGCCCAGGCATCATCTGGAATCCTGCTGACTGCAGACATACACAAAAAACACTGTTTTCAAGAGAATAGAAAGTAACTAATTAAAAGCTTGCTGTGGCACTTTCCTCCCTAGCACTGCTTTACGCTCCAGGGAAATGTGAACACAAACTTCTTTCGCCCCAGATGTTGGGGCTCTAGTGTTATAGGGATGGGCGTCGTGGGGAAAAAGGAGGGTGAGATCGCTAACATTAATAATGAGTAATATGGAGGGAAAATATGACTCTGCTGGCAACAGTTTGCAGAATGTACACCTGAGATGAACCCACCGGTTGTTCCTTTTGATCAGGCATGTACGACATGCATGTAGGAGACTCAAAGTGAGTCACAGTGGCCCCAGAACAGGAGGACCCTTGACCTGCTAAATGATGATGTAGTTAAAACAGATTTCCACATTGTCAAATAGATGAACTCTTAAAAGCAAGATTCTCAGAAATAGATCCTTCAAGTCATCTATGTATGGAATGGTTTCAAGTGCCTTCACCATCTAGATCATCTTTCTTGACAAGCAAACCAGCATATCAATGTCTCTTCTAAAATGTGACCCCTAAAACAGAAAATTCCCAAGATGTTCCATTGTCTCCCTTGTTATGAGAATTATCTTTTTAATTCTAGCCAGGCAGGTTGGTGGCACAGTGAATAGAAATGTGGGCCTGGAGTCTGGATAAACTGTCTTCAGATTTGGTCTCAGATGCTTCATAGCTCTGTGACCCTGGGCAAGTCAGCTCACATCGATTTGCCTTTTTTTTCTCAAGTTTAAAATGGAAAGTAATAGGACCTACCTCCCAGGGCTGTTGTGAGTTTCAAATGAGATAATATTTGTAAAGAATGTGGCACTGTTCTTAGCACATTGTAGGTGCTTAATAAAGGTTTATTTCCTTTCTACCTAAAATCTTATTGGATTTGTTTTTTAACATTTTAGTACTTTGCTGACATCTTGGGTTCATTAAAAAACCTTGGTGTTTTTAAAAACTATTTCCTGGTCATCCTGTACTTGAGTAGTTGATTTTCTTAACCCAAGTGTCAGACTTTATATTTTGGCAGTCAATCAGTCATTTATAATTATTAAATTTCATCTTATTAGCTTTACTCCATCATTCTATACTAATAAATTCATTTTGGATACTGATATTGTGACACAGTTAGTCAGCTTTCCATCCTGTATGGAATGAGTGAAAACTTCTCAGTTTGGGGTTATTAACTTTCCCTTCCCTCCCTCTTCCTCCTTTGCTGCTGTCAATCACTTTTACCTTCCTTTGTCCTTTTTCCCACCTTGGTGGGACCTTTCCCTCCCCCCCCCCGCCCCCCTTTCTCTTGCTGTACCAGTTGGGAAGAATTTGGTGAGGTCTGCCTCTCCATGAGAGAGGAAACAGTCAGGAAAGGGGACTTGACTAAGTTAAGTTATAAATTCTGGCTCTGTCCTTTGTAACTTGCCTCTTCTCCATTATCAGTCATCAGGCAGCCCACCCTCTTCTCCCGGGGAAGAGAATAAACTTCTGTTTTTATCCTAAGACATCTCTGTGTTTACTTTTATTTCAATAAATTAAGGATGAAGGGTATTTTTTATCCCAAACAATCCCAACGTTTTGCCATCTGCAAAATGTAATAGCACTGTATCTATGCCTTTATACAGGCTACTCTAAAAATCGTAGAGCAGAACAAGACCAAGATCAAAGTTCTGTGGAACGCTACCATAAACTACTGATGATAATCAAAACTCTTTAGTCTATTTTGAGCAACCAGTTCCAAATCCAACTAACTGTACCCTTATCTAATCTGTACCTCTAGTCTGATAAATTATTACTATGAGTCTTTGTCAAATGCGTTGCTAAAATGTAATGACTATGATCTTCTGTTGATCCAACAATTAAAAAAACAATTAAAAATGTAAATGAAGTTTGTCTGAAATAAATATTTTTAATGAACCTGTGAAGTTGGTTGTGATCACATCTTCCCTTTTTAAATGCTCACCAAATAGACATTAAAATCAAGCTCACTGTCCTATAATTTGAAATATCTACTCTTTCCTGAGAGAGAGAGAGAGAGAGAGAGAGAGAGAGAGAGAGAGAGAGAGAGAGAGAGTGAGAGTTTCCTCCATTTCTAGGCCTCTGTAACTATAATTGAGCTGAGACTACTCAAATATCTATGAGAGAGGTTCATCTATCACATACACACATATATATATATATATATACACATATACATATATTCATATTCCCCTTTCAATTTATACTCCAGATTATTTCCAAAACAATCTTCCTGAAATATAAATTTAGTTAATAATATATGTTTGTGAAGACAGGCAAATATTTTTATTATCTCTTTGTAGCATCTCTTTTGCACCTAGCTTATTATGTTAAATATAGTAGGCCTTTTATAAATGATTCTTGACTTATATGTCACTCTCTGAGTTAAGGGTTTTCAGTAATTCCCTATTGACTCTATGACTCAGATTTAAAGATAATCTTAAACCTTTTACATTCTGGCCTCAGTCTTCCTTCCTGGGCTTAATACAACTGCTCCCCTCCACACATTCCAAGGTCTAGCCAATGTTCTCCCTCTTTCCTGCTCCCCTAGTTGCTGTTCTCTGAGGTCAGCATCTACCAATACCATGCCTTTGCACATGATGATTATTCATGGCATAACTTTATGCCTGGGACCCCCACTCCCTCTGGCTCAGTTTTCTTTGAGGTCTACCTCCCGTGTTGCCTCTTACCAGATAGGCCTTTCCTGAGCCCCCTACCTGTTGGTACTCTCCCCTCAGATAATCATTTATTTCCTTCCCTGTGCAGTGACTTCCCCATCTCCCCATCCCCCATTCCTAAATACACTTGTACACAGTGTAAGCTCAGCTAGGGCAGGGACTGTTCTTACTTAAAATTTCTAATGCCCTAAGGTGATAACATTTGATGCACACTTTTAAAATATAAATATGTTGAATTTAGTGAAATTAAATGAAGTGCCTGCAGGAAATGGAAACCCATATAGTAATAGGGGAGAGAGTCTTGGAGTGAGGAGAGAAACCAAGAGAGGTAGAAGGAACAAAGGAAAACTTTGTCTGCCTCCAGTTTTGCCTGGAGCTGAACCTAAAGAAAATCATTGAATGGGATGGGACCTCAATAACCATTTGCATCCTAGGAGAATTTCAGCCCTTAAGGCAATCCACTTGAATGCTGCACCATTAAATATGGACCATGAGTTAGAAAATGGCCAAAGTGTTTTTGACTAGCAGTCAGTAATGGGGAATAGGAAAGGCTGTTCTGAAATTATGTGCTAAGAAACCTTCAGGATATAGTTGCAAGAATAGAAGAGTCAGAAGATGGAGCTCAAAAGCATTGGAAATCAATGGGACGCCCATCAACTGGGGAATGGCTAAACAAGTTGTAGTACATGAACGTAATGGAATACTACTGTGCTATAAGAAATGAGGAGCAGATGGACTTCATAATAACCTGGAGAGACTTATATAAACTGATGCTGAGTGAGGACAGCAGAACCAGGAGAACATTGTACACAATTACAGACACATCAAATTTGTGACGACTGACTTGGATAGAGTGCTCATCTCAGCAATGTAAGGTTACAAGACAGCTCCAAAGGACTCATGATGGAAAAGGCTATCCACATCCAGAGAAAGAATTAGAGTCTGAATGCAGTTTAAAGCAAACTACTTGCTCTCTCTCTCTGTTGTTTTGTTCTGTTCCTTCTTTCTTATTGTTCTTTCCATTGGCTATAATCCTTCTTTATAACTTGACTAATATTTAATGTGAAGGTATTTGTAGAACCTATATTAAATTGCATGCTGCCATAGGGAGTGAAGGGAAAGGAAAAGGAAGGGTAGAAAATCTGGAACTCAAAAACTTGTGGAACTGAATGTTGTAAACTAAAAGTGAATTAATTAATTAAGATGGCGCTCAAGTCTCTGTTTGCCATTATAAGACTTTAGGCCGGTCACAGCCTTTTTGAGATTGTTTCCTCATCTGGACAGTACAGATTGTGCTACCCACCTTACAAGGTTATTGTGTGTATCAATTGATGCTTGTCTGTATAATATACAGAAGTTATGTGAAAACCCTAAAACATTATATAAATGCAAGCCACTGCTCATTCTTTTGTAGTCTTGTCATACAAAGAAAATCAAACCCTTTCTTTAATATCACTACCCAAGCTGTAAAAATGAGAGAGTGGATTTTCACATAAGGAATTACCTTCAGGGCCTCTTTTCTTCACACTCTTACTAGCTTATGGGGTGGGATGGGGTTCTTCATTATAGTCTTCCAAACACAAATGGTTTGGGTGCACCATTCAAGCTACTCTTTTGTTTTCAGAAAATTTTTATTACTTTAATCATTAAATTAATTTAGTTTTCATTTATATAAAAGTGAGCAACTCATTTTTCTGGGCTAGACATTGATTATTTGTACTATTTCTTTTTTTCCTATAAGAAGAAGAAGCACAGCATAGCCGTCTTGGAATAGAATACATGGATCCCAGGATACAGGTTATATTGAATTAACTAAGTATCTAACAACCCATTGGCCTACAAAATCTTTGAGAGGCAACCTGGGGTAAGGGATAGAAAGCTGACCTTGAAAAAGAAAATATGGGTTCAAGTACCGCTATTAACACATATTGGCTATGTGAACCTGGGCAAGTCATTTAACCTCTCAATGCTCCGTGCAAGTCTCTAAGACTCTACATTGAAAAGAAAGTAGCAACTTTCATCTTAGTAGAAAGATTTTCCTGACATTTAAAAAGACATTTGCTTCTGAATAGAATAAAATGCAACCTTCAAGATTCTCCTCTGACAAGAACATATTGTTTTTCATCTTACAAAATTTATCTGAAAAAGGCAAATAGAGATAATTGTTCAATGATGTCTCAATCATTAAAGTCAGAACAAGATAGCAAATATTTACAAAATATGTCACTACTCATGAAGGAAGGTTCAAATGAAAGAGAGATTCCCTATGGAGTGTGAAATCTACCAGATGCCATTATTCCAACATGACATTGTGCCTTTAATAGGGCATAATCACTGAGATCTATGATAATTTGAAAAGGTCTGGTCTAACAATGAATCCAGGGGAAAACCCTGTGGATAAGAAAACAAGCAAAAACAAGACAACAAAAACACAGATGTTGTCCTGACTATGATATGTAGCTGAGTTGTTAGTCTACTGAGTTAGTACATAAACATATAAGTATCTAGGACAGTCACCACCAATACATAATGAACAGAGCCCAGAATCAAATAGACAGGAAAAGGGTAGGCTGGGTTAAACATGGGGAAACTCCTGGAGTTATTCTTCAACATAAAAAACCATTAAAACAAAACATTAATATTCCTTCAGTGACATTTATGGTTACAAATCTTCGAACACTTCAGAATCTGAAGAATTTGAGTTGTGAGCGACCCAAAGGGCATTAGACATTACGTGATCAAAGTAAGGATGCTGAAGCAAATTTCCAAAAGTGATTAACCTACAAGATGTAGAATAAAGAAAGATATATGATCATAAAAGGAGGTGAACTGGTGAATGATGATAGATGTAAGAATTTGAGTGTTATGTTTATAAACATGTTATGTTTATAAAGGTTTTAAAGAAACCTTTAAAAAAAAGACTGTTGGGTAGAGGATCTTTGGGGATCAATAGGAGAACAGGTGAGAGTCACAGAAGATGAAGGACAAAGGATAGATGATGATCTGAACAATGGAGGAGTGTTGTGGGCTGCTCAGTGTCCAGCACTAAGCGTGATTGGAGATGTGAATAAGAAATGACCAGATTCTTTGAACAAGGTTTTTAAAGATCCAAAAGACAAAGATTCAAGTACTCTTATTCTAATCATATTCTGGAATTTTGTTATCAATATAATAGTCTGTCATACCCTGAAAGTGGCTTGGATAAGATAAGGCTTTGTTGTCAAGGCCCCAGGAAGTCATGGGGAAAGTCAGTTGACTCTTATCAAGATGTGACACCAGGCTTCGAAGCTGGAGGCCAAAGTCTCAATCTCAAAGACATCTGCATAGAAACTGACCCCCAACAAGATTTTGGCCTACAACAGAAGAGTGCCTATATATTTGATCCAATAGATTTATTGAAACATAGCTGCAAGTTATTATTTGTTCATGAATTTCCTCTCTCTGGTTTCTACTTTAGGTATCTTCCATTCTCTATGCTATGGAAGATTAAGACTGTTTCTGGGCTAGGCCCCAGTTCTACCCTGTCACTTCTTAAAACAAGATGAATATTATCACCAACTCCTTTGTTGTTAGGTTCTTTCCCGAGGAAATCGTGATTTCACCGTATTAACTTCCTGTCTAATCTATGAGAAAGATCTGGCTCTCTTTTTATAGATATTCTGAATTTCTGTCCTTCCTTCTGCATTCTTTTCATCTATTTTAAGCTAGTCATAGAAGTTCTTCCTCTTGCCCTAAATCTAAACTGACTCCTACTCACTAATGCTTTAAACAAATAATCTCAAAGTTGGAAATTAATTCAGAAATTTACCCTCTGGTAAAACCAAAACATAGGTGACAGTTTAGTCCCCTTCTTTTTTTTCTGTAGTATTACTTCTTTTTTTTTTTTAAAAACCTTAATTTTGTTACATTTTAAGTTCCAAACTGTCTCCCTCCTTCACTCCCTCCACACCCCACACTAGGAAAGGCCACCATTTGACAAAGATTTATAAATATATGTAACACCGTACTGTGCATACTTCTATGTATCAGTGCATGTCCTGGAGGTGGAAGTATCACCCTTCTTAACTCCTTTATAATTGATTTGAGTATTTATAATACTCAAAATAACTTGGCTGCTCACAATTATTCCTCAAACAATATTCCTGGTATTGTATTATCTCATTCTCTTGGTTCTGCTCATTTCACTTTTCATTATTTCATGAAAGTATTTCCATGTTTTTTTTCTCCTAAAATCAAGCAGCCCATCATTTCTTATAGCAGAGTAGTGTTGCATCACAATCATACACCACAACTTGGTTAGCCATTTTTATGAACATCTCTTCAATTTCTAGTTCTTTGCTCCACAAAGAGAGCTACTATAAATATTTCAGAACTGATTACCTTGGGAAACAGTTTTAATAGTCATATTCCTGAGTCAAAATGTATATACTGGGTTTATAACTCTTGGAGGATAATTCCAGATTACTCACAATACGACTAGATCAGCTCAGAGTTCCACTACTAGTGTATTAATGTCCCCATTTTTCCCCATTCCCTCCAATATTTATCATTTTCCCCTTCTATCATTTTACTTTTTTGTGCTTTTTTTGCCTTTTTTTTGAGGGGCAATTGGGGTTAAGTGACTTGCCCAAAGTCACAAAGCTAGTGTGTCAAGTGTCTGAGGCTGGATTTGAACTCAGGTACTCCTGATTCCAGGGCCGGTGGTCTATTCACTGTGCCACCTTGCTGCTCCTCCCTTCTATCATTTTAGCCAGTCTGATACATGTGAGATAATTCCTCAAAAAAGTTTTAATTTCCATTTCTCTAATCAATAATTATAAAGAGCATTTTTTCTTATGACTATACATAGTTTTGAATTCTTCTTTGAAAAACTGCCCATTCATATCCTTTGGCCATTTATCAATTGGGAAATGATTCATATTCTTATAAATTTGACAAAATTCTCTACTTATTTGAAATATGAGACCTTTATCTGAGAAACTATATATAAAAACTCTCCCCAATTTCTATTTTCCTTCTACCCATTTTTACTTTTAATGATTTCCTACATAATACCTCCACAACAGTTAAGGTTGCCCTACCCACATGCCCACAAACTTCTGTTTTCCTCATATCATCTCTCCTTACTAGAGGTTGCTTCACTCTTCCCACTTCCAGATCTTACAGACTGTCCCAAATTTGATTCAATATCCTGCCCTGTCCTGCCTTTCCTGACCATCTAGTCTGATTTGCTCCTCTCTATAACTGGGAACACTCACCACTTCCACTGTATGTTCGACAATTCATTGGACAATGCCTTTGGACAGCTCTTTCGTAACTGTCCTGAATGATATTTAAATCCTGAACTATTATTTTATGAACTTCTTGCATGTCTCCTTGAGAAGATTTCCAGCTCCTTGAGGGCAGGGGTTATAGCTTATACTATCCCAAATGAACATACATGTTGTGGCAAATGTGTATTTTGTTTGATTTAATTGAAAATCAACCAAGAAGAACCTTTTTTCCTTTTTCTTCTTGGTAATCAGTTATAGACAAAAGATCTTCATGGCTATAATTCCTGTAATAGGGAGAAAAATTATCTCGACATTTATTTCTACCTACCCTACCCCTGTCTATATATTTCTGTTCACATTCATGTCAAGGTAACTGAACTAGTCAAATTTTTCCTCCTACCTCTGGATGTATCGAGGCAGCATGGCATTTTTATTTTTTCCCCTTTTTTGTTCTATTTGCTTATTTTCATTTTTGCCTGGAATGGAATTTAAGTACTCAGCATATCTGAAGCAATGTAGCAAAAACAAGCAAGCAGCAATACTTTAATCTGCATTGGGTAGAGGACTTCAGGTTGTCTTTCCTCAAAGACTCTTCTTTTTCAGGAGAACCAGCCAGACCAGATTACTGTTCCCACCCTGTTTCCTTTTGGCCTCCTTGTTCTGCCTACATGTTCTGCAGAGTGCCCTGGGGTGGCTCCTTTGTCCAGTTTTCAATAGCATAGCCTTCCTTTTCTGAGATTGCATTGAGGTGACAGGACAGTAAGTGAAGTGTAAAGGCACATGGTTAGCAAACCTCCAGGGAGACCCTGTCCACTGAAGGACCAAGGCTGAAAACAATCTGCTGTACTTTGTGTTCATCCCTGCCACCTGTCCCTGTTGTCTGTTTTCTTCCCAGCTCTGTCACCACCATCATTTTCTCCCCTGGTGCCTGATTTTGTGACCCCATTTATGTTCCCCACAACCTGCTTTGCCAGTCCTTGCCCTCCTTTGACTCCTTTGGATTTTATGTACTGTGCTTTAATTGCTTCAGTAGGGTCATTGACAATGGTCAGACCCACACCTCCCCAAGTGGGTGACCTGATGGAATCACAGTCCATGAAATGTCCCCAGAGTCCAGTGCTCCAGAGACAACTACCTTCCAAGGGAGTTTGTCTGAAAGCAAGTAGCAATACACTGTCACCACGGGGCTATTCATTGCTGGGTGAGTATGTTCCACAACGTGTCGGGTTAGAAAGCTCCATTATTCATTTTCTGGGGCTGCATCTCCTTGCGTGAATTTTTATTAAAGCCACCATTTGTCATGTTAAGCAGCTGTTGCAACATAAAGAGAAACTGTCAAAAAATATGGCATTTGGAAATGGTGACATTTTCTTTTTAATGTCTTTTTCCCCCCTTCCTTTTACCCTCTTTCAAACTATCACTGCCATGGCACCAGGCAAAGGACAGCCTGTTTGACAAGGGGCTCTGTTTGCTGCTGAACAAAAACAGAAACATGGAGAGAAGACCCTCTCTGAGTGTCAATGCCTTCTCTGCTTATAGTGGGAAATCAGAGACCACTACTCTTCCTGAACCTTGACCTGATATTGTAGACCAGAGATTGATGATGTTTGCACCAGGCTCTGGAGTGATTAGAGGTCTCTTCTTGTCTACAGAGTGAAGAACTACTGCATCCCATGACATCAGTAGAAAAAGATCTACTATTGGGGATTGCACTTTTGACAACTCTATCTTCAAAGAACAGTCAGCAATGATGATAATGCTTCCATTGTGAACTTCTTTTTTTTTTTTTTTTGCTTTTTGGAGGGCAGTTGGGGTTAAGTGACTTGCCCAAGGTCACATGGCTAGTTTTTGTGTTAAGTGTCTGAGGCTGGATTTGAACTCACGTACTCCTGACTCCAGGGCCGGTGCTCTCTTCACTGCACCACCTAGCCGCCCCCATTGTGAACTTCTTAATCAGACTACCTTCTGTGTCCAAAAAGTCAGAATGATATTATTGGACTTCTACTACATGCCCAGAGCAAACTTTTATTCTGTGTAATCAAATTGTGATTGCACTAACTTTTGTTAGGTTACTGGTATGTCCCAGTCATGATGTGGATGCTAGATCAAACAGGAAGGGACTATTGGAAAGGTAACTGCTCTTGGGAACATCTCAATTAAGTTTAGAGATCCCTAAACAAGAGATGAGCTAATAATCATGGAGATGGAGAAATTATGAAAGATATGGTTTCCAAAAAAAACCTGATAAAATCAGTATGAACTGATACAGAGAAAAATGAGTTGAACCAGGAGAAAATTGTTTTTGTTGTTTGTGGGTTTTTTTTTATCAATTTCAACGTTGCAAAGACAACCAACTTTGAAAGATTTAAGAAGGAAAACTGAACCACACAATGAACAACCATGAAAATGGAGGATGCATGATAAAGCATACTGTAATGACAAGCAGAGAAATAATTCACACCTTGTTTCAGCTATTGAATTAACACCTTGTTTCAGTTCAAGTTTCTTTTGAGTCTTGTATCAAGTCTGTTAAGAAACAGAACATGGGAACCCCACAACTTGTGAACCCTAGAACTCATGAATTCCTGCAACAGGAAGGGGAGGAGCTAATGACCATATATAAGGAGAGGTCCAGGCTAGAGACAGCAGAATTAAAAAGAGGACTCTTGTGGTGGTAGAGTCAAGAAGGAGAAAACTTGTGGTGTCCCAGAACTCTGTCTGCTCTTTCTGTGTTGATGTTTGTTTGTGATACTTTGTACAGAAGCCCTGGGACCTTACTGGAAGTCCTGAAAGAAGATTTTCTGGTTGTATGTTTAAAGAAGTCCTGGAGGGTGGTTTTGGAGGTCCCAGGACTTTACGCATGATTTGTGCTGACCTCTTGGATATTGTTCGTGGATCTGTGTTGATTTCTATTTTGGTGATTTGTGCTGAGTTCTTAGACCTTGTTGTTGGATCTGAGTTGATTTCACAGGCAGATAGTGAACTGATGATGGTGCTGGCAATCTGTATGAATATTATTGTGGCTCTGTCAAGCTTTGTCTTCCCAGAAACAGGAACTATGAAGGACTTGAGGTGGACTGGACAATGTGAACTTCAATATGGAATGGGACCTGGACAAAGAACTGGACAAGGAGTTGGGAGCTTCCTGTCTTTGAACCCAGGTGAGAGGTGGAAGAGGAACCATAGAAGCTGAGAGCCAGCCTCAAGTCAAGCTGAAAGAAGACTTTATTTGGATACTGTGTACTGACTGAGAAGATTATGATTTACTGTGACCTAAGGGTGGAGTATTTTGACTTTTGTACTTTGTGATTGAACTGAGAACTTAAAGACATTGTGATTGACCAAATGAATGTACTACCCAGGGAGTACTTTGGCTTTTGAACTTTGTATCCCTTGCTTCCTTAAGGATGATTGAATGATTGAGTTACTAAATGGTTGAGTTAATAAATGAATGAGTTACTAAATGATTGTACTTTGTTCAAAGCTATGTGACTACTTTGATGAAAACCATGTGGCCATTTTAGTGATAAGTTGTTGAGTTGTGACATGGTAAATGCTGCATTTTGATCTTCTGTGATAAATTGTAACATTGTGAATGCCATACCTTGATTTTCTATGAATGTTTTGCTCTTATTTGTTACTGAATAGAGAGTTTGCTATACTATTTAATCAGAACCTTGAAAGCTGTTCACAGGAGCAGTCCTCTGGAAAGCAGTTCATGCTTGGCTTTACATGTACTACCCACCTCCTGCCAATGAGGTGAACACAATTTGTAGAATGAGACATGTATTTTTGGACATGGTTATTGTTTGAATTTGTGTTACTTGACGATGCATACTTATTACTAAGATTTTATCATTTTTTCAGTGTTGAGAAGGTGAGAGGAAAAGGTAATAATTTTGTTCATTTAAAATGTTAAATTTAATTTTAAAGACAGAATGACAAATGTTTGGAAAGTAAATTTCTTGTCTCTCATTTTCCCATCTTGAGAACTGAACAAATACTAATTAATGTATTAACCTATGATTTGTTGGGTTTCCTGTCATGAGGGAAGGATATAGCTTTACTTACTTCAGGATAATATACTTACTAGCTATGTGACCCTGGGCAAGTCACTTAATCCTGATTGATTCAATAATGATAATGATAATGATAATGATAATGATAATGATAACGATAATAATAATAATAATAATAATAATAATAATAATAATAATAATAATGATTTGGGCCCTAGGATTGGATGAGGGTTAGGTCACTGTTCTCTCAGGGATGTAATGCTTATGCCATGTAGTCATTTTCCCTACTGAGAATCTTTTTTTATGAAAAGTATTTATCCATTTGGTTTATTAATCTCCAACCATTGATGCATCCAGCATCATGCCACCTTTAAGCAGCATTTTTTATGTCCCTTTTAAGGGCCGAGGATGAGGTTACCAACTGCGTAACCTATAGCTCCAAACTCCCATCAGGTGTTCAAGTTGATTTGCAGGAGTATGGGATGATGATTCTATAATAGCTAATAGAGTTTCTGATTTAATGCAGCTGTTAGAAATTAGCAAGGACTCCATCGAAAGCTTCCTAGTCACTTATAATAACAGGATAATAAATCATTCTCAGCACTTTCTGGCATTTATGATTCTATTAGAAACACAAGACCAGGCTCAACTCTGTTTCTCATTTTATTTTTCATTTATTTATTAATTTACCTTTAAAATTCAAGGAAAAAAAATAGTGTCCCTTTCACTTAGCTGACAAAGATGGGATTGATAGACAGGGTCTCTGTGGAATTCCTTTCTTTCAGAAGAGTGTGGGAGAATAAGGAGGCAGACAGCTTTGGGCTACCCTATAGGGATTTTTCTAAGTACAAAGTTGCTTTTTTTCCTGGTTGGAAGTACTTATTGAGAATAGGAAGCCTTGATCCCTAGGCTAGCTATAAACTCATTGCCCCCTCTTCCCTCCCCAACCTGACTGCATGAGAAAGTCTTATGTCTTTCTCATTCTTTCAAAAGTCTCTGAGCTCTACTCTGAACTGTACAGCAACTATGTCAGTAACAATTAAACCATGTTATGCCTGAAGTTATGCCAATGTGCTTATAAAGTTATATTACAGAAACCTATCATTATGTACTAGGCTTTCCAGTCAACACAAAACGTGTGCCCCCCACCCTATGTTCACAGCCCTATTGTCATACCTACATATCTCACAATGCACTTTCATATAGATTATGTTAGCCTGGTCTTTGAATGTTTAATATCAAGAGCATGAACATTTAGGAACAGCATGAGTCTGCAGAATGGAAGTATATTTTGGTTTGTACAGATCATCCTAGGGCCACATCTGATCTGTGTCATTAAGAATATTTGATTCAATTCACAGGTGTTTACTGAGTGCTTCTTAAGGTCCAGTACTGTGAAAAGCACTGGAAGTGATCCCAAAGAAATACAATCTAATCCCTGCTCCAAAAGAACTTACAATATCATTGGTAAAACAAGGCATACTTAAAAACAATGGATAGATAACGTAGAAGTAGAACAAAGGTACTACAGGATTGATAAAATGAGTGGTATTGAATACTGTAGTAGAAAGAGGACAGAACAAGCCAGATCAGAGAACCTGGCTTTTGGTCTTTGGTTGTTCTGTTAATGGTTTGTGAATCTTTGAGCAAGTCCCTTTCCCATGCCGTCCTTTATTTGTATCATCTGTGAGACAAGTGGATTGGATTAAATGATCGCTTTTATGATCCAGAAAAGTATACTGGCTCTCTGGACTTTGCATTTCTCGTGACAAATTATTTGTGCTCTAGACATGCCTATTCTTCCTGGTTGGTCCCCTTTTCCTTTTCTGGAATTAGCCATGCTTGGAACCTTCCATGTTAAAAACTCCCATGCTTTATACAGCCTTGCTAATTGATTCATTTCTGCATATAAAATCAAAAGTGGGAATTCAATGAGAAAGGTCTGAGTGAAGCTCTCTTCTTTTTGCACTCCCCTCCCCCATTTAAAACCACTGGCAATTTTCAGAGAAACTGAATTATCCTGATGAACAGATAGAGTGATATCAGAAACAGGTATTTTGGCTATGGAATATGGGAGGTTGACAAGAGTTTAGCTGATCTGAGTGTGCCAATTCCAGAATGTAGCCTCTGGCTACTTCATCATAAACATCCTTCTTCCTCTCATCATGGCCTGAAAATCATGCTTGAGTCCCTGGTAATGTCCCTAACCATATCTCTATATTATCTTTCTTTACCCTGCTACCCAAGTTTTGTCCTTCCATTGTGGCTCTTGCCTCTATATCTATGCTCTTAATGCTAACTGTTTCATTTTCAGTCTTAAACCATTTTGGATGACTTAAAATTGCCCAATAAAGGAATTTTGTGTTTATCATCTCTAGCAGGTTGGATTTTTCCATCAAGCTATTTACCTCAACTATCTCTAAGATTCCTACCACTGTTACACTCTGAGTTTATGATCTATTATGATGGGTTAGTGTAGTCAGGAAAGGCTTCGTGGAAGAAGTAGGCTTTAAAGGATGAATCAAATGTATGTAGTTGGAGAGGAGGAGAGAAGGGAATCCAGGCAAAAAGGCAAAATGGTGTGAGGAGAAAAGAGAAGACAGAAATGAGCATGGAGAGTTGGGGAGATAGTCAGAACACTGACTTGCAGCAGCAAGGACAAATCTTTTGGAGAAAAGAGTATACCTTGCAGACTGTTTTAAGCTAATAAATAAAGGCACATTTAGAAGCCTGAAGCACTCTACAAATGTATGGTATTATTACAAATACTGTCATATTTGGATTATCCACAATAATGGAAAAGATCTGTAGCATGGATTATGTAAAATATTTGATGTTACCATGGGAATACTTTTTTCATCTTTTAAAAAAAACAGATTTACCTTC
The DNA here is from genome assembly GCA_028646575.1 of Pseudocheirus occidentalis. Classification (NCBI taxonomy): domain Eukaryota; kingdom Metazoa; phylum Chordata; class Mammalia; order Diprotodontia; family Pseudocheiridae; genus Pseudocheirus; species Pseudocheirus occidentalis. The sequence continues at coordinate 138,274,992 of CM053596.1, read as the reverse complement.
TTAATTATGTTTTGCTTGGCCTAATATTGCAATTAGTTTGCATTCCCTGAGTGCACATCAGCTGACAGCTGGGGAGCTGGCCCAGGGGCATGGTGGGTAGCTGGGGAAGTCAATCTGGCATTTAAAAACTGCTATACATAATCCATAACTAAGATAACCTCTACATGGATTATGAAGAATTGACTGTATGTACATTTTAAACAAGAAGCCCCACTTAATGTCTGCTTTGATTATCTTAAGGTCTAACAAGACACAGAAAAGTTTGCCATTCCAGGTACTTGAAAAAAAAGTCTTCATTTGTAATAATTTGATCTCTTTAATCCTTTTATCTCCAAATTATGTGTTCCTTCCTGAACTAAAACAAAGATTGGGAAGAAGAGAAGGTATATTTTTTATTTCTTCTAAGTCCATTGTTGTTGTTTTTTTAAAACATAGGCATCACGGATTTATTACTGATAAGTACCTTGTAATGAAGTGTTAGCAAGTAAAGTACTTGAAGTGCCTTTAGCAAATTTAATTTTTAAGTGCAGTTATATAGTCAGAAAATTGACTCTAAAAACAAGCATGATAGTTTCCTTCTTTATTTCTCCCTCAGCGGTTTCCAGGCCATCTTTGCTCAGCTCATAGGCAAGAGATAATTTGGTAAATGACACAGCCTCAAGCCCTGCCTGAAATTGGGGAAAACTGGCAGGAGGGATTCCCACCAATTTACTAAGTCCCACTGGGTAAACATGGAAACTGTGATCTGAGCTGGGAGCTTTCTAGGATATGTATTTGTTCAATACATACATTAAGCACCTATGGTGTGCTAAGCACCATACTAGGTACTGTGGAGGATATAAAAAAAAATAAAAGACACAATTCCAGCTCTCAAATTACTTAAAATATCGTGGGAGGAGATGAAACATAAGCAGCTGAAATGACTAAAACCAAATGAAGATGACATAAGCAAGAGTATGATTGTGTGATCCAGAAGTAAATTTTACTATAGGAAGTCAGAATAAAGGCCAAATCACTGTGGGCCATTATTAGTTTGTGGAAAAGACCTTGACTGTGAATATACAAATTGGACTGATGAAGAAACACATGTAGGATGCATCAAGCGAGTCAAAAAGCAGAAGCCACATGGAATGAATGAGTTAGGTATAGTTGAAGGAAGGTAATGGAAATGACTGAAAGAGAAGGGAGTCTTTTGGGGAGCAGTAAGAAATAAGGTTGGAGAGGTAAGATAGGCCTAGTAGATGGACAGGTTTGAACGCAAGGCAGAGGAATCTGAACTGCCTCCAATGAGCTTTAGGGAGTCACTGTATGACTTGAGCCAATAGGTGGTACCATGAAAGCGAGATTTTAAGAAGATTAATCTATCAGTTCCATACAGGGAAGATGGGAGGAAAAGAGATGGAAGGACAGGAGGGGAAGCACCACTGTTATGCTTTACTTGACTATAGGCATTTTCTCAGCACTTACTGTGGTACTTTATACAGAGTAGATGCCTGACAATTGGTTTGTTGAATTGATTTAAATCATTGTTGGGAGGTAATGAGGGTGAACCTGGGCTCCAATAGTAGAAACTGAAATTTAGTTGAAAGAGCAACTAGGAGTAGAATTTTAAGAAAGGATTAATTGGGGGGGGCATTTATAAAACACTTGCTATGTATCAGGCACTGTATTAAGTGCTTTACAGATATTCTCCTGTGTTATTGAGGTGGTATGAGAGAGTAATGTATGAAAAAAAAGCAAACAGAAACTGTCCCTAAAGTCTGGACACATGGGAAATCTCATTAACTATGAATGAAATGAAATGAATGAAATTTTCAACTTTTTTTTTTACTTAGCATAAATTTTAGCCATGACAATTTCATATGGAATAAAAGTTTTCATTAGCTATTGGGGACTATTTTCCATACTAATGAGATTAATTTAATTAAATTAATTAATGAGATGTCCTGTGTGTCTCCTATGTCTTCCTATGAAATCTAATTTATGCTAATTAAATAAAATGTTGCTGAAAATTTCATTTCTTGAAAATATGCATAATGAAATTTCCTATGTGTCCAGACTTTAGGGACACCCTGTACATGTTTCTGAATCTAGAGACTGAAGAGATGGTAGGGTCATTGGCAGAAATGAGGAAATTGAGCAGGGTTGATGCAGTGGGGTCCAGAAAGTGATAGCATTTATTTTTAGACATTTTAAGTCCTAAGTGATGTAGCAGCAAGCACCCTAGCATACCCAGGATGGCTGCTAGCACAGGTTCTTAGATTTGCTTTTCTAAAGGAAAGCAACTCCAAATGGGTTAGCAATCCTCTGTAATAAAACATATCATTTACCTAGTTCAGGGGGGAAAGTCAGCACCCTGAACTTCAGAGAATACAAACAGAAGTTACCATCAGACAAAAAAAATACAGACAAGGCTTCCAGCTGTCTGACCATTACATCCATACCTAGTTAGTTGCCAGAGAGGGAAGCACCAATATCTGGGTTTTCAAAGCCAAGGGGGCCTCAATGGCTGCCCAGAGTCTCACCTGGCCAAATCACACAACTCTTCCCAAATGGAGCCACAAAGCAAAACTTCACATCAGGGTATATATAGCCTTCTCCTGTGTCAGAGAATGACACAACCCTCTTGACCCACCACCCAATCACAAAATAACAAGGTGTGGGCATTCCTGAAGAACAAGCCTCCCCCACAGGCTTCATGTGACCACATTCAGCCTATTAAGGGGCAGAGTATATTTTCAAATCAGGGAAGGTTCTAAGAGTCACTTAAGCCTATCAAAGGGCCAAGGGGCAGGGAAGATCTTCAGATTCCCATTCCCATAACAAGTGACAATGATGAACTCAAATGGGGATTCCCTGGAAATGACTGGCAATAAGTGAATGGTCCTTGGATAAAGGTTTGGGTTGGAAATATAGATTTGGAAGTGGGTGCCATAGAACTGATTCTTCAAGATAAAAAAGAGTAGGGAAGTTGGGGTTTTTTTTTGAGGAGTGGAAGTAGAAGAAAAAGAACAAAAGGTCACCAGTTTAGATGGCTTTGGGGCCAAGAAAAATAAACCAAGCATAGAGAAACAAAGAATTAATCAGAGAGGAAGGACGGTCAGCTGCAGAAGCACCTTGAAAAAATGGGGTAGATGGAATTATTGAATATAATTGTGATATAAAGGAGATAAAGATGAGAAGAAGAAAGAACATTAGAAGTTATTATAAGGGCATGACTGGCAATGTATGCAGGAAATAGCTTCCAAAGAGTGATGAGGCCAAAATCAAATCACAGTAGATAAGTAGGTAGTAGAGGGTGGAGAATTAAGCAATGGGTAGAAATGCCTGGTTGCTGTCATCCACCTGAGAAAACTTTGAGACCCTAAAAGTGCCATTGGTTCATTTAAAACAAAAGAAAATTATATCTTCAGAATTTTTCTTTTCATTGGACTTTGGCACTGGTTTTGTCCCCATAAATCCTTTGTTGGGTAGGACACTAGATACAACCATTTCTTTATGCCTTGAGGCAGGCCTTAGGTTTTTAGTTGCTGGAGTAACCTGGTTCAGTGACTCTCAATGTATAATGTGTGGACTATTGGTGAGATGCAGTTCTCAATGTTATCCCAGTCTTTTGACCACTGAAATATTCAGATTCCACATATGGACATGCAGGGGTATATTTAGGTGAACTTAGAAAAACAAGTACCTACAACTTGGGAGAGGGAGAAGACTCAATTATTGACTGACGATATCTCCATGATAGAGAGAAAATAGGATTTAGGAATGGAAGCAACTTAAGAAATCATTTAGCTTGGCTTTCTTGTTTTACAGAAGAAGAAAGTGCATTCCAAAGAGGTGATTTCTCCAACATCACAATGATAGTATTTGGATTAGAACTGAGATCCTTAATCTGCTGTGTCTGAAAGGGACATTTACCATGTGGTACATGGTGGTTGGGAGGGTGCAGAAAAAAAAGGATAAAAAAGTGTGGGTTAGGAGGCAAATAGAAAATCCCTTTATGAAGTATTTCATTACTTCATTATTAATTAGCTATGTGACCTTAACCGATGCATTCAGAATTTCTGGTTCTCTAGTTCCACGTTTGTATACTGAGTAAGTTGAGATCATCATTGTGACAGGGCTATAACTAGGAAGTATTTATGTCTAGGGTGAGCAATGCAAAGTGTGTTCTTAGGTGAAGTGGGTAGCAAGATATTGCCTTGTGGAAAAGGTTGGAAAGGGACTTTGAGAATGAGTAGAAAAATGTCTCTGAGAATGGGAAGGATCGTATTTGTTATAAGCACATTGTTTTTCTTTTGGGAGGCAATCTGGATTAACTGACTTGCCGAGGGTCACATAGCTAGTCAGTGTCTGACGCCAGAGTTGAGTTCAAGTCCTCCCCACTCTAAGGCTGGCATTCTATTCATTTTGCCACCAACTGTCCCTCCTTTCTTTCATTTTCTTTTTATTTATTTATTTAATTTTTTCCAAGAAGAGATGGTAGACTTTTGTTAACTGGAAAAAAATCTTATTTTCTTCCTTGTGTATACAGCTGATATATGTTTCTCATTCAACTTTTAAAAAGAATATGAAGCAGTTAAGATGTTTGTCCTTTGATCATGATCTTAAATCATGTGGCTCTACTTCATGATATTTACAGAGTAAAAGAGGAGTGATAGAGGAAAGAGAAGGAGAGAAAGGATGTAATAAAAATGGAAATGAGGCCCAGTAAAAGAAAGAAAAAATAACTCAGGGTTGGATGGGTGCAGTTATCAGTAATTAGAACAATTGAAAATCTAGGATTTGGTCACCTTTCTACATGAATAACTGGCTATCCTTACATGGAAATCTTGTAAAATGTCTAATGTTAATAACCCAAGCTCTTCTGAGGCACAGAGCCCTGGCCCAGCACGGCCCAGCACAGCCCAGCACCAGCCCAGCACCAGCCCAGCACAGCCCAGCACCAGCCTAGCACGGCCCAGCACGGCCCAGCATCAGTCAGGGTTCTAACCCCAAGTGGGACTCTGGACACCTTGTCAATTATTGAGCTGACATTCTTGTTCCCAGCCTGGGTAATGTGCTGTGGCTTATTTGCATAACAATTACATGCATTAGGAGGGCTACTGATTGGAGCACTCAGTGCCAAATTATGATGGCTTTTGAATGAAGCCGACTTTTACTGTCTCTGAACAGCTGCTGTAGTATGCTGTGGTCCTCTATTACTATGGGGAGAAAGGGATGTGTTGTAATCCCTGCTTCACCTCAGTCCTTAGCCAGACACATGTGTTAGGTCCTTTTGGCTGAACAGAAGTATTTGCCTCTGTCCTGCCTCAAAGATTCTAGTTTTAGTCATTTCAAAACAGTCAAACAAGTTCCTCCCAATAAGGCAAGAAATCATCCACAATGCTGGTTATTTAGGTGGATTTTGGCAATAGCCCTCAGACTATTGCTAATTTATAGGAAGAAAGAGACAGATCCCACCCTCCCACTCCCACCACCCCCTCCCATTTCCTCCACCCCCTCTTATCCCCCCACCCCACCCCTGCCCAGATGACTCTTCCTCATACAAGTTACTCTACAAGTCACTGATAAAATGATTTCTGGGGTAAAGCAGACCTAGTTAGAAGCCAACATCATTTGTAATACTATAGCTACTAGTATCTTGAAGTACTTAATTTCCACTTTCATAGAACTGTCATGTCATATAACATATACACATATTACATAAATTTCTCCCTTTTAAAAAATAATACCATAATTCTTATCTGTACTATTTACATGCCACTTATTAAAATTATTTTATACTAGATAACAATGGAGCAGTATCTAGTACCAATTACATTGTACTAGATTACAAACTCTTGGAAGGCAGGTCTATGTCATGTCTCTTTGTATCCATCATAACAATAAGTTCATTGAGGGGTGCAATACATGTTAATTAAATGTACAGAGTAGGTGTTCAACAAAGGAGTGTGAAATAAATGTTAGCAGACCAGATGCAAGCACCTTCAGGGCAGACAACTGTCTTCTGTATTCATCCCAGCAGCACAGTTTGCACTGGGCACATAGTAGGAACCCAATATTTTGGTGATCAAAAATAATCACCATAAAACACACAAAAATGACCTTTCTGAAATGCTCCAAATCACTATTGATTCGTGAAATGCAAATCAAAACAACGTTGAGATACCACATCTCACCAGTCAGACTGGCTAAGATGACAAACCAGGAAAATGACAAGTGCTGGAGAGGATGTGGAAAAATTGGAACTCTAATGCATTGCTGGTGGAGCTGTGAACTGATACAACCATTCTGGAGGGCAATCTGGAACTATGCCCAAAGGGCTATAAATAATATCATACCCTTTGACCCAGTAATACCACTTT
>CM053596.1:138189958-138268124 GCA_028646575.1 Pseudocheirus occidentalis | reverse complement strand
ATGCCACCATGGGGGGGGTCAGGTGGGGGATGGGGAGGAAGGGGAGAAAAATCTATAACTGAAGTAACTATGGAACAGAATCTTGTAACCTAAAAGTGAACAAACAAGTTAATTTAAAAAATAATAATAATAAAATAAAATAAAAGAAATAAAAGAAAAAAAAATGACCTTTCTGTTGTTTTAAGTCTTAAATCGTGACAAGGATTTTAGCTATTACTGCATTTTGGCCTATTATGTCTTAAATATGATTAGAAGATCCAGTTTCTTCATTACTGTCCCAAGGGACAATTGAAGGGGGGGAAAAAGGAAATATGAAAACCAAGAAATGAAATCTTTTAGTAGACCAAGGAAGCTTTTAGGGAACCTACACCTAGAACTCACAGTCTCAAGTAAGCCTCCAATGTATAGCCTTCAATTTATTAAACTAGGAACCTTGAAAAGAGGATGGCAGACACAAGTAAGACATGTGAATTGGGGAGAACTTCTGGGTAACTAGAACAATGGAGGAGCAGGAGCTAGGTGTGCAGATTTGGCAGTACCATGTTCCAATAAAAGGAAATTCTAATTGCCTGGGCTTTGATGAATTTGCTAAAATTAGAATGAAGACTAAAGGGAAAGGGGGAGGGAAAAATCATTTATTAAGCACCTCCTAGGTACCAAGGATTGTGCTAACTACTTTACAAATATTATCTAATTCTATTTGAGAATAAGGAGTTAACCCCAAACAAGGACCCAAAATTGACTACTGCAAAGTGGTAAGGGCAGTCCTCTGAAGAGAACTATATCCCCAGGAGGAAAGTTAAACAAATCTCCTAAAGATATGGAGACAGTGTCAGTAATTCCCAAACATATCTCAACCTTATGAGCTCCATCTACTATTGCATGATTTCTTTAAATCAGTCACCTTCTATGTGGGAAGTAAAGGATGATGCCTTTTCTCTAATAAGTTAGAAGTAAATTCAATGAACTGTTTGGAATTATTTTTAACCTCTTGTAACACAAATATTAAAGAAAAACAACCCAATTATTCCATCTAAAATGTCATAAACCCTCTCACTAAAAGACCTTCTGAAGAGAGAAAAGGAAGACGATACTTTAGGCTAGGGTCAGTCTTTTCAGAAGTACTTATAATGATGTTTACTTGCTGTCCAGTTGTTTTTCTCAATCTTTTTTTATGAACCTCTGTGTAAAGTTGCAATTTTATTAATATTAATAAACATTCATAATGTGCTAATTTTCTCCATCATTTTCCTAATTAGCTCTATTGAATTGTTAGGCTCATCTGCATGAATGATGAATCCCTATATGCTTGCTCCAGTGTTCTGTCTCTGCTTTGCCAAGGGAAGAAGAGAGAAAGGGATAGAAGGAAGGAGAAAGAAAGAGAGAGAGAGAGAGAGAGAGAGAGAGAGAGAGAGAGAGAGAGAGAGAGAGAGAGAGAGAGAGAGAGAGAGAGAGAGAGAAAATGAATTCAGTACTTTCTGGAATGGTGCTGATATTGAGGGGTTTCTGTATAGGACAATGGAAAAGTCATGGGCAGAGCCAAACAGGGGGTTCATTACATTGTATTTTGTTCTTCTAGCAAGATGTTTGCAATATCACTTCAACTGGAAAATAAGGGATTAGGACTACATAACTTGTAAGGTCACTTCTAACTCTCAAATTCCATGTTCCTGCCATGATTGTGTCAGACCTTTGCTATCGATGCCACATTTCTACTCATAAAGTTCAAGGGAATATAGCTTTCCTTGGGTCAGATGTTTTAATTCCATCTGTCAGAGTTAGGGGATCTGGATTAGAAAAAGATCAAGAGAAGCAGGGTTTTTTTGGCCATGTAGTGGGAGAAAATCATATCTCCTCTACTCTCCTTGGGCTTATTATCTCTTTTAATTCATGGTGCTATCACCCTTCTATGGACCAGTAAGCTTCACAGAGAAAAAAATATCTATTGCATAGTCATAGGCTACATTGTTCATGCTAGCCATCTCACAAATGGATTTATCTGGTCACAAGTGAGGACAGAGGCAAGAATTCAGCCAAGCTGGCATGAATCCCTCACTGCTATTGATGGCAGCTGGAAGAGAAAGACCTTAAAGTTCATGATCCACTGAGAGTGGATCTACTATCTTAGTGAAGTGCTTGCTAGCTTTGTTTATAAAGGAAAGTCCTTGGAAATCAAAAACTAAAAAACAAAACAAAACAAGAGTGCTATAGGCTACCCCCACAGCTCTAGAAGACAGTGAGCTTCTTAAAGGCTGGGCCTATCCTATATTTCTTTGTACTCCTGGTGTCTAGGATAATGCCTTGAACATAATGTGTTCTTAGTAAATATTTCTTTTATTAAACTGTTGAGTAACTGACTATCAATGAATTGTACTGATATTTCAGCTTTTCTGTACTCCTTCTCAATGAAGAAAGAAGCATAGTACCCAGAACAAAGGAGGCGATGGTTATCCTGGTGCTCATATCAGAAATTTGTGCCTGATTTGGAGTACCACCTTCTAGGAAGGACACTGACAACCCAGAGTGTGTCAGAAGAAGGGTGACTGTGACATGACAGAAATGGAGGTCTGGCTCCCCCCAGGTGAAAAAAGGTGACATCTTTTCTGTACTAGTCACCAGGTAGATTTCTGTTGTCACAGAACAACTTAATTGCTATCTAGATGTTATGTATAAACTGCAAAGGGGAGGTTGGGGGGTCAGAACAGTCTTGGGATGGGAGGAGGCAGCCAGCTATTTGCAGATACAGGATATTCAGCTACCTATATAGAGGGAAAGTATTGAGACTACTTATATTTTTCCATCAGGCATTTGATATTTAGTCTTTCAGATGTGTCCATGACCTTGTGGATCATATTCTTTCTGCCATCTCCTTCTCCAATCCTTTAGGCATAACCCACTGAAATATAATTGAACCAAAAACACTTCAGTACATTAAAATATATTTATTAAATATCTATTAAGTGTGCTAAGTGTTATGATGGGTACAAAATGTAGAAAAATATGATTTACTGTAAAAATATGATTGTGCTATAATAAATTATGAAGGGTATAGTTTCAGAAAAATCTGGAAAGATTGATATAAGCATGCAATGTGAAATGAGAGGAACCTAGAGAACACTGTCCACAGGAACAGCAATAATGTAACAATGCTCAACTGTGAAAGACTTAGTTACTCTAATCAATACCAAGATCCAAGACAATGCCAAAGTACTCATGAAGGAAAAATACTATCTACATTCAGAGAGAGAACTGACGAATTCTGAGTGCATATTGAAGTATCCTTTTTTAATTTACTTTATTTTTCTTACAATATGACTAATACAGAAATATGTTTTGCATGACTTCACATGTATAGCTGATATCAGAAAGCTTACCTTCTCAATGGGTGGGGGAAGTTTAGAGGGAGAGAGAATTGGGAATTCATATTTTTAAATAAACATTAAAATAAAATATTATAATCTATTTTTAAAAAGAGAAAGGAAAAAAGATTACCTGTCACAATATTCTTAATTCACTTCTATATAGCACAGGGAGAAATGGATAATTGTCAATTATTTTAAAATATCCATGCTTTCATAGTGCTTGACATATTTAAAATCATATTCACAGGTTCTGTTATTTCATTAAAGCTCTTTAATAAGCCTATGAGATAGAGTAGTTTTTATTATACCCATTTTTTAAATGAAGAAACTGAGGCTTAGAAGCACCAAGGAATTTGATCACATAAATCAGCAAGTTAGTGGTAGAATGAGACTAGAAGCTGAATCCTATAACTTCTATGCCAGTGGTCTTTTCACAATAGTTCTCTTATTCAGGGGAATTAGGCTGATTATGGAATTGAAATAAACATCATGGCCTGGATAACATTAGCTATGGCTTACTCAAAAGTGGTATGGAAGCTCTGCTCCTATACAATGTTCTTTCACCAGTTGCCTCCAGGAGCACCATGCCAAAGATAGTAACAAAGTCAAAACAACTCATTCTTGCCAGGCTCTGTCCCTCACACCTGCTGGAACTAGCCACTGGCACGTTTGCACTTTCTGAATGTTATCAGAATGGCCAACTTGAGAGTCTTAACTAGTGAGAAGAGGAGGACCTCCGTTTTCATTCTGATTTGCTTTAAAGGATAGGATGAAGTTAGAGTATCAGTGACATTTTCTCAGCAGAGAGATTTCCCAGGTCATATTTGCATTCACTTTCATAAATGCAATCTACAAGCCACTAATAGAACAAAATCTAGTAATTAAATTTAGCTCAATAATGCATTTTTCACCTTCGATTAGCAGTGTCCTTGTACAATTCTGCCAGGATTGTGCTAATGATGTCTTATTTTGCTTGTGAATGGCGCTTATCATTAAATCTGAAATATTAACAAGCATCAATGAGCCTAAAGTGACAGCATGGTAAATAATTTGAAAGGGCTCTAAACCACAAGTCTATTTTCTCTTAATATGATTTATTTATTCAAAATAAGTATAGCTTGGGAAGGGTGCTAGACTGGTGAGAAACCCCCAGAGAGGAGGAAAAATGCAGGGGCAAAACTCACACCCACCACCCTGCCTCAGCATGGCATGAATCTTTTCATTGTCCAATCTGTCCTGTTGCTAGACTCATCATTTCATCTTCTCCTGGGAGTATCAACTGTATAGGTGCTGGGGGATACATGTTATTTCTTGTCCCTACTCTTAACCCTTTCGTGTTTAGTGTCTTGCTAAAAGAGAGAAGCTTGTCTGTTTATCCACACCATTTCATCTTATAGGATAGGCTTGCAGGGATGGGGAACCTGTAGCCTCGAGGTCACATGTGGCCCTCTAGGTCTTCAAGTGTAGCCTTTCAACTGAGTCCAAGTTTTATTAAAGGGATTTGTTCTGTGAAGTTTGGATACAGTCAAAGGGTCACACTTGAGGACCCAGAGGGCTACATGTGGCCTCCAGGCCACCAGTTCCCCACCCCTGTTAGGGTTCTTCACTTCAGTCTGGGAAAATTTATGGACCCCTTCTCAGAATAATGCTTTTAAGTGCATACAATATAATACATGGAATTGAAAAGGAAAACAATTTATTGAATTTATCAAAATATATATATATATATTTTTAAGTTCACAGATCCCAGGTAAAGAACTTCTGCATATGGTTACTTGATCGGAAATAAGGTTAGAACCTCTGTTATTGATTGAATTGTTTCCTCTAATCCACCTGCTTTTACTCCTAATAGTCCATATCTTTCCCTCTTGGACCCAGACGAAGAAGCTATGCCTCCCTCTCCTTCCATTCCAATCATTTAATAGGTAGAATTTGCCCCCCTTTGGCTCACAGCTCGAACTTTTCCTTTTGAAAGCCAAAGAAATGGTGAGATTCTTTTTTGTTTTTGTTGTTTTCTGCTCTAATTGGCTGGAACAACGTTGACATCCAGTGGTGAGTTAGATTAATCACAGGTACACACAGTTTTTTTGTTTTGTTTTTTTGTTTTTTGTTTTCTTTTCTTTCTAGAAGTGGGGAGGGAGTTCTCCTGAGATTTTGGCCTTTTTGGTGCTAGTTTAATGATCTATCCTGGGGTCTCATAGAGGGTACCTTTTTAGTTGATGCCACCCACCCATTTTTTCACCCCGCACCTTCTCTACGTAGCTACACCATTCAGTTAAATCAGTCCAACACTGCGTGTATGTCACCATAGTGATAGATGTGTAGGTCATGCTTCTAACATATACATTGCTATGGCAATATTACAATTGTAAATGAGCTATGTTGAGGGGTGGGTAGTATAATAGCGTGCACTAAAATCTTCTCCTTTCTGTGCCCAGAAGCGTATTCTGAGGAATTTGAAGAGAAAACAACCCTGTGTCCTAATTTTGTCCTTTTCCATCTGGCTGATGTTATATTGTCTGTGTTTCTAATGAAGCAGAAACTGGCATGGCCGCCTTGGGCTTCCTTCCTCCTTGGCCTGCCAGGAACAGCTCAGATGTCAGCAGGAGCCAGCAGCCCTTCCATGGATGACACCAGTTTGGAAGCTGCTGAATCTGCGCCTCAAAGCCGGGCTCATCTCCTGGTCAGCAACTGAATATTTGCCCAGCACTCAACAGCATTCTTAGTTCAGGACTTAGAAAAGTGTCTAACTGAAAGACAAAGTCCCTGCCCACTGAGAGTTTAGAGTCTAAGCAACATCCCTGGGTCAAGACCAGAAGCTAAGATCCTACTTGGTCTTGGCTGTTTTAATTGGCCCTGTGACATCATCACAACATGGACGATGGGTCACAATTTATTATTAATAAGCCACTGTGTGTCTGAGTATTTTTAGGATAATCTTTTTACAACCCGAAGGATTCTTCACTATTAGAACCTCAAGCCTGGGCCGCTTCACGAAGTTGTCTTTTGAGGCCTCTTCTCCTCTGTGTTTGGGAGACAAGAGGGTGGGGGTGGGGGTGGGGGGGTAGGGAAAGGGCCCGCTAACGAGTTTAACACAGTACACAATTAAATATTGATTGGAAATTCTCCCTGAGTATTTTTTCCCCTCCATCTCTCTCTCCCTCCACGGGGAGACGTCTAGATGTGTTTCCTAAGCTGTCCCCATCCAGTGATTACGTTCATTAGGACACCAGCCTTGTGGTTAAAGCACTTTCCTTACTGCTGCATGTTTAATTAGACAACTCTTCCCCAGAAATTATTTATAGCCAGACTCGGGAGCTATTGTTAGTCCGAATGTAAATAAGATTCAGGGAGGAATTCCCAGAGTGTTTCTGTGGCTGGCGAGCAGCTCGCTCCATTCCATTAGCGTGGGTCCCAGCGCTCCCGCTCACAGGCGACATCCAGGGGTTTTATGACTAGAACTCGTGCTATTAAAAAAGTCCAGGCGTGAGTTTCTAATTAAACTTTTGATACAGGACCACACAAAAGACTAAATCTACAAGGTCAGCGTGAGTACAAAGAGGAGGGGTAGAGGGAGAAAAGGAGGAAGAGAGGGAGGGAGGCAGGGAAGGACAGGAAAGAATGGAGAGCCAGCATGAGAGTGGAGAAGGGAAAATTGATCAAGGAAGATGGTTGAGGGAAGAGGAAGGTACCTGAAGGTACATGGAACCCTTTCCAGGTTCTGGGAATACATTTGTTTCACTACTTCATAAGTGGTCAAAGGTATGGAGGGTCAAAGAACCCTAGGAGGCCATTTAGTCCAATATCCAATTTTTATAGAAGAAGAAACTGGTCCAGAGAAATGTCATTAATAATAACAATAGTAATAGTAATAATAATAATAATAATAATAATAATAATAGTATTTAAATAGTGCCTACTATGTGCCAGGAACTAGGCTAAGTGCTTGACAAATATTATTTCACTTGATCCTCAAAACAACCCTGGGAAGGAGGTACTGTGATTATCCTCATTTTTATGGTTGAGGAAACTGAGCAGATAGAGATTAAATGACTTTCCCAGGGTCATACAAATAGGAAGTATGAGACTGGATTTGAAACTTTTCCAGCATTCTTTCCCCTGTGTCACCAATTGCCTCTGAGATAAAACGACTTGTCCAGGGTCACACAGACAGTAAGCTTTTGAAGTGGGGTTTGGATTTGTAGAAGTAGTAGGGGTAATAAATGACAAAGCAAGGACTAGATCCCAGGTCTTCAGGCTTTAAACTCAGTAGTCTTAGCATACCACAGTTTTTCTTTGGGATGATTAATTACAGATCCAGGGGAAAGATAATTCAGTAAGGAAGAGCTTCTTTTCTTATAACTGTCTGTCATTCCATCATAGTCTCATCTTTCTTCACTTCAAAACTCACTCTTCCTGTGTTCCTGTAAAATGGTATCATATGTTCCTTTTATGAGGAAGAATGCAAAGGGATACCCTGGTTTCAGCTACTGAAAAATGTTCTCGATTTTTCAAGGTATCATAAAAATATTACATCTTAAATAAACTTAAAGTTGGTTGGGGATGGTCCTTCATTCTAATTCAGTGCAAGACATGTACAAGCAGGGGGTCCTTACCTTTGCGTACCCAGCATCTATCATGGTGTTTTGCAATTAGTGCTTAATAAATGTTTATTATTGGTTTTCATAGGAGCTGAATTTGCAATCACATGACTGCTAAGTGTGCCCACAGCAACTTGCCTTAAGGAAATCAATTATAAGCTTAAAGTTGGAGAGCTAAAAGGAACCTTAAAGATCATCGAGTCCTCTCATTTTGTAGATGAGAAAGTCAAGTCCCAGAGAGAAAGGACTTATCCAAGATCACATAAATTTAATAGAGCATAAATTTAACAAAATTCCATGCTCCCCCCCCACTTCGCCACAAAAAAGAAAAGGTACAACATACATACCTTTAAAGCTTGGAGGATATATATGTCTGTGTGTATATGTATATATGCATATGTGTGTGCATACATGTGCATATATATGTACCTACATGTGTATATGCATATATATTTGTTTTCTAAAGGACCCAGAGCATTGATTCTCACATGTGAGCATCCGACTGTCATCCCTGGTGACAAAGATGAATGTGAGAGTGAAGTGGCTATGACATCTGTCATTCCCAATGATTGCTAGAGTTGATTTGGGTGATGACCATGACAAAGTAGACTCCAGGCAAGGAGGAAATTTCTTCTTATACTCCTACCCCAGCCCAACAACATCTGAGATTTTCTTCAGTTTCACTATTTAATCTGTCCTGTTCAACACTCCTGAGTTAGTGGATTGGTGGCCCTTCTCTATCTCTCTAGTACCAATACCAGTCTTTCCTAGCCTCAACATGCATTCCTTCTTTTTTTCTTTTCTCTGAGGGGGGCTCAGACAGAGGTTAGCTATTCCAATTGGATTTAGGTAGCATTTCATGGAAAGAAGTTCATGTAAAGTTAATGTGAACAGTATAGAATTACAGGATTTCAGAACCCAAGATACCTTCAGTGTAGCTATAAATAATAACAAGAAGCATTGATATAGGGCTTTTTAATGATTGCAAAGAGCTTTACATAAGCTATCTCATCTGATCCTTATACAGCTCTGACACATAGGTGCTATTCTCATCCCCATTTTATAGATGGGGAAATTGAAGCAGACCAAGGTTAAATGACTTAATTTGAGTGAGGGAACTAGTATGTTTCTGAGGTTGGGTTTGAACCCAGGTCCCCTTGGATTCAGGCCCAGAACTCCATTCATTGTGCCACCAAGGGGTAGAAAGCTCACACAGCTTCCAGGATTCACTACCCTTTATTCCTATCTAATGAGTCTTTTGGAGTGGTCTAGGCATGTGGCCAGCCACCAAGGCCCCGAGGATAAATCTCACCACTATTAATCCTTCACATTCATAAGGCTCCACTCGTCATAAGGGAAACACCATTTCATCACAATAGCTAAGTTAAAATGTGACTGGCTCCATTCAACAGATAGAAAAACCTATATAGGTCAGAAGTAAGGAATATGATTTGGTATCTCTAAGAGAATACAGGGAAATAAATGGGAATAGAAGCAAAATTGCTAAGAAGAAAAAGTAATGAAATTCTTGGGTCTTCTTATAAAGTAGTGACTCCAGATTATATGGAATGGTGACTTCTATAGCACCTTACTTAGAATTTCTTCAGTTAACGCTTTTGGGCCACTCTCAAGAGCCTAGATGGTAAAATGACACATAAGCTCCCAATAATACATAAGGAAGTATGTGTGCTCAAATCACTTTCATCAGTGGAGGTGGGTACTATTGCACAGATGGGGAGCTCAAGGTTCAGGGAAGGTTAAGTTACTTAAACCAGATGCCCTGTTCAGTTGTATGAAAAATATCAAACTGCTTTGTCAACCTATGCACAAAGAGTGCAATCTATGGATAGAGTGTTGAACTTTGAGTCAAGAAGACCTGAGTTCAAACACAGCCTCCAACACTTACTAGCTATATAACCCTGTGTAAATCATTTAGCCTCGGTCTGCCACAGTTTCTTTATCTTTAGAATGGTCACAATAATAGCATCTACTTCCCAGGGATGTTGTAAAGATCAGAGGAGATAACTGCTGTACAGTGCATTGAAAACCTGAAAATCCTGTATAAATGCTGGCCATGATAATGGTCCCAAGGATGTGAAGGACTAATGGTGCTGACTCTTATCCTCACTACCTTGGGGGTTGTTCACTTGCCTAGGTGACTCTGAAAGACTCATTAGATGGGAATATAGGCTAGTATGGCCAGCGAGATGTGCTCACCTATAATGGGGATATCTGAAGATAGGATTCCTGGGTCCTGAGTCCCAATAATCCTTTAAAAACTGGAAATACTGGGCCTTGTGCATGAAAACTCAAATTACTGCTTCCCATTTGTTCCTTTTTTCTCCTTTAACTAGACAGTCAGCCTGCAAACCAGTTAGGGTAACATGTTCAGTTCACCCAGTGCAGACAATATCTATGCAAGTAACCCTCCTGTCACTATCTCAAGGCCCAGTCAAAATCATCACACTTCTAGAGAGGAGGCTAGGGGGATGTCTATTATTTTAAACATATAATTGATTCTAATTCATCACTTATCGCTTGGTGACAGATTTTTATATAGTTTATTATCTCTGAAGCAGCACGGGGCCCAGAGGGGCCATCTCCTATTGTTCCACATTTCCTGGTGTGGCTTCAGCCCTGGCTGCTCCCGTTATCTGTCTGATTAAGTTAGGGAATCCGGTATCTCAGGGTCCCCAGGTAACTGTCAGTCCTGCCTATCCTCCAATTGCAGGATTAAAGGAGCCTTTTTACACCTCTCCTCCTTGACCTGCCTGTCACTGTGAGCCTCCTTCCTCCGCTGATTAATTTGGGACTCTGGATCCCCAGGACCTAGAGAGATAGCTATCACTCCTGTGCCCTCATGCTCACACATGCTCTCTCTCACACACAGAAGACCCACAGAGGAGGATGGATAAAAGGCTAGCAAGAATGTTCTTCTGCTTCTGCTGCTGCTCTTGCTACTTCCCAGTTTTCTGGTGAGTTTGCTGTCAACAAGAATGTCAGGAATCCTATCATGGTTCTCCATTCTATGGACATCTTTTCCAACCCTTGTGAACCAAGGGAAAGAGAGCAGGACAGTGGGTTTTGCTCAAGTGTTGTTTTTTTCTGGAATGGTAATCTCATCTCCCTCTGCTTTATGAGGTCCAGATACTGGCTGAGATTCTCTGCCCGGATTATACTAAAAATGGCACACATTGTTGCTGTTTGTAAAGACAAGTACAATCCCTGGAACAAGCTACATCACTTCAACACAGCTCACAACTGATAATGAATAACTTACTTCTGTCTCTATAGACAGAAAGATATTCCAGGGGCATGAGATTGAAGGGGAAGCCCTTCTTTACTTCAACTCCCATGATGAAATTCTCAAGAAAAGAATCTGGGGTCGAGGCAGATTGCCTTTTATTTCTTCTGACCTGAAATTCTTTAGAATTCCACCTTTCCCTTGTATTCTCACAGGTTGTTTAAAATAGGCCCAGAGCGGGGACTTCTAAGAGGTATGCTGAATTCTTGTCACTGAAACCTAATTATTATAGACCTTGCCTGCTTTCTCAGGTTTGATTGCTGGCCTGATATAGGCTGACTGAGGGACTCTGATAGTTCTGGGAAGAGATAATCTATCCTAGATCCTAGGTAATTTTCAGTCCTTCCTTTGTGATACCCTAGAGCCTGGGTTGTTTCTAGGATAATGGATAGAGCGACAGGTTTGTAGCCAAGAAGCCCTGAGATAAAATCTAACCTTGGGCAGGCATTTATTAGTTTGTAACCCTGGAAAATCATTTAATCTCAGTGTACCTCAGTTTCCTTAACTATAAAATGTAACCCACTTCACAGGGTTGTTGTGAGCATGCCTGGTACATAGTTGACACTTAATGAATGCTGGCTCCATTTCTTCCCTCCTTCTAGGATTCATCCAATGTTTCAAGTCTACTGGAAGGGTTTTATTCATGACAGGGCCCAAAAGATCCACCCTAGTGCTTTATTGAATTAGACCTTGCTTCCGAGATAGATCTCCAAAATGCTTAGGTCACTTCCAGTCTGACCATACAACACAGGCTTCAGTTGGCAGCCATGACTGGGAAATCATGTTGGCTTTTTCTAAGGGACATTCAATCAATGACCCACCATTCACCAGATGCCAGATCAGATTCTACTACCAAGTATCGTTTTCCCCTATGAGCTTCCCTTAGAAGGGGACTCCTCAGAAGACAGAGCGTTTGAAAAAGAAATCTCCCAGTTGCATAGATTTTTCCCCTTTCCCTAATTCTCCCCACCAAAAAGGACCATTTGACTTCCTTCCAACATCAGCTGGATTTCCAGGACCCTGTTGCTTTTCAGAAAACACCAAACTAACAAACAAAGCAAGGTGATAAGGGAAAATATATGGCACAGAAGAGAATAACAATTACTTCATGTTAAAACTAGTCTCCAAACCAATATGTTTTCTCAATAGCAGGAGGAAGGACAATAAGGAGGACCAGAATCCTTGCTTCTTTTGTGGATTGTCCAACATATCTCCCTCCTACAGGAAGTATCTAAGTGCTTCCTTGGCAACAAGACTTTCCAGCTTAGGCTAGAGATGAGCATTTCTTCCAGAGGAAGAATCCTTTTCTTCCCGTATTCCTCTTATGAGTCTCTCCCTTGACAGGTGGTGAGTCTCTCGGCCTCCTAGCTCAGGCCCCTCCTCCTAAGCAATGACACCACTGTTTTCTACTCCAAGTGTAAAGCACACACAGACTCAGTTTAGGGACAGTTAATTTCCAATTCTTTCCAGATGGGTTGGAATAATATCCCCAGGTGGTAAATACATTATTAAGAAGGCAGTTTGGTGTGAAATTGGCTATTAAAATATAGATAAAGTTTAATATATTGAGCTCCTTGTCAGAAAAATCACTTTAGAGAGAGCTTATTATTTGTTTGATATTAAAAGAGTCACAGCTCTGCTCCGAGTGACAAATGGGGGGGAAAAATGCCACCGGTAATGAACAAAAGCTTTTTAACATTTAAATTTAGGTTTCCTTGTAGTTCTGCACACCACTGTGAGCATGCCTGTGTGGTGCTGCCAGAGGCAGGCAACAGAAATGTCAGGCACTCAGAAGCCAAGGAGGCTGCTAGCTAGACTTAAACAAGCGTAAGTCTCCTCAAAAGATGCACATCCACTAATTCATCATCCCTCCCCAAACATACTCACAATTCTAAGGGGATACAGTGTAGTTGGGGTTCAGTATAAAGTGTGCTGGATTTAGAATCAGGATTCTTATTAGCTATATGATCCTGGATGAGTCATTAAATGTCTCTGGGCCTCAGTTTCCTTCTTTGTAAAAATAGAAACAATAATACTAATAGTATCAACCTCAAGAATCATAGCTCTGAAACTAGAAAAAAATCTCAGAGGGCAACAATCCCAACTTCCTCAATTTTACAAATGCAGAAACTGCAACCCAGGGAAGTTATCACACTGGCCCATGGTCACACAGATAAAAAGCATCAGAGATGGGATTTGAACCTGAGTTCTCTGACAGAGGGAAGGAGAGGAGGAAGAGGAGGAGAAGGAGGAAAAGGAGGAGGAAAAGGAAAAGGAGAAGGAGGAGAAGGAGAAAAAGGAGGAGAAGGAGAAAGAGGACGAGAAGGAGGAGGAGGAGGAGGAAGAAGAGAAGGAAGAGGAGGAGAAGGAGGAGGAGGAGAAGGAGGAGGAGAAGGAAGAGCAGGAGGAGGAGGAGGAGGAGGAGGAGGAGAAGAAGAAGAAGAAGAAGAAGAATAAGAATTCGTATTTATACAGTACCTACTATGTGCCAGGCACTGTAGTAAGCACTTTACGAATACATCATTTGATCTTCATAACAATGTTGTGAGGTAGGTACTACTGTAATGCCTATGTGATAGTTAAGGAAACTGAGATGAAGGTTAAGGACTTGCTTGTAGTCATATAGCTAGTGTCTGCATCAGGATTTAAACTCAAGTCTTCTGACTCCAGTGCTCTATTCACTAATGCTGCATAACTCAGGAAAGTGACTTGTGAGTTCTAAGCACCATATAAACGGGAACTAGGACAATGCAGCCTTTTGACTGTCATTGTCTCATTCAAAAGTGCCAACTATTCTCAAATGCCAACTTATTCAGGCAGCCTATTTGGATTCAGAAAACAACAACAACTGGTGAGAATACCTACCTAGCAGCATCTGTCAGATAATCTTCTTGCACTACAAATCCAACCTAGCAATTAATGACACTATTTATAAAAATAAGAAGAAAATTAAGGAAATCGAATCTAGTGTGTAAGCTTCTAAAGAACAAGGACCATGCACCAAGCTTCTAAAGAACAAGGACCATGCCCACAAAATATCCTGACTATTCAGGGTGCTTGAAAAATATTAAACAACATTTTTCACATAAGCTCTCTGGGTCTTAAGTCATCATAGAAGGACTTTAATATGGAATAAAAAGAGGTGTGGAATTTTGAATATAGAAAAAGATGTTAGAGATCATGATGTCCAGCACAAATAGTATGGAATTATCTAGTCACAAGCAACTTTTCATCTGTGCAACTAAGGGATTTCCTCAAATCCCAGGCATAAATCCAAGAAGAAAGTAAAACAAGCCTGAAAGAATGCCTAGAGGGGCAGCTAGGTAGCACAATGAATAGAGCACTGACCCCAGAGTCAAGAGGACTTAAGTTCAAATCCAGCCTTAGATACTTGACAAAATTACTAGCTATGTGACCTTGGGCAAGTCAATTAATCCCAACTGCCTTGCTTTCCCCCCTCAAAAAGAAAAAAAAATGTATAGAAACCATAGTTTTCCTGAGCTTTAAGTGGGAGTCCATGGCCTACACTGAGTTATAAAAGTACCAGTGAGAAGATTTGGAGGAGGAAATTGTGTGACACAGGAGGATGGAGGGAGGAGAGAAGAAAAGGGTTAGAGAGGGAAGAGACAAAGTTGTTGGGGTCATAGAAGAATCTGGTTTGGAGAGTTATACAGCTAAGCTCTTGATTTGAGAAGATTTGGGAAAGCTATGGAAGGATTCTGGAATTTTATAAGATTTTTGCCTGTATTGAACACATTACTTTTAGCAATTATTTATATGGCTATGACTAATAGGCCAAGTTGTAGGTGGCAGGTATTGGTTGTAGACTTTTAAGTATAATATGGATACAAAACCCCTAATATTTGTAATACATTTTATGATTTTTCAAAGTGTTCCATATACATGATCTCATTTGATCTGCACAATGATTCTTCAAGATATTAATACCCCTTTTTTACAGATAAGCAATCAGAAGTATGAGGCTAGAATCCAAGTCTTTCAATTCTTAGTCCTAAGTGTTAACTCTGCCACGATGAAATATCTCTCATTATTGAATTACTTTCCTTCACAAGAAAGTTTTGTTGTGTCAGTTGAATAAATAGCACAGAAACCTGAAGAAGTTACTTCCTTTCAGTTTGTGTTGGAGATCAAATAAGAATATCACTGTCCTTGATGCTGAGTAAAAAAAAAGCACCTTTGACAGAGAGAAGTGAATGAATATTGCTGATTTTTACCATATTTATTGCTCCTGTCTCCTTCCCCTGCCCTGTTCCCAATTTCCTGCTGCACTTGATGTTAATATGTACGTCACCCACTCAATGAGTAGGTTGCATAAATTGATAACCCTAAAGATTTTTATTCCCTGCTGATGGTGTTCAGTTGTGTCCAACTTTCTGTGTCCCTATTTGAGGTTTTCTTGGCAAAGATACTAGAGTGGTTTGCCATTTCCTTCTCCAGTTCATTTTATAGATGAAAAATTGAGCAAACAGGGTTAAGTGACTTTCCCAGGGTGACACGACTAGTAAGTGTCTGAGGTCATATTTGAAATCCAGAGGTTGTCTTCCTGACTTTAGGCCCACAACTCTAATGAATCATCTAGCTGCAATTCTAAAATGCCTCAGTTTTAAGTATTTCTTCCTAAGTTTTCCCTGCACCCCAAGAAAGAACCTGCCATGCGTCACTCCCAACATAGATCCCAGTAGACATGCACATCTTGCTAAAATCATATGAAAAAACTCTTTGCTATTTTTTTTTTCAAGATTCATAGGTGAGAGAGGAAAAAATGTAAAGAAATGAGAGGAGAAGGATTTGAACAATAACATTTATGGGTAGAAAGAAGTCAGAGACCCACATACTTCAAGGGAGGGAGAAGGAGACCCAGAGGGTGAGGTCTACTTTTTTCACGCCAGCTAGTCCTAGGCCTTTTCCCTCTGGACTGCCTGAAAGTCATTTCCTAAAGTTAACACCCTCTGGGACATGACTGTCTCCTTGGAGACTCCAGGGAGGAAAGAAGAGTGTGATTCCTTTGTAACTCTGAATTATTATTTAATTTTAATTTTATTTTGGGGCTCTTTTAGATTCCTGTGGTTTTGATGTTTTATTAATGGTTTCGCTCTCTTTTCTGAGGCAGTTGGAATCCTGTCTATCATCTGGCAATTGACAGTTGAGCACCAGGAAATGAGGGGAGGGGAAACTTGTGGTTAATGAATGGAGGAGGCAGAAGCTTATTCTACAGCCCTCTGTTTCTACTGATTACTGAATGCCTAACCTTGGTCAAGTAACCTGCTTGTCCTCTGGTATCCAATTGTAAAGTTCAGAGGATGGTGACAGTTCACAAAGAAGATACAGGAAGACATTCAGGGCAGGTTCTGGTTTGCACCTAGCTTATAATTGGTCCTTAGCAACAGGATTTTGTTGGGTAGATATTTCTTGATATGGGCTCAGATAAGACATATAGTATCTAGGCGAAGAGCCTTCTCTCCTATTGCACACTAGCCAGCCTCACCCAAAATTCAGACCAAAAGAGGATTACTTCAAACCATGCAAACCCCAAAACGAAACCAAGGGTTTCTGATCAATCTCAGTTTCTTTCAATTTCCTTGGAAATTTCTTCCAATGTCATTAGCATTTAATTCAAAGGACATTTATTAAGCATGTACTTTGTGCAAAGCCTTATCCTAAGAGTTAAGGATATAAGGATGAAAATCTGTTCATGCCATTAAGAATCTTGAACACTGTGGGGGTAAGGAGGGGAAGATGCATATACAAACATATATAAATAAGTCTGTGTGCGTGTGTGTGTATGTATACACACATACATGGGAGAAATCTCTGCAATAAGTTTCTATGATAAAGTTCTAATATCCAAGATATGTTTGGAGCTGATTAAACTTTCTAAGAAGAAGAATTATTCTCCATTAGGTAGATAACGAACAGGGAGTTTTCAAAGAAGGAAATACAAGCAATCAAAAATTATATTAAAATATTCCAACTGCTAAAAATTAAAGAAATACAAATGAAAGGAAGTCTTCTTCCATATCACACTCAAAGATTGGCAGAGATGATAAAAATGAAAATGATAAATATTGAAAGGGCTGCAAGAAAACTGGCACAGTAATATATTCATGGTGGAAGTGTGAATTGGTCTAGCCTTTCTGTAAAGCCATTTGGAACCATGCTGTCCAAAAGACATTAAACTGAGCATACCTTTGGATCCAATGCTATCTCTACTAGTCCTATACTAATAAGGAATAAAAATGTTTTTTATTAACATATTTTTAGCAGATCTTTTCACAGGAGGGAAAATGGAATCTAAGGAGGTGTTCACTTATTTGGCAATGGGTAAACTAATTGTGGTTTATGAATGTAATGGACTGTATTGTTACATGAGAAATGGTAAAATCAACAACTTCAGGGAAAACTTGGAAGATCAGTATGAACTGATGCTGAGGGGAAATGAACAGAATCTGAAAAATTATTTATGCAATAACATTATGAAGAACAATATCTTTGATCAATGCAGTGACTAAATACGATTCTATATAACAACAGATGAAGAATGCTACCCACCATCTTACAGAGAGATAATGAACTTAAATTGCAGAATAAAATATGCAGTTTGAATATGGCCAATGAAAGCCTTGACCATGGTAGATGATGCATATTTTTTCAGAAGGTTTCTTTTTCTTTTTGGTTAAATTGTGAGGGGTGGGTATAGAAGACGCAAAAATAAATGAAAAATTTAAAGCATATACAAAATGATAAAATAATTTCAAAATATAGAAAACATCAATTAAGGGAAGATCAGGAAATGTCTTGTTTAGGATACTTGGACTGTATATGTGATAAAAAAAAGTATATATATATATATATATATATATATATAGAGAGAGAGAGAGAGAGAGAGAGAGATGCTTCCCATTGTATTTTCAACTTCCTGCTTTATCTTTTTATACTTTAAGAATATTTTAATTTTGATATTCTTATTACATAATATTAGGCATTATGTAATAAGACTTTAAAAGTATGTTGGGGCCAGGTTGTTAAAGGCTATTGTACCAAGTGAAAGTTCATTGTTAAAATTAAAGCTAATACAAGAGTTACTTCAATTTAAGGAATGAGGCAGTCTCATGGTAGCAAAATCATTTTAATAGATTCATCGTAGCTGTATCAGAGTGGGCTGGAACATCAGGCAGGAAAATCAATAAGAAGACTACATTGCAACTGTCCAGGTAAATGCTGAGGAGGCCTTGAATTAGGGTGATGGCCGTAGGGGTTAAGAAAAAGGGTTATATGTGAAAGGCATTGTAGAAACACTGCGGAGAAATGTGATTTGGCAACTGATTAGGTACAAGTGAAAGTGAAGCATTGAGGATGGTCCTGAGGTTGTGAGCTGTTGGAAGCACAGTGCTGCCCTTGACGGAAACAGAGAAGTTCAAAAGAGTTGGGATGGGTTTGGGGAGGGCAGAATTCAGTTACTTTATGTACATATTGAATTTAATATTTCCCACTGTTCGTCCTGTAGACTGTTGATGTTGTAGGACTAAGGCTGAATGGAGAGACAAGGGCAGGGTATACGGATCTGAGATCCTGTGTCCATGGGATATAACGATGTCACCAAATAAGAAAAAAAACCAGAATAAACAGAAAGGAGAGAGGGAGACAGAGAGACAGAGAGAGAGAGAGCTTCTTGGGGGGTATACCCACATTTATTAGGAATGATATGAATGATAAACCAGCAAAAGAAAATGAGAAGCAGGGGTCAAAGAGGTAGAATAAGAACCAAGAGAAAGCAGTGTCATGATAAACTAGGGAGGAGAGAATATCCGCCTGAAGGGGATAATCAGCAGTGTCAAGTGCTGCAGAGACATTAAGAAGGATGAGGACTGAGAAAAGACCAACAGATTTGCTAATTAAGAGATCTTCAGCGCTTTGGAGAGGGTAGTTTCAGTTGAATGATGATGTCAGAAGATAGATTGCAAAGAGTTGAGAAGTGAGTGAGAGGAGAGGAGGTAGAAACAAAGCTTTTTTTTTTAAGAAGTTATCCAATGAAGGAGATATTCAAGATGATAATTAGAGATGATTGAAGGGTAAATTGAGGGTTTTAAAAAAATGATTGGGGATATATGAGTCTGTTGGTAGTCAGCAGGGAAGAAACTAGTAGATAAATTGAGAAAGCAGATGATATACATGAAAAGAATTAGATTCTTCTGCTTGCATGCAGGTGATGGAACTGTGAGCACTGAATAGAATTTGTGGGAAGGTACATTTTAGCTCAACACAGAGAAAAGTTCTTAGCAGCTGGAGCTATACAAGGAGGCAATGGGCATTGTGAATTGACTGCTATTGGACTTTTTTTTAAAAAATAGAAATGGAGTGACTACTTTTCAGGGTTGGTGTAGGTTGTATCCATGCTTTGGATAAAATTTGTGATGTTCTCTAAATGATCTCTGAAGTCCACTCTACCTCTAAGATGCTTGGATCCTATAATATCTGTTTCCAGATCTCCCATTCACTCACTATTTGACATTTGGCATGTTACTGTTTTAACTTCACTGGTCTAATTTGCGTCATTTGTAAAATTAGGGGGTTGAACTAGGTGATCTAATTTAATTCAACAAACATTAATTAAGCACCAATTATCTGAAAGGCATCCTTTGCCAAGCCCTGAGGAGTCAAAGACTAAAAATAATAAAAAAGATAACTTTGGCCCTCAAAGTTCCATCTACTTCTAAAATTCTATGATTTTGTAATTCCCCATTTGTTTTGCCCTATTATTAAAGCTGTGCAGTTATCTAAATTGTATCTTTATGGTGGTAGTAAGGAGTATTTTGTTAAAAAAATGTAACTTTCCATTAACATAATCTTTACAAGTTGTATATCTAAAAATGCACATGTCGCAGTTAATAATCCATTATGAATCTTAGATGAAGCAACATTAGATGTTCGATAAATACTTGCTAATTGATTCATTCATTTGATATGTTTATTATGTTTTAGCTTAACCAAATATATGTAGTAATAGAGAGGCAATGTGGTAAATGGAATCAGAAAGAGTCAGGTTCAAATCCTGTGCCTGGAACAGAGTGGCTGTGGGAAAAGAGGGCAGTAATTTAAATTTTCAGTATTGTTAATCATTCTCTGATCCTGATTGCAGAAAAGGTGCAGGTCTACCCAAAAGAAGGAGTTTCTTCATCAGGAGTCCAAATGTCAGTGAAAACATAGATCCAGTCCTGTCCCATTCCATGTTTGAGTTGTATGTGTTATACATGTTTATGTATCTCTATTGCCTCCCCGTTTCAACGAAAAATCCTTAAGAAACATGGTTCAGTGAAATGTATCAAGTTGGAGAACCTGGATTCAAATCTGCATTTGTTACCAAGGTGACTTTAGTACAATGCCTGACACATAAAAGGTGCTTCGGCAATGTTTGTTGATTGAATGACTGATCCTTAGGTTCCTTATCTATAAAATGGGGTAGGTTGGACTAGATCAGTGGTTCTCAACCTGTAGGTCGCGACCCCTTTGGGGGTGGAATGGGGTTGCCTAAGACAATCGGAAAACACATATTTCCTATGGTCTTAGGAACCGAGACACCGCTCCTCTATCTGTCTCCAGGCAGTCCACCTACATGCAGATACTCCCACATACAAGTATTAAAGGGTCGCGTCATTAGGAAGGTTGAGAACCACTGGACTAGATGATCTCTGAGTTTATTTTCTGCTCTTAGTCTACAGAGACTGTGATCCTTTGGTTGGGAAATGGTCTGTTTTCTTCTCTTAGCTCTCAGCATTTGGCATAGCTTTTGATTGATGGATATCCCAAGGTCTCTAGAATCCAGAGAAAATACTCCAACTGAAACTGTGAGCTTTTTCATAGATTCACTTATTTGCTGTTGTGGCCTTTCATCTGCTGGTCACTTAGCTCACACCTCTGTGCTAGTGGTACAGTGAGAGATCGGTTTCTGACCCCGTGGCAGCACCTGTCGTATATACTATTACAGCTCCTGTGTTCCCCTGGGAAACGAGAATTTTTCAAATGAGCTGCACCAGAGAGTGGAAGCAATGATTCAGTCAGGGACAAAGCCCTGGAGGAGACCACATGTGGAGGGGCTGAGTAAAGTGGGGTTTGTCATGTCCATTTCAGGACTGAGCAGCTCTGGTGGGGCAGTGCAGAGCCCAAGGAGCAGAACATGCTGTGCTGGGTCAGGGAAGAGCTATGGCTGGCTTCAGGCGGGTATGGGAAATCTGCCTAACAACTGGCTGCAGAATACCTGAGCTATTAGTCCTTCACTGTCAGAAGCAATCACATCCACTCAATTTTCAAGCTAGAGGGGAAAAGAGGGAGAAGGGGAAAAAAAGAAAGGAATATCTTTCCCTCCTTCCAGATTAGAAGCCAAAGCTGTTAAAGTGCAGACATCCATCCAAAAAGCATTCTGCTACTTCCAAACTTATAAAGCTCCTTTGCAAGAACAGTCCTGTAGATCAAGGCTTCCTGGATTTTGTACAACACAGCACAGAATATTTTTTTAGAGTTTGTTTTTTTTCCCCCCACCTTCTTTCAGCTTTTCACTTTTATCATATTCAAAAATGGCTGAGCTCTTTCCCTGTTAACTCCTTGGAAAGTGGCTCCATCTGCAAATGCCCTCACCAGAACTCAGGATTGATTTAACCTCTGTTATCTGTATGATTAGCTCAGTCACAGTGCAGATAGTGGGCGCTTATCGGCCCATTAAAGAGTCAAAGAATGCTGTTACCAGTTTTTTATCTTGAAAATGCACACAAAGCCCTGCTGATTATTCTATTAATTTGTTAATGAACCTGTCTGGTAGACAGATTCTCCATTCCTTTGGAAGGCTAGGTAGGGAATTGGGCATTTCAAGGGGTTTAGGCCCAGGGTTTCACATGTTAGAAGTGCCCGTGGGTGGCAAGATATACTTCTCATTCCCCTCTTCCTCCCTAACTGGGGTACTTGACACATACAAAGATGGAAACAGAAATGAGGTTAGGGCAATAAGAACTGAAACACTGTACATGAATGTAGTGTGTGTGTGTGTGTGTGTGTGTGTGTGTGTGTGTGTGTATAAAATCCACAGAATAAAGATGAAACATTAAATTCTTACTTGGGAAAAGAAGCCAGGTTTATAGGTTAACTTTCTCTCAGCAGTCTTGGGTATTTTTAGAACACCAAGCTGACCAGAACTCTGAGGTG
Source organism: Pseudocheirus occidentalis (assembly GCA_028646575.1). Lineage (NCBI taxonomy): Eukaryota > Metazoa > Chordata > Mammalia > Diprotodontia > Pseudocheiridae > Pseudocheirus > Pseudocheirus occidentalis. The sequence continues at coordinate 138,245,646 of CM053596.1, read as the reverse complement.
AATGGCTCTTTCCTGCCTTTTTCCATAGAAAAGGGAGAGGCAGCTTAATGTAAGAGTAAGTGGAGATTCAGAGGTTTTCTCTTACCACCATGAATACACAGTATTATATAATATAAAGTCTGTATATTTTCTAGGACTTGGGTCTTGACATATGCAGATGACTTTTCTCATTACCAGTGAAAATGACTCCCCCAAGCTTTGTACCTGTAACAGGGGTGAGCTCTTGGGAGAGGAGAGTTGTTCTAGCTTCAGGCTTTAAGAGAGAACACACGTGATCCCAGCCACTTTCTGAAGAAGTCTTCCTGAAGGAAGTCTGGAATCACTGCCCTCTCTGGAGGTCTGGAGTAGGAAATACCACTCTGCTCTCTTAAGCACTCTACCCAATCATTCTCTTTAAGAAAGAGGAGAATCTTATGCAAAGCCTATGTTACCACATACAAAACTGACTCTTTTCACACAAGTTGTACTGAGGTAACTAGGTGGTGCTGGACCTGGAGTCAGGGAAACTCATCTTCTTGGGTTCAAATCCAACGTTAGTCATTTACTAGCTGTGTGACACTGCACAAGTCACTTAATACTTCTTTTTTTCTCAGTTTCCTTCTCTATAAAATGGGCTGGAGAAGGAAATGGCAAACCATGTCAGTATCTTTCCCAAGAAAACCCCAAGATTGGGTCATAAAGAGTCAAACATGACTGAAATGACTGACCAATAACAACCTACTATAAGCCTGTTCATGAAAGAGCAACAACTGTGTTTTCTAAGCCTGTGCCAGTGGAGGGCTGCATAGGGCGGCTAAAAAGACAATGGATTGGGAGTCACAGGTTCAGCTATCAACTCCGGTTCAAATCCTATCCTTTCCACTTCCTACCTAGTGACCTTGGATGTTTAACATGTCTGAGCTTCGGTTTCCTCATATATAAAGTGAGAGGACTGGACTAGGTTCTTCTCCATTCTAAATTTGTGCTCCCTAGCTGAAAAACTTTCTAGTACAGTGAGCAGAAGAGTGTGTGTGTGTGTGTGTGTGTGTGTGAGTGAGAATTTTCACCTCATGGCCAACTTCCCTAAGCTTATTTAGGTCACTTCCTCGTGAGTGCTATACACACACACACACACACACACACACACACACACACAGAGTCCCTCCCACCCTATTAAAGAAAATTGAGTCTCCCCCACCAAATTGTGAATACTGTCTCTTAAGGTATGAAGGGTTTCTGTTATGATTGGTGGAAAGAGTATCCGTACTGATGAGATTATACATCTTCAGAATTCATTTGAATCTAAATGGAATATTTTCACTATATACATAGTACTATGCATGGAGTATAAGCTTTTCTTGTCCTCATGGTATTTGGGGCTTTTTCATCTGTCTATTCTCACCGTCACATATACTGAAAACTTCTCAAGAGTAGGGAACCATGTCTTTCTACAGTGGGCGTGCACAGTGTTTGATTGATGTAATTGACTGACTGGTATCATTGGCCTCCTGTGGCAGGGCTAGGTGAAATGTGAGCCCTCTGAAGCTCCAAGGAATTCATCTGCTGATGAATGAAGGCTGAGTCCCCCTTCACAGTTTGCCATGCCAGTCCAAGGGAGAATGGCTTAAATAATGGAAGAGCAACCAAAGTAATCACTGGGCAGTTCCATTGGATTCCGACTAGAGCTCAAACCATAGATTAAACCATCAGTGATTTATAGGAAAGCAGTAGTTCAAGCATAAGGGATTCATTTAATCATTCCCCATCACTGCTGTTGAGAGTTAACAAATAAAACAGAAATGAGAAACACGTGAAGAAGGGAATGATCCATATTAAAGGAAAAGTACCCAGAGAGGAACTCGCTATATATGGAGAGAGCTGAGTGCATCATTTCCTTTCATAGACATTGAGAATGTTCTGTGCATCAGGGCATTATCCCAAGGGGAAGCAACCATTGCATTCTCTTCCTTTACTGCATTGTTGAGCACATCCACATAGCTTATGAGCTTAGTACAAAGAAGTTAATCACCTTTTCAACAGTCATAACCAAAGTGTTCACTAATGGGTTGGTACACAAAAGAGATGTTTCACCTTAGGCAAGTCACCTACCCCTGCTGAGCCTTAGATTTCTCATTTATAAAATGAAGCTCTGCCTAATTCACAGAATTGTTAAGGAGTAAATAAAATACTCTTGGTGAAAGCTTTTCCAAAAACATGAAGTACTATATAAAAGGAAAACATTATGCTTCTGAAAAGCTTTCATGAACAATATTTCATTTGGCCCTCACACATCTGTGATTCCAAATATATGGATCAGTTGTAGATGTAGTCAGGTGGGGGATCATGGGACCCTAATTGATTGATTCTCCCCTGCCCCCCACTCATTTCAGATAGGACTGGAAAATGTAGAAAAACGGGTAATAGATAGTGAAGTATTTGTATCCTGTTTTAAAAAACATTATTAATCAAATTCTAAGTGGTTTGTTTTGCATTGTTTAAAGGGTATGAGACCTTTATTGGCTGAACTATTCATATATTAAGTTATTTCCCCCCCACAAATAACCACAGCACATTGGCAAGGAAGCACACACGCATAGAATGGATGCACCAACAGAGGGGCACGTTACCTCCGTGGAGGTACAAAAAGAGGCAGAGGAAAACACACGGCCATGAGAATTCACATTATTAAAACTGTAACTTCCTGATGTTTTGTTTGATTTTTTTCTCTTCTCCTAGTGTTCTCATGCTGTATCCTCCAGTGCTGTGTCACTCTTGGGCAGGTATCTATGCCAGATTCTTTGCACCTGCTCCTCCACAAATCAACTCCATAGCTGGACTCTCTAGACCTGTTTTCTATTGGACCCCTTATATCCCACTGGTGGGTAAGTTGGCTGCTTTGATTCAAGACTCCATTCCTAATAATGGAGAGGGAAGAGGAGGGAAATGGAAGAGAAAAATTTCTTCCTCCTTTGTTCTCTGGAAGATGTCTAAAGGAAAAGAAGAATGATTCCCTCTCAAGAGTTGGGTTCTTCTTCTATAGCTAACTTTCTACTCTACTGTAAGAGAAAATTCTTTTTGACTTATTCTGTAAGGAGCGTATATATCTTCAGAGACTTCTGAAGGCACACTAGGGGTATAGCTATCCTTAGGAAATAGTCATCCTATACGTCCATAAAACTGATAGAGGAGCTAAAAGATCAAAGAAATGTCAATACATACATACGTATATATGCATACATATATGTGTATATATAATTTGTTTCCTTTACAAGCTGTGAATGGGTCATTACCAGTTTCCCATGCTTGAAAATGTGCAAATGGGTCATTCAGCTTGTGAGCCATTCAGGTTATCACACCCTTTACAAAGTGTAAAATGACCTACTCAAAATCTAAGAGGGGAAAATTCATTTTGCCTTTTGTAGATGTGACTAGGTTACTCTTCTTATTTTATTTTATTGTTATCTGCTTCTTGAATTCTGCAGTCTCATCTAGTGAGTATTGGGGATTCAGTTGATCAGAGGTCTCTTGATCAATCCCCTCACTATAGTGTTATTAATTTCTCTATTTAAAATATTGATATTAACATTATTAATAACAACAATAATATTTCTACATTTATCTTCAATATTTGGATCTTTCATTTTTCCACAACTGCTGTTCCTCCTCTAAAGTGCTGGAAATAAGAAAAAATCTTATGTTCCATCCTTCATTCCTTTTTTAGTATCCATCTGTACTAGGGAAATAGTATCCATAAGTAGTTTGGTCACCAAAGCACTTCCATGCTCCAGAGTGATGTAGAATTCGAATTTTACCCAATAGACATTTCTTTTGATAGACTTTGTAGCATGTTGAATCCATCAGTCAATCGATATTTATTAAGCACCTACTATGTGCCTGGCACTCTGTTAATCCCTGGAGGTACAAAAAGAGGCAGAGGACAATTCCTGCCCTCAAGGAACTTAATCTAATGGGGAAAACAAATTATACAAAGCTAGCTTATACAGGATGACTAGGAAGTAATTAACAGAGGAGAGGCAGTAGAATTTATTAGGATTGGGGAGGGCTTCCAGTTAAAGAAGTAGTTTTAGTTGGAATTTAAAAGAAGCTAGGGGAGGTCAGTAATTGGAGGGAGGGAGGAAAAACATTCCTGGCAAGGTGGAGGGGGTATTGCCACAGAAAATTCTCAGAGGCAAGAGATGGAGTGTCTTATTCATGGAACAGTCAGAAGGCCGGTGTCACTGGATGGAAAAATACATGTTATGGGGTAAGATGTAAGAACACTGGGAAGACAGGAGGGGTTAGGTAATGAAGAGTTTTGTAAGTCAAACAGAAGATTTTGTATTTGATCCTGAAGGCAATAAGGGGCTACTGGAATTTATTGAGCAAAAGAGTGAACATGGTTGGACTCGTGCTTCAGGAAAATCACTTTTGTAGATGAATGGAGGATGGATTAAAGTAAGGAAAGAATTGAGGCAGTCAGGCCCACCATCAGGCCAGATGTGGGGCAATGAGGACCTGTTTAAGGGTGATGGCAGTGTCACAGGAGAGAAGGAAACATATTCAAGAGATGTTGAAAAGGCAGTTGAGAGACCTTGATGAGACTGGATACAGAGGGGGAGAAGAGTCCAGGATGATTCCTAGGTTGCAAGTCTGATAGACTGGAAGGACGGTGTCTGTTCTCTATAGTAATAAGGAAGTTGGAGGGGGGGGGAAGGCAGGCAGTTGGAGATGTGAGTTTCCAGGTCAATGGAGAAAGCGATACAGGATAGATAGATTTAAGAGTCTTGAGCAGAGAGATGGTAATTAAATCTGTGGAAGTTGTGGAGATTACCAAATGAATCAGTATAGAGGGAGAAGAAAAGAGGGCCAAGAATAGAACCTGCACTTAGAGGGTGTGATTTGGATGAAGGATCCAGCAAAGGGGGCATTGAAGGACCAAATAGTTAGGAGGAGAACCAGGAGTCAGTTGAATCCCAAAAACCTGGAGAGAAGAGAATCTCAAGAAGAAAAGACTGGTTGTCAGTGTCAAAGGCTGCAAAGAGAGTGTGGGGATTGAGAAAAGGCCAGTAGATTTAGAAACTGAGATATCATTGGTAAATTTGGAGAGAACGTGTTCAGTGAAATAGTAAGGTTGGAAGCCAGATTGTAATGGACTAAGAAAAGAGTGGAGGACAGTACGTATTTTGGATATCCTTTTCAAGGCATGCTGGATCAGTTGAAAAAAAAAGGCTTAGTTTTTAAGACTGCCTCTGGCACCTACTGTGTGACCAGAGGCAAGCAATGTGTCCTCTATAAACCTCATTGTATTCATCTGTAAAATGGAAGATAATAATATGTATAGTATCCACATAGTGGGTTTTTTTCTGAAGCTCAGATAAGATTGATTATATATGTGAAATGTTTTGAAAATCTCAAAATATTCTACTTAAGTATGAATTTGAGGTTCAGGGTAGAGCGATTATGTTATATGCTGGACTAGAAATCAAGAAGACCTGTGTTGGAATTCTCCCTCTGATATTTACTTAGCTACGTGATCATGAGCAAGAAGCTTAGTATTGCTAAACCTCAGGCATTCTCTAAAATGGGGTCTACATCACTGAAAGTTCCCACACCAAAGAAATCATGGATTTTGACATGCTGGCATACTACTAAATTCCAGACTATAAAATTTTAAAAGTTACTGAAAAAGCATTTCTCCATATTACATACATTTCCTCCCCCCTCACAATTTATAGTTCCATAGGGAGTAAAGACTCCATTCTGTCTGCCTCTGGGACATCTACTTGTACTGAAATTGATTTGGGGTTTGTAAGTCTGATTACTATAGTAGCATAATTACTTATATTATCTATTCTGAATGCCTTTATTTTACAGATGTGAAAACAGAGGAATAACTGACTGTACAAATGAAGCTAGTTAGTGGCAAAACCAGATTGTGGGTCTCCTGACCTCTTGACTAGTTAGTTATCTTTCCACTAAAATTATCCCATTAATTAGCTCTACTATTTAGGAAGACAAAGCACTTTCTTGCAATAGTTCCAATGTATTTAGCATTTGATAAAGTGCTTTCCTCCCAACAACTTTGTGAGGGAGGCATACTATGTGTTTTTTTTTTTGAGGTAGCTAGGTAGTACAATGGATAGAGTACTGGGTCAGGAATCAGGAAAAACTGAGCTCAGATCCAGTCAGAGACACTTACTAGCTATGTGATCCTGGGTAGGTTGCTTAACCTATGTCTGCCTCAGTTTCTGTAAAGTGAGGATTGTAATACCTACCTCACAGGGTTATGAGGATCAACTGAGGTAACATTTGGAAAATGTTTTGTACAGTGCCTGGCGTTTAATAGGTATTACTAGTACCTATCACTAGTAGATATTGTACATAGGTACTACTAGTAACTATATACTAGTAGATAAATGCTTATACCTTTCCCTTCCCCTTTTGGGGGCAAGATTAAGATATGTGGTTTCATTAGCATAGAGAGCACCCAGTATAGAAGCTCCTTCCCCCATTGGAGACTGAAACTGAACTATAACTTATAGCTACACACACTGGCCTGGGCTGCTGCGAAGGCATCTGACTCTCATGGTTGCATGTCTGAAGCAAAAATATTGGGTGCTGAGAAGGCATCTGACTCTCATGGTTGCATATCTAAAGTAGAAATCTAACCCAGTTCTTCCTGACTTTGCCCTCTGTCCACTATTCTGTGTTGTCTCTCTGAGATTCTTCCCACTTTAGAGATGGGGAAACTGAGTCCTAGAGAGGATGAGTGATACTTGTCTAAGGACACAAGGTTATTAAACCATGAACCCAGTAAGTTCTTGAACCCAGGTTTCCTAACTTTAGGGTCAGTGCCCTTTCTATTGCACCATTTTGCCTTCCTAGTATTTGGTAAATTAACTCTCCCTTCTATCTGATGTCATAAACTCTGCCATGTTTCATTTGTAAGAGATTTCAAAAGCACTTCATAATAAAAGATGTCATATTTCAAATGCTTCACTAAAGTAAGATAAAACTTTTTAGCCTGTTCTCAGATATAACCTAACAGGCAATCAACAATGCTTCCTCAGTACTGGCTAGGTCAGAAAATAAATATCAGCCTTGTGTTCCACTGAAACTTCAATATGGGATGCACATGGTCAGTAGGTGTTAAATTTATCTAGAAGCTATATTTGAAAAAAAAAAGAGCTTCCTTATGTATGAATCCTTGCTAGTTCAGAGATGAGATTTTCTCTAACTGCTGCCTCTGCATCTTGAGATAACCTTTGATCACTAGCTCCTTTTCCATGGGAGAAGAAGTAGACAATAACTAAATCAATTGCTACTGGTTCAGATATGGGCATCAATTTACTGGTTCTCTCCCACCACCCCAGGACATGGAAAGTTGCTGCTGCTTCTGCTGCTACTTCAAGCTACATTTTGGGGTAGAAAAGATTCCCAGAGATGAATCATCTCTTCTTTGATTCCCAGAATGTATAGCCATGTTGTATGACTATGAGTCATGTGTTTTTGGCCACAATATTCCTTCAGATATGGGTCTTAGAAGGATTAAGTCTCTTATTAAAATGGATAAAATGTGAACAGAGTCATAAGTAGGCAATGTGGTAACCTGGGTATGGACCCAAAATGATATTCAATCAGCACAAACCGTACTGTCAGTTGTGGGTGGGTACACAAATGTGAAGCTGTTGATGGGGAGGACAATATGGGAGTTGGGGACAAGAGATTACACCCTTCTGTGTTCTCATAGCTTCTCATTTTAACTAATCATCCTTACTAAATTAGGTGTTGAACAGTACTGTCCTTATGCTGCTGAAGTGATATAAGTGTTACAGGAACCCTCTAAACACATCACTTTGTGGCAAAGTTCTTATCATTACACCCTAGGTATAGCTTTGAATATGAACCCTAGTTGTAGGGAAGGGGAAGGAAATGTACATGGATGTGAGGTGGGTCAAAAATAGAACGTAGCTCAAGTTCCTAAATAAGTTTCTTAAGAGTTCAGTGTGGAATAAATTGAGGTGGGATGGAGTAAATGATATGCAGAAACAACCACGCAGTCTTGCCAGGTCTGTCACTTCAAATGAACCCTCCTTTAGATGTCCCCTTTTCATCTGCAGTCTGCTGGTCACATGGGAGAAGAGGCTTGAACTCTGCTCTTTAAGTATTCACAGGTCATATATTTGGTTCCTATTGCTGATGGTTTCACACCAGGACTTGAGAAGTCATACTATATAAAGAGTTCCAACTGGGCTTAAATTTGGAAAGAATGTCCTCTTTTACTCCACAGGTCAGATGCTTTCAGATGATGAGTTGTCTACACCTTGTAACCCTGTCCACCTTGTATTATTCCCCTGGCAGCTTTCCTCAAAGATAATTGGAGCTGATGCTGTTTCATCAGGGTTTGGCACTGAAATATGGATTGGGAGAGTCAAAGATCATTCTTTCCAGTTCCTAGGCACAGAACTACCGACCTAGGCTGCAGTCCAGTTTGCTAAGTAAGTCTGAGCAGAGTCCCCAACTACTGCAAGAATTTTCTAAAAAATGATAGCTGTCCAAAAGTGGATTGAAATGTCTCCAGAGATTATTCTGAAATTGGTCAAACTGGTATTTATCTCATGTCTCCTAAAGCAGCAAGCTCTTGAGGTCTTTAAACAGAGGATAAAAGGCCATGGGGTGAGTATATTGTATTGTTGTACCTTTTAACCTTGGGTCCTCAACCCTGAACCACTTTACAGAAAATTTTTACAGGACACAACATTTTAAACCTGAAGCCCTTTCATGAGGAAAGCTACAAATAGAGAATGTCAAGTTTTCTTTATCCTTCCTGCATCCTGCTCTCTTCTTACTCCAGCTGTATATGGTTCCTAGTCCCTCTGCAGATCTGCCAAGATTTTAAGGGCTGGTGATAAAGAGGATGGATGAGTTTGTGGTAAGGAATTTCAGTATTTTAGTGGTCCACAGTCAACTTTAGGTTGGGAAATACTGTAGTTGTAGAGAGGATTTCTTTTTCATATATAGCTTGGCCTAGAATCAGATTGTCCCTAAGGTCCTTATAAATTTCAAAAGTCTGTGCTTCCTTATAGATGATATCACTACAGGTAATTGTCATCTCTGCAGTTGAGAATGAAAAGGCCAGTAGTGGGCTGATCCTGATCTACATTGAACAGGAGACCTATCCTTTGGACAATCACTGCAGCTGCTAGTTAGATGGCTTAAATCCGATAGCACACCTTTGGACAGATCTTGACTCAGTGAGGCCATGACACAAAACACCCGGGAAGTTCAACTAGGCTGGTAACAAACCTAATAAAAATCCAGCTGTGGAACCTGCAGCTCCTTTGTGTTGTTTGTTCTAACGCCTTTTAACTTTGAGAAATGTCTTCCTCTAATAGTTTTTTTTAAAGTTTTATAAATTTTATCAACATATTGTTTTAAAATCAAATGAAAGCTAACTAAAAAAATAAAAATTTAATTAAAAAATTTAAAAATCAAATTGAAAAAAATCTTAACAGAATTAAGCAACACATTTACTCAGTGTGACAGTATATGTAATATTCCTCATTCGTATGCCCCCCAACTCTCTGCAAAGAAGGAATGATACTACATTTACTCATTTTTTTTCTTTAGGGATCACCTCTTTTACTTACACACACACACACACATTACATATATATGTATATATACACACACACATGGATAGATAGATATATAATGTATGTACACATTACATGTATAGTATATGTACATTATATATCCATACACATATGTACATATTGTATATATGTGTGTGTACGTGTGTGTGTGTGCAATGTGTGCATATATGTATATGTATGGCTATATAATGTATACACATTATATATACATATATATAAAATCAAAGGATATATATATAAAATGTGTGTATACATTATATAGCCATACATATAGATATAGATATATATGTAGTATGTGTGTATATGACTTATCCCCAAATCTTAATTGTGTAGAATAAGTCAAATCTAATAAGCTAAAATGAAATAGAGAAAGGTACAAGTCCTAGACTTGGGTCTAGAACATGAAGTGTCTATATTCAGAGTCGAAGAGGTATGGTTCATGTGGGGGAAAATTCTTAGAAGTTTTGTGGGCTGCAAGATGAATAGGAATCAATGGTGTGGTATGGTAACCAAAAAAATCACTTCTTAGCTCATATTATTAGATAAATGGTGTCCAGGAAAAAAAATCCTGCTGTTTTGTGCCTTGGTAAGAACACAGCTGTAGCACTGTGTTCAGTTTTGAGCAGGATACTGAGAAGCTTGATAGTTTTTAGAACAAGATGAGCAGGATGGTGAGATGATTAGAAGCTGTTGTAAGGGGATCAGCTAAAAGAACAGAGGATGCCAATGTGGCATAAAGCATGGATCTCTGAATTTGCCATCAGAAGGACTGAGTTCAAATCCCCTTCTATCACTTGGGATGGCCTCGGGAAAGTCAGTTATAACTTGTAGAAGAGAAAATCCCAGTCTTCAAAGGATAAACATCTTGGTGTACTTGAAGGGCTCTGACTCAGAGGAGGAATCAATTTTGTTTTGCTTGGACATAGAGGGCAGAACTAAAAGTAATCCATAGAAGTAATAAGAGGGAGGCAGATTTGGGGTAAACATACAGGAAGAGTTGCTATAATTAGAAGTGTATTGGGCTGCTTGACGAGGTAATGAGTTCCCTGACACTCCAGGTTTTCTAGGGGAAGCAGTATGACCACTGGCCAAGGGTGTATTGTGGAAGAGATGCTATAAATACTAGTTTACCCAATTTCACAGTTACCTACACCATCTAGCTCCTTGATCCTACAGAGAAAGGCGGGGTGCAGGCTGTGCTATCCCCACACCTCTCCATCTCAACACTACTTGATATTTGAATCTAAAGGTTAATTAAGTGCAGCTGCCAGGAGGAAAGGCCACAATCAATTACCATGTCTTCTTGTCCATTTCAGCCCATTCTTAATTATGTTCATTGGCTTTGGGGAAGGAGGTCTTCAGGCAAGGTTTCAGGGAAAGAGGCTATTTTTTTTGAATCCCCATCCGCTCCCTAAGCTACTACAGTCATTTCTATCATCACATAGCATCCAATTACCTGCCACCAGAGAAGAGCAGAGGGAGTGGCAAGAGAGTTTCTGGCCTTAAGTGCAAAGGAAAATAATTCTTTGGCAGCCACCAGTGGGCATGCTGCCAGAGATGTTCCTGTAGGTGCCCTATCCATGGTATTGCCCCAGCACAGATCCAGCTGCTTCATATACAGCATTCCATGCCCCTGGAAAGATGAAGAGTGACTCATAGCAAACACACTTAGCTGCTTCCATCCACTTGTGTGCTCTTTCCAACACCAGTGGCTGGACACACACGAAGCTTTTTGTCATAATTAACTGTTTAAAATTCCACTGGTGTTAATCGAAGCAGCCGAGGACTTTGTTCTCATTAAGGAGGATCAATTCCTGTTGAATATTTACCTCCAGGGGCAGATGTGGTTGGAATGCGTTGATGATTTCTCTCTGCTGTGCCAAAGATAATGCGTGGTTGCTGCTATAGGAGCACAGTCACTTGCCTGTAATCAGTCAAGATAACAAGCAACAGCTCCTCACAGGGATGCTGGGTAGTCTACATAAATATACATAGAGAGACAGATTCACCAATGCCTGCCCATCTCAATGAGCCATGCTCGGGGTTGGGTCGTCCCTAAACTGAGAAGGGATGGGAAGCTTAGCACAAGATTTAAACTCTCCAACAGGCTTCTCTTCCTCCCTTTTCCTTGCCATGCCAGGACAGATGCATACTTTCTGTAATGTGTATGCAGGCTACAGCCAAGTTCACTTAAATAACTTCTACTCCCCCAACACCTTACATCTTCTCCACCTCATTTCCCTAGTTCAAAGTTGTTTGCCATGATAATAAATCTTTTACAAATGAGTTATTATGCATGAAAGAAAACGTAGGGGACTAGATGTAAACCTTTCCACTCTCCATGTTATCAGACATGAACAAGTCAATCCTTTAAAAAAAATGAAAGATCTTTAAGGTAAAAACAAAGAGGAAAAAGATCTGAAAAGGTAGATAGGAATACTGACCTATGTGAGAAGTAGGGAGGATATGACAGAGAAAAGAAAGAGAAGGACTATTGGACATTGAGAGATAAATAATAGCCTTGGGTTCTTTGCCAAGAGAAGGGAGTTAGACCAACAGATAATGAAGCAGTTGCTTATCTTCCAAGAAAGGATAATGTATATTCAAAGGTGTTACCAGGTGAGAGATCATCCAGGAAGGATCAGAAGAAGAGGAAAAGTGAGATGGTGGTTGGTGAATGGTAGTTGGTGAAGTAGAGAGGCCTATTAGTGGTAATGAGAAGGTCCCTTTCTTCCTGGGGATACATATGCATCTACCATGTCTGAGTACTTCTTTATACTAGTAAAATATGATGACTCCTCTCTAGCTCTGGTGATTCACATGATCACAAATGATATGGTCCTCCCTAAACTACAAAGAATTCCTCACAATAAGTTTTGAGTAGGAAACTGAAGATACTATGAGATTTGATTTTTATTTATTAGTTTTTTGTGATTGCTGCTCACTGATAGAAAGGACTTCAGAAGGGAAAAGCAGATCTTAACCTCTCATTAATAAGATGATATCTGATAATAGGATTTGTATTTCCGAAGCATGGTATATATAATAGCCTTAATTAATGAAATAAAATGAATTCCCCTGAATTGGTAACATTATTTGAAATCACACTGTATATTTCCATTGGGCTGGAACCAATAATAAAATTTTACATTAATATAATTTTAACTTCAAATAATGTGAATTTGAGTACATGCAAATATATCAGAGGATTCCTTATTCAAAATAGTTGGGATTAATTAATATTTATTTATTGCCTATTATGTGTTAGGCATTGTTCTGAGAACAAAAAGAGGCAAAAACCATTCCCTGCCCTCAAGGAGCTCACAATCTAAAGGAAGAGATAATATGTAAACAAATATATACTAAACAAGCTATATGGGATAAACAGAAAATCAGAAACTGAGGAAAGTCACTAGAATTAAGACAATTTGGGATAGATTCTGAGTAAAAGATGGGATTTTAATTGGGACATCCTTAAAGGAAACCAAGGAAGCCAAGAAGCAGAGTGGAAGATGGAAAACATTCCAGGTATGGGAGACAGCCAGAGGAAAAAAACTCAGAGCTGAGAGACGGAGCATCTTATTTGTGGAACATCCAGGATGCCATTGTCACTAGATTGAAGACTATATGGCAGGAAGTAAGGCCTAAGAAGACTAGAAAGGTAGGAAGGGGCTAGGCTATATCCATGGTTTTCTTTGCCAGGTAGAGAGAAAATCACTCTGGCAACTGAATGAAGGATACACTGGAGTAGGGAGAGACTTGAGGCAGGCAGGCATAGCAAAAGGCTATTGCAATAATCCAGGTGTGAGGCAATGAGGGCCTGTGTTAGACTGGTGGCAATGTCAGAGAAAAGAAAGTAGCCTATTCGGGGTCTAATTATAAAATACAAGAACTGCCAGGTATGCTCCTGACAAGGACCTGAAATCTTCTTAATGTAATAAGAGAGCTTTAAACTAGAAATTAAGGCTAGGGAAAATGCTTATATAGAGCTATCAGACTAAATTCTAGACAGTATCCACAACACAGGAAGAATAGTATTGGAAATATCCAGACATTCACAGAGGACAAAGTCCAAAAAAGTAGTCAGAAATGAAACACAAGAACTCAGACATCTGAGGACAAGGGTTACTTTTCTAAGCATAGGGAACTCACCAAGCAAATTAAATTTAAACTACACGGGTGCAGAGGAAGGAAGCAAGGACATGACAGGAAGTATGAATTTTGAAACACTGCAGTCTTATAAGAATGATGTCACCAGTGCTAAAGCTCAAAGTGATCTGAAGCTGATGAGGCAAGCTAAGGACTTCAACAACAATAAAAAAGGAATTTAAAAAAAATCTATATTAGGGAAGAGATAGAATGACATAATGGATAACACCGATGAAAATTCTGGGAAGTTGTAGATTCAAGTCCCACCTCTGGCATGAGACTGACTGTATGAGGATGAGAAAGTTGCTAAATCTCTTGATGCAAGTCTTGAGAATAAGTTGCAAGTACCCTTTTGAAGTTGGGTAAATGTCCTGATTTTCAAAACAAAATTGAAAGCTGAGTTCACAAATGTCATGTTCACGAACTTGACTTTGCTTCCTGATAAAATTCTAGAGTGTGGTCATTTAAGAAATTGGCAATGAACAACTAGAAAAGGAAACTTTAATTACAAAGAGCCAGTATGGCTTACTCAAGAGGAAACAATGAAAAGATAACATCATTTTATTTTAGACAAGATTATGAAACAGGTTTATCAGGGACATGGTGTAGGTATGGTTGATCTACATTTTAAAAGAACATTAGACAGAATCTCTCATTTTTTCCCCTTGGAGAAAAGAAAGGGAAAGACTGACTATGTGTAGTTCGTGGATTCAGCAAGTGTTAAATGATAAAATCCAGAGATCTGTCTTTAATGCCATGAGGGAACTTGGAGGAAGTTTTCTAGTTGACTGTCCAAGGGATTTATATTTGACTTTGTGCTGTTTATAAATATACATATGGCATCCTTATCAAGTTTTTTGGGGGAAAGAAAATTAGGACAGGTAGATATCATATTACACAATGAGCATGATTCCAGAAGGTCTCAAGAGGATAAAAGAGTGAACCAAATCAAATAAGTGATAAGTAGAAAGTCTTATATTTAGGTTTAAAGAAACCAGCCAACCAACCAACCAAAGACCACAGCTGTTTAGCTAGATAATGCAATAGAAAAGGAATGATTGGAGAGATGGTAACATCTACATCCTGATTCATGTCTTTGACAAAGCTTAGAACATGAGGAGGTCAAAAGTAACTACTCAGATACTGAAGAGAAAGATGAAGAGAATAAAATGATGATGATGACTTGAACTAGGGAGTATTTGTGGCAGATGACAAGGGGGAAGAGAGTGACTTCAGTGATTTTGGAGGATTTGGATAAATGGAAGCTGCCAGTCAGGAGAAATCCAGTTAAGAAGAAAAAGCTTCTACTGCCAAACTCAAAGCAAAGTCCCATTGAAAGGGTGTATGAAACAAAAGCAAGCCTTTGTGGAAATAGAACATGAGCAGGAGACAGAAATAGTGTCTAGACACCAGACTAGTTGATAGTCTTTAGGCATTTTGTAAATAGAAAGAAATAGGAATAAGTGTTCTGAACTCCTTACTTTCATTTTCCTGATCTTTTTATTTATTTATTTAGGGAAGCAATTGAGGTTAAGTGACATGCTCAGGGTCACACGACCAGTAAGTGTCAAATGTCTGAGGCTAGATTTGAACTCTGGTCCTCCTGACTCTAGGCCAATGCTCTATCCACTGCATCACCTAGGTGTTCCTGATTTTTCTAGATTTTAAAAGATCCTCACTCTCCTATTTTGTGTTTAGGGCTTTGTTTTTAAATAAATACTCCTTGTGATCCAAATACTTATATATTTCTTCTATTTGGAGACTGGAGAAAATCTTACATTTTGATCCAGGTTTTCACACGAGAAGCAGATGCATTAAAATAACAGTTGGACTCAAGAAGGCCACTGGGTGAGGTCAGGCTTGTGGACAGAAACATCTCTGTGGGGGAAAAGCCAAGGTGGTACAGTAAAAGCAAGCACTTGCTTGAGATCTCCCCCAAACTCCTCAAAATACCTATTAAAATGACTCTAAACAAATTCTAGAGCAGCAGAATACACAGAATGACAGACTTAAACAAATTTTCAGTCCAAGACAACCTGGAAGGTTGATAGGAAAAGTCTGTTGCACCAGGCTGAGAGAGAAGCACAGTCTAGTGTGTACCAGACCAGCACAAACCAGGCCCCAGCAAACCTAGAGCAAGGTTCAGGGCACTGAATCACTGGCAGCTGTGGAAGTTTCCAGACTTCTCAACCACAAACACTAAGGACAACTTAGAAGGTTAGTAGGAAAGTCCTGTTGTATCTGGGTGAGAGAGGAGTGGAGTCTGGACCAGTCCCAGGGCAGTGGAGACAATGGTAGCAGCAGCAGCAGTGGTTGCTTCCAGAGCTCTTGACCCACAGATGGTGTGGGGATCAAACAAATGATCAGAGGGGGATTTCAGGGATCTCTGCTGACTCTGAGACAGGATTCTCTTGCTTTGCTCATGTTTGGATTTGGGCCACAGTTCTGGGTGGTAGTCCTGGGGTGAGGAAGAGCACTGGGGTAGCAGAACTTGTTGCTGTGGTAGAAAGGGAATCATACTTACAGTTTCAACGTAGAAAAGAGTGCTTGTGGTTGCTCACAGACCAGAGCACAGGTCAGGAGAAGAATAAAAACTTCTCCTTTGATCATACCACCATGAAAGAACTAAAAATGTACAGGTCTCTAGAAATACCTCTCAAAAGAGCTGCACAAAATCCTCTGAAGCTTGGGACACTACACCCTCCACATTGGAAGAAGGGTCCTACCTTAACAAAGAGCTCAAAAAGGTAATTGTCTGGGAAAATTAGTAAACAGTGGAAAAAATAAATCAGACTATAGAATCTTACTTTGGTGACAAGGAAGGTAAAAAATACAACCAGAAGAAGACAACAACATCAAAGTTCCTACATCCAAAGCCTCCAAGAAAAATGTGAATTTGTCCTAGGCCATGAAAGAGCTCAAAAAGTATTTTGAAAATCAAGTAAGAGAAGTAGAGGAAAAATTGGGAAGAGAAAGGAGAGTGATGCAAGAAAATCATGAAAAATGAATCAAGAGTTTGCTAAAGAACACCTCAAAATAGAGACTAAGCCAAATAGTAAAAGAAGTTAAAAAAAAAAAACCAATGAGGAGAAGAATGCCTTAAAAATGAAATGGCCAAATGGAAAAGAAGATTTAAAAGCTCACTGAAGAAAATGATTCCTTAAAAATGAGAATGAAGCAAATGGAAGCTAATGACTTTCTAAGAAATCAAGAAATTATAAAATGAAACCGAAAAATGAAAAAAAAAACATAGAAGACAATGTGAAATATCTTATTGGAAAAACAACTGAGCTGGAAAATACATCCCAGAGAGATAAGTTAAAAATTATTGGACTTCCTGAAAACCATGGTAAAAAAAAAGCCTGAGCATCAATTTTCTAGCAATTATGAGAAAAACTTTCCTTATATTCTAGAATCAGAGAGTGAAATAGAAGTTGAAAGAATCAACCAATTACCTACTGAAAAAAGATCCCTAAAAGAAAACTCCTAAGAATATTATAGCCAAATTCCAGAGTCCCCAGGTTAGAGAGAAAATATTGCAAGCACCCAGAAAGAAGCAATTAAAGCATCATGGAAACACAATTAGGATAATACAAGATCTAGCAGCTTCTACATTAAGGGACCAGAGGGCTTGCAATATGATATTCTGGAGGTCAAAGAAGCTAGAATTAAAGCTAAAAATCACCTACCCCTAAAAACTGAGTATAATCCTTCAGGGGAAAATGGATATTCAATGAAATAAAGGGCTTTCAAGCATTCTTGATGAAAAGACCAGAGCTGAATAGAAAATTCGACTTTTAAATATAAGACTCAAGAGAAGCATGAAAAGATAAAAAGGAAAGAGAAATCATTAAGGACTTATTGAAGATGAACTGTTTACATTCCTACATGGAAAGATGATATTTGTAAATCATGAGACCTTTCTCAACATACATACATACATACACATAACATACATGTGCATATGTATGTGTATATACACACATATACATATATAGACAGAGGGTACAGAGTGAGTTGAATATGAAGAGATGATATCTGAAAAGTAAAATGAGTGAGAAAGGAATCTACTAGGAGGAGAAAGAGAGAGGTAGAATGTAGTAAAGAATCTCACATAAAAGAGGTAAGAAACAGCTTTTACAATGGAGGGGAAGAGAGTGGAGGTGAGAGGGTATGAGTAAGGAGGGAATAACATACATACTCAATTGGATATGTAAATCTATCACCTTACAAGAAAGTGGGGGGGGGGAATATGAGAGGATGGGAATAAAAGGGATGGTAGATTGGGGAAGTGGGTACTCAGAAGCAAAGATTTTTGAGGAGCAACAGGTCAAAGGAGAGAATCAAATAAATATGGGGTGGTGGTACAAGATGGAGGGAAATATGGTTAGTCTTTCAAAACTTGACTATTATGGAAGTGTTTTGCATGGCTACACATATATAACCTATATTGTATTGCTTGCGTTCTCAATGAGGGTAGGTGGGAATGGAGGAAGGAAGAGAATGAGGAGTTCAGTTTTAAAAACATGTTAAAAACTGTTTTTATATGCAACTGGGAAATATCATATACAGGCAATCAATGCAGGCATTGAAATCTATCTTACCCTACAAGAAGATAGAAGGGAAGGGGATAAGAGAAGGGGGTGGTGGTGATAAAAGGGAGGGCAGATTGGGAGAAGGGTAATCAGAATGCATACTGTCTTGTGGTGGGGGGAAGGGAGAGATGGGGAGAAAATTTAGAACTCAAAATTTTGTAGAAATGAATACTGAAAACTAAAAAAGAGAGAGAAAAAGAAACATTCCTGCAGTCTTAAATTGCATCTCATAATTTCCCACTTGATTTCACTTTTGTTGTCATTTAGTCTTTTAGTCATATCTCACTCTTTGTGACCCCATTTGGGGTGTTCTTCCTTTTTAAATTAAATTATTTATTTTTGCTTTTCAACATTCACTTCCATAAGTTTTAAATTTACTCCTCACTCTCTCCCACTCTTTCCCCAAGATGGCTTGCAATCCAATATGGGCTCTACACATACATCCCTATTAAACACATTTTCATAATAGTCATGTTGCATAGAAGAATTATAATGAATGGGAAAAACCATATGAAAGAAAAAAAAATGAAACGAAACAACAAAGAAAACAGTGTGCTTCATTCTGTGTTCCTACACCACAGTTCTTTCTCTCGATGTGACTGGCATTTTCCATCATGTGTCCTTTGGAATTGTTTTAGTTCCTTGCATTACTGAGAAGGACTGTGTCTATTAAAATCAGTCCTTGCAGAGGACTGTAGGTGTTGTGGCTGTTATTGTGTACAATATTCTCCTGGTTCTGCTCCCCTTACTCAGCATCCATTTATATAAATCTTTCCAGATTTCTCTGAAGTCATCCTCTTCATCATTTCTTGCAGCACTATAGTATTCCATTACATTCATATACCACAATTTGTTTCGCTGTTCCCCAATTGATGGGCATCCCCTCAATGTCCAGTTCTTGGCCACAACAAAAAGACGTGCTATAAATAATTTTGTACATGTGGGTCCATTTCTAATTTTTATGATTTCTTTGGGATACAGCCCTAGAAGTAGTATTGCTGGGTTAAAGAGTATGCACATTTTTATAAACCTTTGGGCATAGTTCCAGATTGCTCTCCAGAATGGTTGGATCAGCTCACAGCTCCACCAACAATGAATTAGTGTTCCAACTTCCCTAAATCTTCTCCAACATTTATCATTTTCCTGTTTTGTCATGTTAACCAATCTGATGGGTGTGATATCGTACCTCAGAGTTGTTTTGATTTGCATCTCTCTAATCAATGGTGATTTAGAGCATTTTTCCATATGACTACAGATAGCTTTAATTTTTTCCTCTGAAAACTGTCTGTTCATATCTTTTGAGGACTTATCAATTGAGGAATGACTTGTATTCTTGTAAATCTGCATCAGTTCTCTACATATTTTGCAAATGAGGCTTTTGTGAGAGACACTGGTTATAAAAATTCTTTCCTAGTTTTGTTTCCTCCTAATCTTGGTTGCACTAGCTTTGTTTGTGCAAAAAAACCTTTTAAATTTAATGTAATCAAAATTATCCATTTTGCAGTTCATAATGTTCTCTCTTATTTTTTATAAATTCTCCCATTCTCCATAAATCTGACAAGTAAACGGTTCCTTGCTCCCCTAATTTGTTTATAGTATAAACCTTTATACTTAGATAGTGTACCTGTTTGGACTATTCTGGTGTACAGTGTCAGACACTGGTCTATCCCCACTTTCTACTGTACTACTGTACTGTACTGTACAGCATTTTTGTCAAACAGTGAGTTCTTATACCAGAAGCTAGAGTCTGGGTTTATCAAAGAGTAGATTGTTATCATCATTGACTACTGTGTTTTATGTACCTAACCTATTCCACTGATCCACTCTATTTCTTAGCCAGTACCAAATGTTTTTGATGATTGCTGCTTTATAATACAATTTAAAATTTGGTATGGTTAGGACATCTTCCCTAGCATTTCTTTTCATTAATTCCCTTGATATTCTGGATCTTTTGCTCTTCCAGATGAATTTTGATGTTATTTTTTTATCTCTAAAAAATAATGTTTTGTAGTTCATTTGGGATTTTCTTGGTGAAGATGCTGGAGTAATTTGTCATTTCCTTCTCCAGCTCATTATAGAGATGAGGAAATAGATGGGGAAGGATATGGCTAGGTAGAATTTTGCTCTGAAAAAGATCTGGAGGTTTTATGAACTGAAAGCTCAATGAGTCTACCATGTTATATGACAAATATAACTAATGTAAGAATTACATTAAGAGAAGAAGACCTAGTAGTCCACTGTGCTTTTCCTATGTCAGATTATATCTGAAACATTTTGGCCAGTTCTGGCTACCACATTTTAGAAAGGACATTAATAAATTAAAGAATTTCCAGAGGAAGGCATTAAAGGTGATAAAGGGCCTTAAGATCTTGATAATAGGGATCAGTTCAAAGGACCAGAGCTTTTAATTCTAGAGAAGAGTTTGGGGTGTTGGGGGTATAACAGAATCTGAAGGGCTGTATTGTTCAGTGGAGATTGGTTCCAGGGCACAGAAATTGATTCAGTGGGTAGAAATTGAGCAGACACACATTTGGCTGGGCTCAGGGTAAGAAAATTTCCTAATACTAATAGCTAATCAAAAGCAGAATTGTCTCTTTTGAGACGTAGTGGGTTCTCCCTATCTAGAAGTTTCCAAGCAAAGGCTAGATGACTATTTGTCAAGTAAGTTATGGAGGGTATTCTTCATTGGAAACAGCATGGACAAGGTGGCCTCCGGGGGCCCTTTAATATGCTATAGCAGAAAGAGTGACAGATTTTGGAGTCAGAGGTCATGGGTTAGAATAGTGGTTTCACACAATTAGTAACTTGTGTGTCTTCTGACCACAAATATAAGCTCTCTGGGCTTCAAGTTCCTAAAGTATAAAATGAGGAGCTTGAGTGAGATAAACTCTGAGGTCGTTTCAAGCCCTAGACCTGTAATCCTATGATCTTACTATTCAACTTTGGATAAAAAGACTTTACTAATCCTTTTCATGCCAGTGCCTTCCTGCTAAATTTATCTTGTATACATCTGGTTTGTACATAGTTGTTTGTGTGTTGGCTCCCCCATTAAGCAGCGACCTCCTTAAGGGCAGAGTCTTTCATTTGTTTTTTTGTTCTTTCTTTGTATCCACAGCACTTAGTGTGGTGCATCGCACATAGCAGGTGCTTCATAAATGCAGGCTGACTTGACTTGATTCCTTAGGGTGGGGACTTATTCTAACACTGTGGACTGCAAAGTGGTTTCATCTA
The DNA here is from genome assembly GCA_028646575.1 of Pseudocheirus occidentalis. Lineage (NCBI taxonomy): Eukaryota > Metazoa > Chordata > Mammalia > Diprotodontia > Pseudocheiridae > Pseudocheirus > Pseudocheirus occidentalis. The sequence continues at coordinate 138,224,036 of CM053596.1, read as the reverse complement.
CTTGACTCACATGTTCAGCAGAACAGGGGGCAGGCATTGTGTTGCCCAGCTCATCCTATCAGAGACTTAGTGCTCTTCTCAGAAATAAATTTTGTGAATCTTACAAAAGATGGATCTTAAATGTTCAAAACAAGTCTACTTTTCAGTCTAAGAGAACACACACACACACACACAATATGACCTAATATTTTAAGAACATTGGAGGGAAACACATACACACTTGTAAGTTAGCAAGAGCAGAGCTGTCAAAGACATGTTCTGTGTGCCACATGCAACACAGACAGTCTTGAGTTCAACCCAGGTTAAAATGTAATTGGGAAATATTTAATTAAATAAAGTATAACACAAAACATAGATAATATTAATATATGGTTTTCTAATTCAATACATGGCCTGCAGGAATATGATTTATTGGCCCCTACTTATATTTGAGTTGGACATCATGCAATAAGAATAACTCTAGATATAAGAACAGGTCACTTCAGGGCCAAGAAATCTTCCTGCTGGTATGGTGCAGGAGACAGACTACTTTATAAAAATCTAAGTTAATGCACATTGATATAGAGGTTTCTACTAGGATACTCTCTTTCCTTATCACTTAGCAAAATCTCACACTAGCACTGTGGGAGTTGGATGAATTTAATCATTTCTCACCCTGCATGCAGTGATCCTGGTAAAAATTAGAACACCACTCCCTTGACAATGGAAGCAAGTAAAATCCAGGAAGTCAACTTAATCTGTATTTTTTCCAGGCCTCATTGTTAGCGTACATCACCCTTCCATACTTTTTTTCTTTCAAAGATTTTATGTTGATTAGCTTGGCCAGAGGATCTCTCAAATGATTTAAAGTTCCCAAAGAAAACTTCCTTTTTCTTATTAATAACTGCCCACCGTCAACTATGTGATCTCAGAGACAAGTTCTTTCTTTTCCCTTTCTAAGTTGTTTCTCTTTATAGGCTCCTATAAAAGAGGTGTATTTTACCACCCCAGGGGCCTCAGGAGTATAGCACTTAGCCTCTTGTGAGAACACAAGACTAAGAAATCATCCTGGGAATTCTAGTTATTTTAGTATAGGGCTTATCTTTTTTTTTAATTTTAAAGAAGGAAGGAGAAAGCACTCTTTCCCCTACAGAAAAAAGTATCAGTGAACTCTGCCAGAGTGAGGAATAAAGCTCAGATTGGGAAGGAAATGAACTCCCTGCATTCTTCATCAGTCTTCTTTGTGAGACCTGAGCCTTGCTTCCTCAGATCAAAACTATAAGCCACACATTAGCACTGGACAAGTGACAATAAGTGAATGTCATTTCTAATCTTGTCTTCAATGTACAAGTTGAAAGGCAGCAAGGAAATGGGCAGTGGCAGCTAATGTCACTCACCACTCTAGTCCACCCATCCGTTGATCCTTATGGTCATTAGGAGAGGCAATTAACCCAGTGTCTTGTCTACACAGTCAGATTCCTAGCTAGTGAGAGAGAATAGTAAGTACTATGAGCTCTCTGCACAAAGATATGGCTTCTATTTCTTATAATAAAGCACTATATCACAATTACATAGTGTTTTAAAGAGATGTTCTTACAATGAACCTGAATGAAAGTTATTATGCATGAAAATTATTATGCACTTCATTGTACAGATAGGGAAAGTGAAAGTTCAGATTGAAGAAGTGACTTATGGATGGTAACATAGTAAGTGTAGTTAGCTGGGATTTCTACCAAGAAATCTGATAAAATGCTGTATCCACATATCCTTGACTATTTGAGCATTCTTGTATGAATAAGCACTAAGGAATTAAGATTCCTAGTAGGCGAAGGGTTCTGTAAGAATGTAAACTTTGTTTTGATGAAGACTGGGGAAATGAGTTCTATACATCTCATGTCTAGAAGGGAAGGGACTTGAGGGAAGCAGTCATTCCTCCTCTGATCAATTCACAAGGCATCTATTTAGTGTTCTGCTACTTATAAGCTGTGATGCCAAGCAATGACAGGCTTATGAAGATAAACAAAATGCTTTGCTTGTTTTTAAGGATCTTAAATTCTAGTGGCTAAACCTCATATATTAGACAAACTGGTCTCGAAGTATGGTACAAGAGCCCCTAGGAGTCCTGAGATCCTTTGATAAGGGGGGTCCGTCCACAAGGTGAAGACTCTTTTCACAAACACTAGGAGGTTTTAATTTCTACCATGGTACTATTAATGTATATAACTCACATAAAGTAAAGCTCTTTGGGAGGTCCTCAATAATAAGTGTAAAGAGGTCCCAAGAACAAAAAAGTTTGAAAACTGCTCTACCAGATAAATCCAAAAAGCTCTTTTGAACGTTCATGGAGTTTTCTAAATAAAGATAAAGTAGATTGATTTGCTTGGGTTAAACTAAATTAACTTAAAAAGTCTAAAAACAAATTGGATTAAAGAAACATGTCATTCAAAAAGACATCATTCCTCAGGTATCCATTGCTGCACTATTTTCACTGATTTTCATTTCTTTGGCCTTCCTCACAAACCAAGGAATGAAACAAAAGGAATCAAAGATGTATTTTCCCTGTGTGGTCTGGGTTCCACCTTTGTTTACAGGAGCCCACCAAATGGCCTTGATGTATATTCTCTTTGGGTGTAAGAGGATTGGGATCAGACATAGAAAAAAAGAATGAGAAAGTCTAGTATGAAGGGGATAGTAAAAACACTTAAAGAAGTGCTCTGCTGTTAGGTAACCAGAAGCCTCCTTTGGCTCTCCACCTTCCCTCCCTACTTCTTGCAGAATGCAAAGGTGTATACACACAAATGGGCAAGCACACACACACAGACACACACAGACACACACACACACACCTTAAACAGTCACTTTAGCACTGGTTTGAGTGATTGACCTTTGTTCACTCTTTGAAATGCCCTGATTTCACAATGGTGACCAACTTTAGCCAAGAGAAACTCACTTCAGTCAGCATATGTCTTCTATTAGTGTCAATGTCAGATCAGAATTTTTAGTCCCCTTTTTAATCTAGGCATCTTCCTAAAATAGCTGCCCATTGCATCTCACCTTGTGTCCTAAGCAGCCATGCAGCATGGCTGAGGGTTGCTAGACAACCACAGTGTTCCACCTCAGGGGGAGGTGATGGATTTCACTGTATGGCATTATTACATTTGCAAAGCACTTTAGGATGCTTGAGAATGAAAGGAGGTATAAATGAAAGATATTATTATTAATAAGAATGTAGATGAACAAAGGGAAAATGGACTTGCCCTCTCTATCCATCACCTTGCAATACTTCACCTACAGACCAAGATCTGCAGGAGCTGCAGGGAAAGCCTGTTTGAAGAAATCAATAACTACTATTAAAAATAGATCTAGGTCCCCTGGAGCTGACTACTCAGGGGTTTCTCATAATTCCATGAAACAGTCAATATTTACCACCATTGTCTCAAATAAAGACTGAATTCAGATTTAGTTAAGACTATCTTTGTATGCAAACCTGCAAACTAGTTATTAAATACTTCTATGGAGGTTAAGAAAAATAAGGAGTGGGAAAAAGATATGATCTGCTTGACTGTGATGTAAGCAATGAAATAGTCATTTAGCAATGGATTGGCATTTGACTGATTCTTTCACTTTCCTGAAATAAACACTTTTGGAAATCTAGTTTCTCTGAATATTATGCTGGCTGTTCTATGCTTCGTGACAGAATGGAAGAATAACAGTTATGTAGTTAGTCGGCAAGCATGATTAAGATCCCACTTTCTACAAAGAAGTTTATTGGAGACAGAGTTATAGGGCATAACCCTCAAGGAGATTATAGTCTAATGAAGAAGGTTGGGAAAATAACAGCACATGTTAGCATATGATCAAGGAATGCATCTTTTTTTTAAAGGCTGCAGACAATACAGGCCAATAGATATTAAATTTTAGAGGAAATGGAAAGTCCACGATTTTTTAAAATGAGTTTTAAAGACTGTCACAGAATGGCATCATTATAAGAACACTTCCTGGAGAAGCAATCTGTAGCAGAATTGGCATAGAAAGAACAGTCATGCTTTGGTGATGAGGAGTGATTTCAGTAAATATAATGGCAGGCATGTAAACTGATAGAAATACCCAGTTAGAATTTGGTAATTCAGGTGTGATATGGATGTGGAACAATTGTACTTGATATAATTAAACACACACACAAAGGGGATGTGTGGCCACCTGTGTTGAGCTTGTTCATAAGGTTATTAAAATGTATACAATTTCAGGAAAACCATTCACCTGTATTAATGCACCCTATGCACATAATTCATGTACTCAGCAGGCTTACACATCATTTTTTGATCTGTGAATATTTAATTGCAACTTGCAAAGCATGTCAAGAATTGCTCACACATTCCCAGTACATTTCAGATCTTGTGAAGACATATTGCCAGTAGCAATAGAGGAGTTTGGGGAGACCCTATTCCTATGCCAGGTACTTACACTAGTTCTATAGCACCTACTGTCAGAGTCAGTGAGGCCACCTTTATCAGTGTGATAGCAACCAGGAGCTGTCTGTACTTTTGACCCTATTGAAGCATGAGCTAGGTTATTGAGTGACTAGGAATACTGCATGTTTCTGAGTACAGACCAAATATAAAACTTTCTATAGCACACAATATTCACAGGTCTCTCCAAACTAGCATTTCAGCTCTTATCACTTAAGCAGAATGGCAGCCCTGTGTCTCTACGAGTGATTCCCTACCAATCATTTCTATAATGCCCAATGACAGACCCAGATACTTGTCTCTTACCTTAGTGCTGACCATCCTTCAGTTTAGCAAGTGTTTCCTTCGATTCTTTCTGGATATGTATAGTATGAAAGAACTCTTACAGAAACCATATTCCCAAGGAGCCTAGGTCTTATGTCATGTAGCATTTGGTCAGTCATTCTCTTCTTATGTTTGCCTTCTTCTTTTCAGAATTCTAGATATTGATTCATTGTTTATTATATTCCCAGGAGATAGAGTCCCCTGCAGGGTCCTCCTGGGGTATGAGTGGTTAAGTGGGATTAGAGGAAGTCAGAGGCTTGTTAAGACAAAGATGGGAGGAAAGGGTGGCCAGAGATGAAAATTCACTTAAAGCTGGCCTTGTCCAGGTTCATTATTGAGTTTCACAATGGAGTCCATTTCTTCATATACCACTAGAGGGAGTAAATACAATCTGTCACTTAAGGATACACCAGCCCAAGAATATAGCTCAACCAGTTGTAGACTTTCTTTATATTCTCTTTTGCTGGCCAGCCTGGCTGTGGAGAAGGCATCAGGACCCTATGCCCAGCATCCTGGGCTTCTTCCTACATTAGAATGAGAAAGGACACAATACAGGACACCCTTTTATACCTTTGGAATGCATTCTCATCCATTTTGGGAGAAAATAGAACTGAATTGTGAGAGATTAGAATAGCAGACTACAATGCACAGACCAGTGGTAAGCATAAATATGGAGTGACTGATTCTATAGTTCACAGGAATGGAAATTAGTTTCATTTGTGCAAATATATGCAGTCTTTCCTCACTTGCGAATTGCACCTCAAAGTCTTGGGCCTGAAAAATTTTAATGTTGGCATTTCTACTGGTGATTAAACCTTCAATTAAGCTCTTGATTATACAGATAGGGGTTTCTCTACTTGACACAAATTCTGGGCAAAGCCCTCAAGGGCTTCAGATGCAGTTTAGATGACTATCTTTATGTAATCTAAACTTTCCATACCTTACTATTTTCCTGGGAGATCAATAAGTGGACTCTCTCTGGAATCTGTGGTTCTTCATATGAAATTAAGTCAGGTATAGGAAAAGGGGTGGGGTACCATGGGTACAGTTATACCTTCCACATCACAGGGGTTAGGGGAACAGGAGCCACTCAATCTGGAAAATCTGCAGAAATTTTTCTGGTCTTCCCTTCATACCAGAGAAGTCTGAATTTGTATGGTATTACAAGATAAAACATGTTGATATTAAATGATACTATACGTATGTTTTATGCATTTCTGAGTTTCTAAACTTTTTCTGTGTCATCTGCTCATCTTAGAATATCATCTGTGGCTCCTGAAAAACTCATCAAAAATTACAATTTCATTTCTTATGCTGACCCACAATATATTGGAACTATGATGGAGGAAGTCTTGATATGGAAGGAATAACTGTATTTGTGGTTTGTTTGGGGGTTTTTATTTTTGTTTTGCAGTGAATTGATTTTTTAGACCAACTGTATCTCTGGTTTGACCAACAATATTCCATATCTACTTAGTGAACATATACTAAAAATCTATGGGATATAAAGCTGGACTGAATGAATGGTGATAATAAGAAATATTGGAAATGTTCATCCAAATAAGGCAAGCAAGGTTTTAGAAATAGATTGCTAAATTTTCATACTCTGAATGTTTTAAGGAATTCAGGTTTAAGGCCAAAGCTATGAAATGGAGCAACATATGTGAAAGTGCTTTTATAACTATTTATTGTTATTTATCATCATTACTATTTTAAAAAATACTTTAGGGATTTGTGATTTTACCACCATGAATTTATCTCCACTGACGCAGAATGAAACCTTGTATGACTTACAAGATGGTCTTCAAGAATTTCTGTGTCCAAAAACTTCATTATCCTATGACCAGCCCGGTGACAGGTCTTTCCAAGCTTAGATAGGTTGTTTTGTTTTGTTTTGTTGCAACAGCATGTCTGTCACCAATCCCATATTTAAAGCCTTTCCATCCTGGTAGGACACATGACCTTACATTTCATTGTCCCAACTTTTCAAAAGCCAGGGTCACCTCCATGCCTTAATGATGCACTGGAACAGGATGTCAGTATCATTATTATAAAGTGACGACTCAAAGGGTAGTTAATCTAAGATGCTACTCCAATGTCTCTTCATAAAGTTCAGGTGACCCTGAGTTCTTAAGAGCTATGCCAGTGAAGTAGAGAATTTGGTCCTGCTAAGTTTGAATGCTATCAGATATGAACCCAAGGACAGACTGTTTGTCATTCAAGGACCAGTCTAAATAAATGTAGAGAAGCTGATCACCATATTGACTGAAGATGATGACTATCAAGCATAGCAACTCTTTGAGACCATCTATTAAAGCCTGGAAGGGACTTCTTTCTGATTAAGGGACCCTTCATACAGACAGACCCAATCAAGGGACCCTTCATACAGACAGACACAATCGACTGACATATTTATTAACTATAAATTAACTGTACTAACTTGTGAATGATACTGTGCTAGACATGGAGATATCAATATAGAATCAACAGAGTCCCTGCCTTCAAAGAGCTTACATTCAGTAAAAATTTTGATTTCTTTACTGGGTCCACATCAGCAGTTTTATCTCCTTGACCTGCCTTTCAAAGCTTTCCATAATCTGATCCTATCCTCCATTTCCTACTTTATTTCTTGATATTTGAACAAATGAAAAATCATTGAAGAAGCTCAATTTTTCAGTTACTATGTTAAATAATGCCTATCCATCAGATACAGAAGCAACCCTATTTATCACACGTTCTTCATAATAACATTATAAGTAATATTTCCATTATACAAGTCTAATAAACAAAAACCTGTAAAAGCTTTTAAACTATTGTTTTAGCTATAAAAGCTTAAAATTGCACAAAGACTTTTGGGATACTCTGTATATTGCTTGCATGTGACAAATGCAGAAACTTGTTTTATTTAATGATGTCTACTTGTTATAAGGTTTCTGTTCTGCTTTCTTCTTCAGTGAGAGAGGAAAAGGGGGTGGGAAAGACAGGATAGATTTTTGTTCATAGAAAAACTGAAAACAAAAGAAAATACAATGAGGGAGTTGGATTAGATGGCTTGAGGTCTATTCTGGTTCTTGAGCTATGTAGTGTCTTCAGATTATAAAAGCCCACATTGATCTTTCACTTTTCTGAACTCTTTTGGTGCTTAACTGTCTAATCTAACAGCGTTGGGAGGACTAACTGAAACTTTGAATCTATGCTGTAGCATTTAACTACTTCCTAACTTTTCCATGGGCATCAGTCTTTAAAAAATAGATTTTAAGTTCCCTCAGGACAGGGACAAGATCTTGTCATTCTCAGTATCCCTCACAATACTGGCTACAAAGGGATTGCTGAATATTTGATTCATTTGATTCAAGTGGAAGTAGATAATTCATTTAATATCTGACTTTATTCAGTGTAGGCAATCCAATAAATTTTATCCAAAATGAATTTTTCCTGCTTCTGCACAACAATATGCATTTTCCCCCTTAAATGACCCGAGCATTTTGGAATGAAGAGTATAGGAACTTGTGGGTTGTGGCATTGATAAATCAATTAATAAAAATTATGTAAGAGTAAGGCAGGAAGTGGGAAATGGGGTATTTCTGGTTTGTATTACTTTGTTTCCTGGTAAGCAATTTTCTCTGCACCATTTGATTTCTCCTGTGGGTAAAGGCATTCTGGATTTTGCATTGAGATCCATGAAATGTAAAAAAATCTTAAGAAAAGACCTCCATTGCATGAGGTATGTGTAATATTTAAGAGTTATGGAAAGACATAGATAAGAACTATACAGGATGAGAAAGCATGGATGGGTTGTAATATGCATCAAAATCAAAAGTACGTACCTAGATAAAATCACAAATCTATCAAAATACTGAAATATGTGCCTAGAAATCTGCCAAGACCTGTGCAATAAACAGAGGGGCTTATTCATACCTTCCTTCTAGTCAACATTAAATGTTAAAACTATACTTTTTTTTTTGGAGGGCAGTTGGGGTTAAGTGACTTGCCCAAGGTCACACGGGTAGTTTTTTGTGTTAAGTGTCTGAGGCCAGATTTGAACTCAGGTACTCCTGACTCCAGGGCTGGTGCTCTATTCACTGCGCCACCTAGCCGCCCCTAAAACTATATTTTTAAGTGCCTGTTATGCATGGCAGATATTTTTGCTCTTTTGAAACCAGTTGTTTATAAAAATGTATTCAGAACCATGAAACTCAGTAGAGATACCCTTCCTAGCAAGGGAATGGTAGCAAGTCATGAGGGGTTCATGTAGCCTTTATGAGGCTTAAATCTGAACACCATGACTTATGATCCATATTACCTTTAGCTAGCAATTTAACATCTCTGAACCTCAGTTTCCTCCTCCATAAAGTGAGGAAGTTAGATGAGACTAGATGATATGATAGCCTTTCAAGCTCCAAATCTATAATCACATTGTCATTGAATTTAGAACTGGAAGGGACCCCAGAAAGTGTCTAGTCTAACCCTACCTGACAGAAATTCTCACTATATTATGCCTGACAAGTTTCTGGTTACCCAGCATCTTTTTGAGGATTTCTAATGAGTAGCAACTGAGTATGTCTTGAGAGAGGCCGTTCCCATTTTTGGGTGGTTCTAATTGTTAGGAAGTTTCTTATGATATTGAATCTAAATTCAAATTTTTGAACTTTCATCCTTTGTTTCTGGTTGTTCTCTCTGAAGTCAAATGAAATAATTCCAGTCCCTCCTCCACATGATGGCCCTTCAGATATTTGAAGACATCCTTCACATAGCTCATTGTGTCTTCTTTTGGGGCTAAAAAAATCCCTAGTTCCTTCAACTTATGCTATGAAGTTTGAATTGGGATCATAGATGTGATGGCTTTGAAAATTGTAAGAGAGAATTTAGGCTATCTGAATAGAGACAAAAGGTTCAGCTCACCTAGATCTAGTCCAGTAAAAACCTAAAAACTGCAATGGATTGAATAATGTTCAAGAAAGCCAAAGAGAAACTACAGAAGATAGCTTTATCAACTCCAGAACTACAAGACAAACAAAAAACAGACAGAAGACCAGGAACCACAAGAAAGGAATCTACCTGAAAAGTTAATACAAAAGTTAATACAAATGCAGAAAACAAAAATGAATTCTTTCATTATAACCCAAGACATGTGTTTCCTTGTCAAGGTCTATATTCAGATGCAGGAAAAATAGCATGCTCTCCTGAGAAAGTCCTGGGAGAGTTGGAAGCCCACAATAGGGACTTTGGAAGGAATATGGAACTAGAGCAGCATTGATTAGTTTAAGCACATCAAAGTTGATACTGGGACCCCCTCAGTCTGAGGTATCTTAAGACTCTTTCCTGAGACTCTACAAAGGATTTTTTAAGACCCATCATTCTGAACCTCTAACATCTGGTTGAATCTAACTCCCAATGTTGGAAGTCACCATAGGAATAAAGGTGACCCAGATCAAGACTAGGCAGGACTAAACTCTACCCAAAAGAGCATTAGGGAGAAGAACCTGGTTTTGGCACAAGTATGTGAACTAAGACTGGAGAGATAAGTGAGTATAAGATAAAGACCTCTATAAAGAGGTATTTAGCTCCAGACATACTGAAAAATTCAGCCTAAGAAAGAACAAGTCCATGACAATTCCAAGTAGAGAGTCAAAGGAAAAAAATGGATACAACATAAACTCAGATACAGGGTGTTATTTTTTTTTACCAATAATATATTATAAAGATAAGCAAGCAGATACCCATCAATTGGGGAATGGTGAGACAAATTAGCAAAAGAAATGTAATAGAATAGTATTGTACCATAAGAAAAGATGAAAACTATATTTTCAGAAGAATTGGGAAGAGATATATGAACTAATCAAGAGTGAAGTGAACAAATTTAAAAAATAATTCATGTAATAAAAATATAAAGAAAAAACTTTGAAAGACTTAAGAACTCTTATCAATACAATGACCAGTCATGAATTTGGATGACTGATGATAAAGTATACTGTCTATTCACTGACCAAGAGTTAATGAAGACAAAAAAGATTTTTAGTCACTGCCAATGTGGAAATTTGTTTTATATTACTGCGTATGCTATAACAATGGCTTTTTCCTTTTTAAATTATGAAAATAGATTGGAGAAAGTAGGAAGGGGGAATAAAAGCAAGATAACAAAAAAAGAAAAAAGAGGATCACCAACATATATTTTTTTTAAAAATGTGCCAAAGAGAACAGAAGGAAAACCAAAAAAGAATCACAGAAACGGGGGAGGGGGAGTGTAGAAAGTTAAATATTGAATGCTTTCTATATTTTAAAAGAGAATTAATCTGTACATAATAGAGATCCACAGTTGCATGTACATTCTTCTTTTGTTGGTTATGTGGGAAAATTTATTTTCTTCACTGTTTATGTTCAGAATAAAAAATAGAAAAAGAAATTCTAAAGGTATGATCAATATAGTATTGATATCAATAAAAATAAAGCATATATACTCTACTAAAGTCCTACTCTAGTGCTTCCCTATAGTGTAGAGATGACCTTGGGTTCTTGAAGGCCATGCCAATGAAGCATGAACTCTGGCAGATCTTAATGAGCTGGAAAGGCTCCCAGGATGGGTCTGGCAAGAGAGGACTAGCAGAGCTAAGTTTGTAAAGGCTTAACACCAGAAGGTTGGCCATCAGCCCTGATGAATGTTTTTGGGCCCCAGAAACTGATGAAGCCCAAAGCATTGCAATGGCAGCCACACAGATGAAATCACACAATCACCCATCTCTTTATCAGTGTTTAAGTTCAAGTACATTTTATGTTTGTTTTTTTTTTTTTGTTCAGACTTATGATTTCATTAGTGGTGGGAAATCCCCATTGTAGAAATTCCCTTCATGGATATAGACAGGTAACTTAATCTGAAACATGTAGCTATGTGAATTGAAATGAAAGTCACAGAGGTAAGAAACAGAGTCAGTACTGGAACCCAGATCCACTGACTCTGAACCCAATGTTCTTTCCAATGTATCACTGCCTCCCAATGAAGGATTCACTAGTGAGGGCAATTGTGAAGATTTAGTGAGGAAGTCACTGGAATCTAATTACATGGAAGAGCATTTGAAGAGTGCCTGTGAAAGCCCTATCCAGAATGGCTGGGGAGCAGGAAGACCTGTCACCATTAGGGGGTACCATCCATTTTCACGTTCCTCTCTTATTCCCTCCTGTGGCCAGGCCACCTAGGACCCATCCAGCATGTTGCATTGATCATACAAGTTGAATGAGATGGGAGTCACTGCCTCCACTTCTTAAAGTAAGATAGAGAATCACTGAGTCTTACCATCTCATCTACCATGTCATTGTTTCCTAAATATTTCCCAAGCCTTGCCACCTTCGCTTTCTACATAACCCTGAAGACCTAATGGACTTAACCTAAGGACCCTTGGGCATTGTCATCTTCTTGCCCTCCACTGAACATTTGGCACTTTCAGACCTTTCTTTCTGCTCTGTAAGTCAACTTTCTTTTCTATGTTATCCCCCAAAATTAGATTGTGAGAGACTGTCTATTGTTATCCCTAGAATATAACAATGCCAGGCATATGGCAAATACTCAATAAATCATTTTTCTTTCATTCATTTATTCATCCATTCAAAGTGGGGAGGGATATTCATATATTCTTTTGCCTTGGTGTTTTTGTTTGTGGGATGGAGGCAGTAGCATTTCTCATCCAGGTCACTTATTTGGATATGGAACTTAGGTTTATTGCTGTTGTTACTTTTTAAAATTGCTAAATGGAGAGAAGTTCCTCATTGTCCTGTGTTCTATTGTTCCCTAGATCACTGCCCAGAATCACGAGGGCCTCAGCATTTCCATGAGAGGAGCAGGCAAAGAAGTTAAGCATAGGTGTTTATTAGTCAGCCTCCCATAATCAGATCTATGAAACAGCATGTGATAGGGAAAAATAATGACTGCATGGATTGGACACCTGCAAAGCCATCATGGGAACCAGTAAGAGCCCCAATTTTAACTTGACTCTTACTACTGCTATCCAACAAGAGGATTAGGTAAGCAGCCCAAGGATGTGAAATCTTCTCCTACTCCTACCCTCAGATTTAAGGAGAGCCTCCTTTCTGTTCCAATGGGGATACCACATGGGGGCAACCAAACTGGGAAGTCAAGGAAGTGAAGTAAAATAAAGGGATTAACCATGTCAGTTTGACTGCCTCTCAGCCCTGGTGCCACCCAGGAGCATGAAGCTAATCAAATCTGCTGGCAGGTAAGGAGTTTCTTTGTCACCCAGGCAACTTCCTTGCCCAGATTTAAAATGAGACATCATAAAAGATTCATTGCTGATTCTAACTAAAACCCAGCAGACATGTGCCCAGTTATCACTTGGTTATTAGTGGCCAGTTCTAACACAATATTTTGTTGAGGTCAATTTGTGTGTGTGTGTGTGTGTGTGTTTCTGTCTCTCTGTTTCTTTCTCCCTCCCTTCTTCTCCTTACAGACAGCTAAAGACATTTCGGATGCAATTCCTACCCCTAAATATATATGTAGTACCGTCTCCCATTACTGATTTGTCACTAATTCTGGTCTGAAGAGAATTTTATCTCAGAACTGCAGTGAGGACACTGAACATAAATATATATAATTACTATACATTAATATAATTAGTCTGTCTCTCTGGTGATACAAAAATGGATGTCCATTTTTAGCCACTAATGGTTACAGTTATTTATGTCCATTTGTGCAGAGACCAAAAATACATTCATCTTAGACACACACACACACAAATTTGAACAAATGGAGGTTTGCCATAGAAAGTTGTCCTTTCATCGCCTTCATCCCCTTTCTCCAGCCCCTGTGGCATCTTCCCCTTCCTTGGGAATGTACTCTGGCAGGTTAGGGGAGATTAGATTCACACGAGGCACCCTGCCTATTTATTCTCTTTGATAAATTACCCAGAAGCCTGACAAGACAAAGTGCTTTGGTTGCTATGAAGCTGACAACTCCATCCCCAGAGCAGTTTTACACACACACACACACACACACACACACACACACACACACTCCCACCCCACTCAAGGGTGCAACCACATTCAGCAAAAACTGTGAGCCCAAGCAAAGGACTTCACATAAATTATGTCCCCTTCATCAATTTCTTTTCTTTAAATGAAGAACTAGTTGTTCAAGTGCACGTCAAAAATCATGATTAGTAGTATCAGGTGGTTAGATATACTCTGCCCCCCCATCTTTGTCAAAACGTGTAGATATAAATATGAGTAGATCTGAGGTTTTTTTTTGGTAGAACTACTAGAAGCTACCATGGAATAGGGACAGGGACCTGTTCTATTATTTCTTTGGTATAGGGAAACTGTAAGTGAAGAAATTCCCTCTAATAAAGCAGGTTGGCATCTTCTTTGCAAATTACAGCCTTACAGAGTTACCTTGAGTATAAGAGATTAAGTCATTTGCCCAGGGTCGCACAGCGTGTATGTCAGAGATAAGACTTGAACCCTGCTCTTCTTAACTTTGAACCTAGCTTTCTCTCTCCTACACCACATTAATGCTCATGCCAGGAAATAAAGGTCCTTTGTAAAATGATACAAAAAAAGTTTTGTTTTTGTTTCTGGTCAATGAAGCACCATTTGGTATGGAGTTAGACATGCATTCACCAGAAGTTTTAAACTACTTTCCTGGAAATCCTAGAAGATGATGCTCAACATTTGTGCCGCCATTATAAAGCTTTACTTAGAGCCTGTGCAAGTGTCTGCCTTCTGTTCAGGGCAGGGAAGAAAAGGTAGATTGTTAATCCAGAAATTAAGTTGGCCTGCCCTGGTCATCCTAAGGGAATTGACATGTTTTCTGTTCACCTCAATCACAGGACTGGCTTTGCCTTTAGAGAGCATAGTCACCAAATAGCTATCGACTACAAGTGTTATTATTGCAGCAAGGAGGGTTCTGTGTATGTATCTGAGTGTCTTTAAATGTACAAACCACTGGTGTAAAAGGCATGATGGCTGAGTGTGGAAAGAGGAGAGAGTCTTATAATGAACTTGGAGAAATAGTCCACCTTTCTACTCTGGGTTCTTCTTTCTTTTGTCCTCATGGTCACTGAAAGTCTCTTGTTGCCTATACTTATCTACACTAGGAAAAGCATTTCTTGAACCCTAGCATGATGGACCTAAACTCTCTTAAAGGATTATTACCCCCTCCATCCTCTAGCACACCTCCCTCATCCCATCAGGCTGATGTGACCTTCAGCAGCAGATGGATAATGCCCCAGGCGTGAAGAGGAGAAGCACTGGGAGCCTTGTTTTCAATAAGCATTATTCCCCTCCTGATTTATATGGAGGGGAGAGCGATGTTGATGTGCACTCCTGCTCATAGATTATCTTCATTCTGGCTGCAGTCAGCCAGACAGGAGAGGTAAGCGCAGGACGGCCTGGCACCCTATCTGTCACATCGTTGGCGGCGGCTGCAAAGCCGCCTCTTCCTGGAGAAACTTTCTACTCCATCAACCACAAAAAGTAATATTTCAAGCACACAATCGTGTATCTCCTCGGCAAACTCCATTCTTTGACTCTAGTTTCCACTTCCAGGGACGAAGAAAATGAAGAAGGAATAAGGACATCTGAGCACATATTATCCCCTTCCAAAGCTCAAGAACAGAGAGGACTTGGTCCTCAACGGTTTAGCTGATGAAATGGAAAGAAACAGAAGTCAGTCTCCGTTAAAGAAGGGAGTAGAATCTGGAGTGAGCTAGGGGTGGGGAACCTGCACCTTTGATGCCACATGTGGCCCTTTAGGTCCTCTAGTGCCGTCCTTTGACTGAATCCAAATTTCTTAGAACAAATTCCCCCTTAATAAAAGATTTGTTCTGTGAAATTTGAATGCAGTTGAAGGGCCACATTTGAGGACCTAGAGGGCCACATGTGACCTTGAGATCACAGGTTCCCCACCCCTAGAATAGACCTAGTCTCAGGTGATTTACAATTATTGGATTTTTGCTGTTGTTCCTTCCAGTTTTAGGCCAAGCATTTGCATTTCCAGCCCGAACATCATTCTCATTCTCATATTCTCTCTCTCTCTCTCTCTCTCTCTCTCTCTCTCTCTCTCTCTCTCTCTCTCTCTCTCTCACTTTTCTTGCTCTCTCTCCCTCCTTCCATTCCTCCCTCCCTCCCTCCCATGTTTCCTCTCCATCTTTCCCATCCTCTTATCTTATTTTCTTCTCTCCTTCTCTCCCTTTCTCTTTCCTTCCCTCAAAGGTCAGATTTGCTCAATGTAAATCCCACCAACTCCCTCATTGGAATCATGATTGTGACCCTGGCAACCAGGGAGCTTGAGTCTGATTGTTAAAAACATGTGGACAGGGAAGAGGAGAAATTATGAGCACTAGTGGTGAGACACAGAAGTATTGAGAAATAAATAAAATCTGTAAAGTCTAGCTAAAAG
Organism: Pseudocheirus occidentalis; assembly: GCA_028646575.1. NCBI lineage: Eukaryota > Metazoa > Chordata > Mammalia > Diprotodontia > Pseudocheiridae > Pseudocheirus > Pseudocheirus occidentalis. Next base: position 138,207,860 of record CM053596.1, on the reverse strand, counting down.
GTAGAAAGATGAGTTGTCAGTATCTAGTCCTATGATTCTATGAGACATTAGAGAAATTACTTGCACTTTATCTTGGCCCTCTTAGAAGTTACAGCATTGAGTTGCAAGTCCATTTACACTGTCAAGAATTTCTTAAAGTCCCAGTGAATCACTAAACATTCCAGAAGATTGAATAGTTAAAAGGCAACCAACAAATATGACAAAAGAATGCCTCGGGGCTCAGCATGTCACCCTGTTTTGCTCATCATTTTTTGTCAATGATTTCTATGAAGATGCTGATCTCCTTCATATGTATCCTACTTAGCCAATGGTGGGGGAGATATATAAGAAGACAAAATCTTAATCACTAGAAGACAAAATCTTAATCACTAATGATCCCCATGCTGAAACAATGGTTTAAACAAGATATAATTAAATAAGGATAAATGCAAAGGTCAGTAGACAGCACACCACACCTTAGGCACTAAATAAATGCTTATTCTATCTCCTTCCCTTCCCACTTATGAAAAAAAGGAAAAAAACCCTGGAAATATATGATGGAGAACATCAATTTTAAAAACTAATACACGTTAGGCTATTTTATAGAGGCATGGTGTTCAGAATAAGAGAAGTAATTGTCTCACTGTCCTTTATGCCAGTAAGGCCACATCTATAATACTCTTTCCAGTTGTGTACCATATAATTCTCTGGAAAGACTCTGGTCAAGTTCTGTCTCTTTAACTTACCTAATCTCCTTTGCCTAATAAGACAAAATATTAAATCTCTATGAGCCTTAGTCTTATCTTAAAAAAAAAAGGAAATGGTGCCTACTTTACATGGCTGTTGGACGAATCAAATAGCATAATGAATGTAGGTGGGTTTCATAAATTCTAAAGCATTTATAAATAAAAAAGTTGGATTATTATTTGAGTACTACATTTTAATACTGACTTTAACAAGCTTGTTTGTATCCAAAGGAGGGCAAACAAATTGATGAAGGACTTAGCAAATGTCATCTGAAGACAAGTTGGAAAAACTGATGAGATCTAGCTTAGAAAAGACAAGATTTCATTAAATGATTGTTGTCATTGATAGATACTTATAAACATGTGTAAAGTTGGAAGTAAAATGAGTAAATCAATTGGAACATCACACCTATGTAAGTGATAATATGTCATATTTTAATACCTTTCTAAATGTGGATGGAAGTCTAAGCAACTTGATCATGTCCCCTTGGACTTGTATAAAACCATCCAGTTAGTAAGAATGAAAGATCCAAACCCCTTGCAGGAGAGAGGAATGTGCCAGGTAAAGTCTTCAGAATTAATTGATTGGGGCAGGTGAGAGCAAAACCCTGGCTTCAGCTTTAGCCTCAACCTCCTTTCTACTTCTCACCTTGGCTGGATGAGGACCTCTAGAATTTGAAAAGACTAGAAGATTTTGGCCTTCCAAGCTTCCCACTGGCATCCTAGTAACATACCCAAAGAGTTGACACCTTACTCCCTGGAATGTACTCTTTCATCTAGTGAGACTGGCATCTTGTCTGTTATATGAATGAGACAGTTTATCTCTTAGCTATGGGCATTTTCTCTGACTGTTTCCCATTCCCAGAACACTCTCCCTCCTTGACTCCCAATACTGATCTGCCTGGCCTCCTTTACCAACTAACATCTCACCTTCTACAGGGAGGCTTTCTCAATCCCTCTAAATTCCAGTGCTCTCCCTCTGTTAATTACTTCCTATTTATTCTGTATATAGATTGCTTTGTGTAGATTTGTTTGCATGTTATTTCCCCCATTAGATTGAAAACTCTTTGGGGGCAGGTATGGTTTTTTGCCACTTTTTGTATCCACAGTGATTAGCACAGTGTCTGGCACACAGGAGGTACTTAGTAAATGTTGATTTATTGATTGATATGCCAGGGTAGGATTTCAGTCCAGGTTTAATTGACCCTGAGTTCTACAGTCTATTTCCTATATTAACTAATAGTGATTTTATAGAGAAGACTCCTAAATGGATTGAAGGACTAAGAATCTTTTTTTAACCTCTCTTATTGTCTCATTCACAAAAATCTTAGTATTACTTAGTTCTTATTGTTATGTAGAGGTAACCCTACATTCTTTAAAATCTTCACTAGCTAAGTGTAAGGTCTGGTAGGCTCTACTGCCATGCAAAGGAATTGAGTGTAAGCCTTGTAATGCATTATTTGCTGTCAGAAGATCAGTCTAGTTGAGCATGGAAAGAGTCAGAACTAGAATATGAGAAAACAGATTATTTTTTTAAATAATGGGACTCATGAAGAAGACAGAATGACCTTCAATTCAGTGCAGCCTATGTCAGCTTTCACAGAGATGGGAACAAAAGTGTAGAATTTTTTAAAAAATGTGTTAAGAATTGTAACATATTCTTAGATAACATATGAACAACATTTTAACTCCTAGTATCCCTAATGTGTGATTTTTGTCAAATGACCACATAGTTTCCAAGTAATAAGTGGAAAAACTGAGAAATGATATACAGTGGAATGATCACTGGTTTTGAATGCAAAGACCTGTAATCAAATCCTAGCTCTGATTCTTAATTTCCCTATAACTTTCAGCTAATTCCTACACAGTTTTAAACCTCAGACTCTACAAAATGACATATCTGGACTAGATCAGTGATTCTTAATCTAGGGTCCATGAACTTGTTTTCTTTCATGATCCAAAGTAACTTAGGAATTTAAATATTATTCTGATCATCAATGGATATTCTGGTTGGACGTAGAAGTATACATGGGATTCATGTATAACAAGCCTGGAATCAGGAAGACTCACCTTCAAAAATTCAAATCTCACCTCAGATAGATGCTAACTGTGTGACCCTGTGCAAGTCACTTAACCCTGTTTGCCTCCAATTCCTCATCTGTAAAACCTTAAACTGGAGAAGAAAATGGCAAACCTCTCCAGTAGCTCAAACCTCAAATTGGTTCACAAAGAGTTGGACCTGAATGAAAAATGATTGTATAACAAAAACTGAGAAAAGAGATGTTGGAAATATGTTGTACAGGCATTTCAATGCCAAGCAGAGGAATTTGTAATTGATCCCAGAGGTAATAGGAACTACTGGAGATTATTGAACAGGGTAAAGGCATGGTCAGAAATTTGTTTTAGGAATTTCATTTTGGCAGCTGTATAGAGGATGTGGAGACGGAAGAGACTGATACAGCAACATCTAGAGCAGATCATGAAAAGGAAAATAATTCTATGAAGCAGATTGTCCAAACTGAGTCAACATATACTTTGTTAGTTGTGACTTCAATGTGAAAGCAGTCGTGTGTGTGGGGGGGGGGGACTGATGGAGGAATTTACTTCACCCATCTGCAAAAAGGGTTAAAAATTCCCAGTTTAGATAGTTGGTAAAGTTGTGTTTAGATCTGAATACTAGGATTCATGTGGATACATGAATGCTATATGAGGCAACATATGTTTGATGGAAATGAAACCTGAATATGTAAAGAACATCTCCTTAGAGAGATGAATAAAGGAGTGGTCAGAGTTGGTTTCATTGAGCACCCAAAGGCATCAAGACATGTCATTTCATGGGACATCTGCAGTGCTCCTGGTGAGTGTAAACCAACAGACTGTAATGAAGGTAATTTCAACTGATTGATTCATTATCAAGCATTGGTTAAGCACCTACTATGTAGTAGAACACTTATACTGTGCTAGATCTTGGAGGATGCAAAGACAAAAAGGGAACAGTACTTGCCCTCAAAGGCATTTTATTGGAGGGGAAACAAGCATACAAATCTCAGAAACAAAATTCATGCTAAATGCATACAATGTAAATTGTTTTGGGAAAGACACTCACTTCTTGGGGGAATCATAAAAGGTTTCACATGAAAGATGACACTTGAACTGGACCTGTAAGGAAACTAGGGATGCTAAAAACAAATGGAAGTGAACAGGGAATACATTCAAGGTTTTCAGGGCAGTTTGCAAAAAGTCATGGAGTCAGTAAATGAAATAACGTGTGAAGAACAACAAGAAGGCCTGTATGGTTAGATTATAAATGTGTAGATGGAATTAATGTATAATAATCATGGAAAGGTAGGTTGGAGGCATATTGCACAAGTGTGGATTTAAAAGTCAAACAGAAGAGTATATTTGATCCTAGATGTAACAGAAACTGGCTGGAATTTATTGGGCAGGGCAGTGGCAAGATAAGCGTTTTAAGTATATCAGTTTGGCAGCTTTATGGAGGATGAATTGGAGAATGAATACACTGATACAATATCTATAGTGAACCATGAAGAAAGAAAAGAATTTTATAAAGGCAAATCTCAAAATTGAGTCAATATACAACTTTTTAACTTAGGACTTCAATGTGAAAGTAGGCACAGGATAGAATAGCAAACAACATTTTGGAAACTATGACTCTAGATCAGAAAGCAAAAGAAACCAAAGTACCTATGGATTATTTAGCAACTTGTTTATCATACAAAAATCCAAAACCTTCCATGAGAGTTGTAAAGTACTGGATATGGCATGCATATAATAAGAAATAATTAAATGAATGAATACTATTAATAATTTTAAATTCATATAAAATGAGATTAACCATATCTTAACAGGTAAGAAATGAATAGTTGTTGATAAAGGAGTTGAACTGTCTTTGTATTATATCAACAACCAGTTAGAAGAACTATGTAATACATTTAATTCAGTGTTCTTTTATTAAGCCCCTGCTTTGTGAAAGTTGGGAAGAGTCATTTGGAACTAACTAAAAATATATAACAAAGACTGATGAAAGCAACATATTTCTTTTTAAAAAGTTTAAGGAATACTTTTCATGATATTTCAAGGAGGAAAAGGTTAAAATAAATAGAAAAGATAGAGATTTGTACTATTACTTAAAAATCTACCAAGATTTTAGCAACTATCATTGTGTGTGTCTACTTTTTTGTCTCTGTAAAACCTTTAAGAGAATGGTCAATATATTCCTTAAAGGTATCCTTGATGAAAATAAGAAAAGGGAAAAAGTAGGTTTATTGAGGCAAATATATAAAATAGACTATATTTTCATAGCCATTGAGACATATAGCAAATAGAAGATACCACCTTGTTATTTGTTGGCTTCAAAGAAACTTTTGCACCAGGAACACAATATGTAGCTATAAACATTATCCTTGAATAAGATGGCTCTTAGCTATACTGTCTGTTAAAGTCATCCAAAATGTTACCACCCAATGCATGGAGATACGTTTTTTCAACAATCAGCTGAGATATAGATTCATCTAAGGGAGTCCCCAGAGATAAGGGACATCCCAGAAAAGAATTGTAAATGGCAATGAGAATCTCTGTTAAAAAGCTTTGAACAATACTTTCTTACTGGCTGATGTACTGATTCCATCAAACTCCAAGCACTATAGGGTCTCCTCAATGAGATCATGGTGACACAGAAGAGGTAGCCCTAGCTACCCACAACATCAAAGTTCAAAAGATGAAAAATTGCCTATTGCAAAGATTATGATATGTGCTTAGTCCTTTGAATTAGTTCCCTGTTAGAGTAAGTGGATTACAAATATAGAGGTATACATGTACATGGAATGGGATGCTATCTGAGGTAGTTACCATCACTGGAAGTATATCTGTAAAAACCTGGATGACCCTGTATTGGGATGTTATGAGAAAAGTTTCCTCCATGGAGCATGTAGCTAGACTAGATGCCATTGAAGATGTTTTGCAAGATTTTCCATTGGAAACTAGCTCTTCTGAGTTTTATTCAGGGTTAGATGGGAGTAGAAAGCTCAAGTATCTCCATGCCAGCATGTTCTGTCACCTTTTCAGGGAAAGGGGGGAAGTTTATACTTAGCTCAAGTGTCAATTTTGGGCTTTGCCACAGCTGTTCATTAAGAAATACTGATCCTACTGAAGAAGAGAACCCAGCTGTTTTTTTGACTCAGCACTGTCTCCCTCCCTTCCTCTTTCTCCCTTCCTCCTTCTCCCTCCCTCTGTACTTCCCTCCCTCCTCCCTCCCTCCGTGTCTCTCTCTCTCTCTCTCTCTCTCTCTCTCTCTCTCTCTTTCTCTCCAGCCCCCTCCTGCAAGGTCATAATCACCCTGAAATGAATGTTATCCTGTGATCTCTGCTATCCTATGTAAAAGGAACAAGAGGTAATAGCAAAAGTGTGGTAACTGGAATGTCCAGATTAAGATATCCCTTGATGGGTCTAATTGTCCTCCTTTACAATTCTCAACACTTCTTGTTGATTCCAGGCCAAGCCTTTCCATACAAGCTCCCTCTGGCACCATCTTCCCTTCTCTAGCTCAAATCTAGTTGTCTCCTTGAACTTTTGCTCTAAGTAGTTGACAAATATTTAAAATTAGGGATATGAAATTCCTGTTGTACATTAGGAATCTACAAACTAGCAAATAGAATAGGATAGATTGTATTTATATTGCTCTCAGTTCTGAAATATCTCCAATCTGAGTGAGTGTTCTTAAAAATTGAAAATTGCTAACCCTGTTTATGTATCTCTGATGCCTATGTGACAGATCATAAGGAAGCATAATAGAGTGGAAAAAAAGCAATAAAATAGGGATTGTTCTAAGGACAAGAATAAGGACTGAGCTCTAGTCTTCTCTCTATTGTTATGGAGTAGAAGATGGTCTTAGATCATTGCCTGCAGCACTGAGAGGTGTGGTCTTTTCTGTGATCATATAGCCAGTATGTTCCAGAGGCACTCTTTCCATACATTATATTTCATACACAAATATATACAAATACAAATATGTAAACACACATTGTTGTTGCTCTGTCATTTCAATTGTTTCCAACTCTCTGCGACCTGGTTTATGGTTTTTTTTTGAAAAAATATAGTTAGAGTGGTTTGCCATTTCCTTCTGTAACTCCTTTTACACATCAAGAAAATGAGACAAACAGGGTTAAGTGACTTGCTCAGGGTCACACACAGCTAGCAAATACCTGAGGTCAGATTTGAAATCAGAGAAATGATTCTTCCTGACTTCAGATCTGATGCTCTATCCAATGTACCACTTAGTTGCCACACACACACACACACACACACACACACACACACAAACACCACATTCATAAAACATACATTTGTTTTCTATATGCATTTGTGTATATATGTGTATATATACATTTATGTATGTATGCACATAGAGGATATAACGTGTATGCAAATGTGCACATGTTTTATATACCCATGTTTCTCTGTGTGCATGTGTGTATACAAATATGATGTGTGTGGGGGTTGAGAAAAATTAGAGACCAGACCTGTGATTTTACTAGTCTAGGGAAATCTCAGATGAGGAAAGACTCTCTGCAAAAAAAAAAAAGGTTGGTTCCTTTTCTGAAACTTGGAGTCTTAGAGTCAGTTTGTTGGTCAATAAGCATTTACTAAGTGCTAATATTCCAGGTATTGTTCTAAGTGATAAGGATACAAAGGAAGAGAAAACTATGGCCACCGCCTTCAAAGAGCTTATATTGTGATTGGGAAGAGAATGTGGATATAATGATGTATGTATGATATATACGTTATAGATAAAAGACTAGAGAAGGGATGAAAAATTTGGAATAGCTGACTGCTGTGCTAAGTGAGATAGTGGAACCATTAAAGACTGTGCAGTGACAGTCCAGTCAAATTACAAATGATCAATTTTATTTGTTGCCAAGGAGCATAGTTTCCTGATTTTCTCCATCTTGGCTTATCTACATGTGAATAGGAGCAAAGTAAGTAGATGGTAAGAGTAACTCAAGGCTGAAGTTTGACAAAGCATTATTTGTGATAGGACAAGGATTAAGAGTTTGCCATGTAAAGAATAGTGTAGAGTTGAACTGATTTACCACAGAACAGAAATGGGGAAGGGAAGAAAGTGGAGATAGTAAAGGAGATGTCCTGGGGGAAAAAACTGAGGGCAGAGGTCCTGAGCCGGACAAAGAATAGGGCTAGGAAGCTAAAACATATAGAAAGGTAGAATTATAAAAGCTTATGACCAGCTAAAATAATTTTAAATTTTGTACCTTGAGTTCTGAGAAGCTAAGTTACTTCCTCAGGGTTATACAGCCAATATGCATCAAGGTCAGGACTTAAACTAGGTCACTCTGGCTCCTTCCATAGAACATCACACACAGATGTGCATATAGACACAACATACACATATGTACATGTACACATACATTTTCCTTCCTTCATTCCATCCTTCCTTCCATCTAACTAGCTATCATCCATCCATCCATCTGTCTATCTATCTATCTATCTATCTATCTATATATATATATATATCTATATATATATATATATATCCATCCATCCATCCATTCATCCTACTATACTAGCAGGATGTAAGTTCTCATCTGCTAGGGCCAATCAAGGCAGAAAGGCTTTGGGTCTAGACTAGCCACATTAAGAAAGGCTTGTTACATAGTACTGCCCACGAATTAAATGATAGAGGATCAGTTTGTCTTAGTTTTTTGATGTTATTGTTCCTGTTGGTTTTTTGTTTGTTTCTTTTTTCCATCTGTAAAAGGGGAAGATGGTGATTTCCCTAATTCTAAGGTTACTGTGAGGATGAAAGCAGACAATACTAAGTGTATCTTTAAAAGTATAAAATAAATAAAGGTATCCTGTTCTTAAATAGAAACAAAATGAATCAAATTCCTGGTGGTTGTTGTTTTAAGTATTCCCCCCCCCACCACGCCCATCATATCCCTTTTCTGTCCTAGTATCAGGCTCAGGTTTGAATACCATCTTCTTTTAACTCCCACTGTGGTCTCCAAGTCAGAGAAATGTTTGGGACTATTCATACTGCAGTTTGGTTGACATAGCTCCTCTCGCAGGTCTCTGTGATCCTGCTAAGGTACCTGGATGAGTGACACAAAGCCTTCCTTCCTTTTCCTGCTGCTTCTCCTCTGTGACAAATCCAGGAAACAGCAGGGCCAACACCTGGCTCTTTCCTTTCAAAGGAATTAACAGCCAAGCTACACATCTCTCTTCTCGACCTTTCATGCTGGTGGTTTCTCCCCTTCCCACCTTCCCTCCCATCATCTTTCTCTCTAGGACTTCAGGGATCTGAAAATATTTTTTTTCTTTTGGAAATGAAGAGGCAAGGTCCCTTTCAAGTACGTAGAGTATTAGAAGACATCATATGGGGAAGAGGATGATACTGAAGGATAATAAACAGACGAAAAGGGATCTTTATCATGATTGTCACTTTATTTAGAATTTTGTGCTTAAAAAATACAGCCAAGGAGTCACACTTTCAGAGAGTCAAAGCAGATAGTTGATCTGTTAGCATAAAAGTAGTTGGATTTCTCTCTATTTCAACCCACTCTTACCATACACTTAAAGACTAAGGGAGCAAATAACTCTGAGTGTAGTTTTTAAAGACCTGTTGGTATAAGGATGCTTCAACTGTGCAATATATAATTAACTAAGATGCTGAGAACAGTATTCATAGTATCTGGATGCAAATTCCATCCCTGCTATTTACTAGCTATCTGACATTAGAAAAGTCATTCGATATCTCTAAGTCTTGGTTGCTTCATCTATAAAATGAATATAGTCATTTTTGCTCTGTTAACCTTACAGACTGACTATGAGAATCAAATGAAATGATACAGCTTAAGAGAATAGTACAAACCAACATAGTTATTATTATTTCTATCATTACTTTTGAGAAAACTCAGAAACAACCTCAAGGATTCACAGGTGATGAATGGTTAAGCAGAGAGGTATGACAAAGACATAAAGAAGTACAAAATCTAAAATGCAAATATGAAACATCCTATAGGATATGACACAAAGAAAAAAAGGAACTATGAGCACTGAATATTTACTGACTACATCTATGTTAAATATATCTATATATGCTTATGGGCAGATAGGTGGTGCAGTAGATAACAGAGCTGGCTCTGAAGTCATGAAGACTCATCTTTCTAAGTTCAAATCGGAATTGAGACAGTTACTAGCTGTGTGACCCTGGTCAAGTCACTTAATCCAGTTTGCCTCCGTCCCTCATCTGTAAAATGATTTGGAGATGGCAAACTGCCCCTGTATTTTAGCCAAGAAAACCTCAAATGGGGTCACAGAGAGTTGCACAAGACTGAAATGACTGAATAAAAATATGTGCATGTATTATATGTATGCATGCATCTCTCTCTGTCTCTGTCTCTGTCTGTCTCTGTCTGTGTCTCTCTGTCTCTGTTTCTCTTTCCATATCTTTCTCTGTCTCTGTCTCTCTTTCTCTGTCTCTCTCTTTCTCTCCATATCTTTCTCTGTCTCTGTCTGTCTCTCTCTGTCTCTGTCTGTCTGTCTGTCTCTCTCCCTCTCACTCTATATATACTTTTACCCATATTTATACCTATACATCTAAATCTATCATAGACTTATAACTATGTCTATATACATAGATATATGCCCATGCACTTATACATGTGTATATGTGTATATGTGTATATATGTGTGTATTTACATGTGTGTATAAGTGTGTATGTGTGTGTGTTTGTGTGTGTGTATACACCTTGGTTCAAGATCTGCCTGTGACACATACTGGTTGTGGAACCTTGGGGCAAGTCATCTAAGCTCTTATTGTGCCAGACAAGTCCTTAAGAGTCTAAATCTCAGAGCATGTGCTAATTGTTTTAGTAAAGGAGTTTCCCCACAAAGCAGGCCCTATATCAGTAAACTCATATATCCAGTAAAATAAAAACATACACATATCTGTGTGACCACAAACTTTTAGGAGGTTTCTAGAACTATGATCTCACCTATATGGGAAGCTCCCAGTATGGAAACTCCATTAACCAATAAAGATCAGTAATAGATCTCTATAGTTTTATGATTTTAGCATATACACATGCATATATACATGTTATGTATGTATATATAATATCTTTCATATACTTAGAATTATTTAGCTAAGATGCTTCCATCAAGAAAGAAGTCTTCTCTATCCTTTTATATCTGTCTTCTCTAACTTTTCTCTCTTTTCCAGCAGGAAAATAGTATTTTTTTTTTTTTTTGCTTTTCGGAGGGGGGAAGGCAGGGCAATTGGGATTAAGTGACTTGCCCAAGGTCACGTAGCTAGTAAGTGTTAAGTGTCTAAGGCCAAATTTGAACTCAGGTCCTCCTTACTCTAGGGCCAGTGCTGTATTCACTGTGCCATCAAGCTGCCCCCAAAATGGCATCTCTTGCTTATCTCAAGTCCTCTCTTTTACATAGTCTCTCTTCAAAAACACTTCATAAGATTATCTTTATAAAATTTCCTTATAAAATAATAGTTAAGACAGTTCTAACACAAAGAACTTTCTCCCCAATCTATTTCTCTCTCTCTTCTCCACAGGATATCTTGTAGATCCTCAGAGATCAAAGATAGAAGCCCATACTGTGTTTGACTCCCTATGGAGATGCATCTCATGGGACAGTTACAAATGTAACTTGTAGCTTTTATGGTTTTAAAGAGACAGCACCAATTTCAATAACCTTTTATAGGAGATGCTTTTGAAACAGATTTGACATTCCTTCCCATGGTCAAAAATTTTCAGACCCCTAAAACTATATAAGGGCACATTAAATATACCTTAATATTAAATATAACATACAATCAATACACAGTACCACTTGACAGGTTGCTTTAAATGATAAAAATACAGTATTAACAATAGTAGTAATAATAATAAATAGAACAAAATACACTATAACAAATAAAAAATTATATGTGTGTGAATACGTGTCCAGGTAATTCAATGATAAATTATATCTAACTGAATGAGTAACCACTTATCCTACAACATCACAATATAGCCTCTTTATAGGCTTGATGATTTGAATTCTTTGAATTGTCCAATGAACTGTTGATATTTTTCCATCTAAATTGACTCTTATATGAATGTATAATCAGAAAATGTAATAAAATATTGTGGTTAGCTGATTATATCTATAGGTTTATTTTGGTTATAAAATTAATTCAACACAAAATTTAATAAAACAAAAGAAAATCTTTGGGATGTAGCTGTGAACTAAAAGAGAGGAGATTCAAACATAAAGAGATTCAGGGGATTCATCTTCTGTGTCCTTCTGGTTTCTTTGCTACCTCCTTCTTTCAGGGTCCCTAACAATTTCTTTCCTATTATAACTGAGCTGCTCAGAACCTAGAAAGTAAATATAGAAATGTTAAGTGGAACTTTGTCCCTTTTACAGACATTTGAAAATGTAGAATATAGGAAGAAGGTGGTTTTGAGGACAGGAAAGGTGAGAAGACTTAAAAGAATACCTTATGCCAAACTGGGCCTTATTATTATTCCACTACTCCCCCCACCAACCCTATCACTCCCACCAACTAATGTATGGAAAGGTTGGGTCCACGTAGCTGCAATTCATCAGCTCCAGTAACTCAGTCAATATGCTCATCCTTCTCTCTGACAGTTTGGATATTTCTATGATTAAACATCCAATCACAGGACATTTAACAGTCTTGGAGTTGTAACAGATAGGATGAGAGCCTACCACAAGAAAGGGGGAGCTTCCCTCCCTTTGTTGCACCACCAGCCAATAAAACAAATGGAAAATGTCCAAAGCAATTGGTTCTCTCTATTCACCTCCTCTGTCCTGAATGATGGATTAAGAATTTGTTGAGTCTGACTGCACTTTTCCTGCTAACAAGTTTGACACCCTGAATGAGGTGATAAAATCAAAGGTTTTTGAGCTCGTTGGGGTGGCTTTAAGAGTGCATGGGAACCCAACTCCTCATTTTAAGAGTGAGAAGCCTGCTTTTCATCAGTGCAAGGAGCTAAAATAATTCCTAAGGACTCGTGATGGAAAATGTCATTCACATCCAGAGGAAGAACTATGGAATCTGAGTGCAGAGTGAAACAGACTCTTTTCTTTTTTTTTTCATTCTCATGGTTCCTCTAATTGGTTCTCATTCTTCTATACAACACGACTAATGTGAAAATATGTTTAATAGAAATGTATATGTAGAGCCTATATCAGATTGCATGCCGTCTTGGGGAGTGGGGAGGGAATGGGGGGAGAAAATGTAAAACTTATAAGTGTGAATGTTGAAAACTAAAATTAAATTAATTAATTTTTAAATGAGTGAGAAACCTGAGGCCTGGGAAGGATAAGAAACTTACTCAAGGTAGGTAGGTTGTGGCTGGGAAAGGTGTGGGACCAAATTTCTGAACCTTTCTCCTTTTTGAGCCAGTCTCACATTCTCCAATAATAAGACTGAAAGTTCCCATTGATCCTTTTGATTATTCATCTTCATCTTTGTCCCAATGGTTTTCCAATATGATACACAGAGATGTCAGATTAATCTTTCTAAAATACAGCCTTCATCCTATCATTGCCCCTACTCAAATACATTGAACTACTCCCTGTTGTTTAAAAGGATAAAGTTCAGATTACTTAGGAATTCAAGGTTTTCTAAATCTGATTTCAACCTATCTTTCCCTGTTTATTACCCCATATATTAATTTTTTGGTCCTGGTTAGAGTGTTCTGCTCATGACCCCTAATTGTCCCCTGGCCAGAAATATACTTGAACCTTCCCTCTTTGTGATGCCTCAACAATGCTGTGTCTTCTTTTGATTACTTCCTCTTTTTGTCCCTTTATATCCTATCTGTTTTTCAAAGCAAGCTTAGATTTTACCTCCTCCATGGATTCCTCTCAGATGACTCCAATTCAGTTCAAAACAATTCAATAAATATATAATAAGTGACTCCCATCTTGGAGATACCGAGACAAAAAATATAGCAAAGAATGTATGTCCTGCTTTCTACTGGGGATGAAAAGACATGTATTAAGATAAATAAAGGCAAAAAACCTACAAAATTATATGATGTAAGCTTAAGGTAAGTAACTGAGGAAGGGGTGTTTGGAAAAGCTCCACATAAGAAGTGGTCTTGAGCTTTGTGTGCAAAAAACTGAGATGGAGTTGAGAAAGAAGTACTTTCTAGATATAGAGGGACCCCCTTCACTTCTACCAAGGTAGAAGATGGACTGTCATTTACAAGGATGGCCATTAGCAGGTCACACTGCCTGCCTGGAAGAAATAGCACAAGGAAAGGAAACATATGAAATAAAACTGGAGATGTAGCTTCTCTCAACCCCCATGAGATTTTTTTCTTCACTCTAGAGCTAGACGACAACTCTGAAATCAAGTACAATCCCTCCTTTGTGCAAAAATAGAAAATTGGGTCCTAGAGAGAAATGGTGACACATCCAAGGTAGCACAACCAAGGTAGATCTATCTCATTTCCCCAGATAGACCTGAAATGTCTTGAAGAAAGAGACTTTGTCTCTTCAAGTGTCTACATATCCCTCACTGCACCTGGTGCACTCTTTGGCACATAATAGTCAATCAACAAAATATGTGATTGGTTCTTGGATTGTTTGTCTCCTTTTAACATTCCTGGCAGAATGTAGATTCTTTGAGAGGAGAGACCATTTTCATTTTGCCTACAGTACTGCTTGTCGTAGTGTCTGCTATAAACCAGCTAGATTTTTGTAGTGCTCTAAGTTTGACAAATCACCTAACAAGAGCTCTATGAATCAATCTATTCAAGCATAATTGTGCCCATTTGACAGATGAGGAAACTGAGGCATGTCATATAGCTAGTCCATATAGAAACTAGGACTCAATACTCAGTTTTTTGACTAAGGTTGCTAAGGCCTGATTCTTCTCCACTTTATCATAAATTCCCTCATTTTCAGTAGGACTCAATAAAAACTAAGGTTGTATCAACTTTTAGTGAGAGTTTCATAGTCATATAATGTATATTTTCCTTCTTTCTTTATCTCTTCTGTTTGAATTTATGTTGTCTATTATCTTCTCCTTGGAGTGGCTAGGGGGCACAGTGAATAGAGCATCAGCCCTGGAGTCAATAGGACCTGAGCTTCAGACACTTAACACTTACTAGCCATGTGACCTTGGGCAAGTCACTTAACCCCATTTGCCCTGCCTTCCCCCCTCCAAAATAAGAAAATCAATATCCTCTCCTCTCTTCTTCTTTCCTTCTCCTCTCCTCATCTCTGTGTCTATCTGACTATGTTTCTATCACTTTATTTCTGTCTTTCTCTTTGTCTCTGCCATTATCTGTCTCTTTATCTGTCTCTGCATTTCTCTTTCCCTCTGTCTCTTTGTCTTTCTGCGTCTGTTTCCCTCTGATTCTGTGTCTCTTCTCTCTTTGTCTCTCTCTTTGTCTCTCTCTGTCTCTCTCTCTCTCTGTCTCTGTCTCTGTCTCTGTCCCTCTCTCTCTCTCTCTGTCTCTCTCTCTCACACACACACACACACACACGAACACGAACACACATTACGTGATGGATAGACTCAGGAGGACACGGGTTCAAGTTTTGTCTTCGATATATACTAGCTGTGTAGCTATGTGGTCTCAGTGAAATCACTTAAACTCCCAGTGTCTTAGTGCATCCTTAGACTACAAATTGCCAGGCAAGAATTTCCTCATGGAGAAATCTATTTGCCTTTGGTGTACAAAATGGGGGTAGAGGTGGGGGTGGGCATGAGAGATAGCATTATTCCAAGAGGCTTATGGTTAACCAAATGAAATGCAGAAAGATCGACAATAGTCAATCACTAAGCTTGTTTCCAATGCAATCACACTCTTCCACTATCCCTTCTCTAAAGGCTGTACAATTGTCAAAACTCTCCTTTTCTGTCTTGGTATGGGCCTTTCAGGGTCATTATAATCTAATGTCCATCTGGAACCTTGCATACTTGCACTCAATTCCCCACTGCACATTGTAGTTACAAGTGATTCTAGGCTGGCTCTAAGGTTCTTGTCTGGCTTTGTATTCTGGGGCAATGGCTAGTGAGTAAATACCCCTGCATTCTCCTATTCCCTTTTAACTTTTGGTGGGGCAGAGTGATTCACTAGAATAAACACACATAAATGGGTTGCAAACATGATCTCAAATCCTCCCTGTTCCAAACTTCCATACTGTCCAAGGTACCACCGTAGTCTCAGGAACCCAGTTTTACAACCTAGGTGTCATGCTTGATTACTTACTCTTCCTTCTCCCACATATCTTAATCAGTTGCCAAATCTTGTCATTTCTCCCTTTGCAAAATTTCTCACATCTGTCTTCTTCCATCTCCAGAGGTTTTCGAGCATTGGATCCATGAACTTGTGTTTAAAAAGAAATTTTGATCAATATATTTCATTATAACTGGTTTCCTTTGTAATCCTATGTATTTTATTTTATGCATTAAAAAACATTATTCTGAGAAGTCTATAGGCTTCATCAGATTGGCAAAGGGGGCACATGAAGAAAGGAAAGAAGGATTTATTTAGAGTATATGACAGACACTGTAGGAAGTGATTTACAAGTATCTCATTTGAGCCTCAAAACAACCTTGGGGGCTAGGTACTATTATCATCCCCATTTTAAAGTTGCAGACACTGAGGCAGAGGTTAAAAGACTTGCCCAAGGTCTCATGGGTAGTATCTGATTTCAGATTTAATTTCAGGTCTTTCTAACTCCAGCCCCAGTGCTCTACCCATTATGTCACCTAGATACCTCAACACATGGAACCCTCTGCACCCCCCAAAAATAAAAATCTAAGCCCTGTCAATGTGCTGCTGAGTTTCCAGTCTCAAATCTCTCCCTATTCTGATCCATATTCCATAAAGCTACAAAGCTCATTTTCTTAAAATACAGGTCTAACCATGTCACTCCCCTATACCATAAAGTTCCTTACTGATTCAGGGATCAAATATTATTTCATCTATATCTACCTTTAAAATTTATTTTTGCATAAGTTTTATAATAGTCATAATCACAAAATGAATATAATTTAAAATAAGTAAATGTACATATATTAGGAATGATTCCTCAATTTTATAAAATATTCAACACCAGTGAAATATCACAGATTTTTTTAAAAGGCAAGTCTCTTGTCTTCATTCTTTTCTTTTACCTATAGATTACATTTGGAATATATACACACATATTGTGTGTGTGTATGTTTGTGTGTATGTGCATTGTGTATGTGTGTATATTATATATGCATATATAATCAGATATATTTTATTTTATATATACACAATTTTATATATATATGTACATATATGGAGAGAGAGAGAGTGAGAGAGAGAGAGAAAGAGAGAAAGAGAGAGAGAGAGAGAGAGAGAGAGACAGAGACAGAGACAGAGACAGAGAGAGAGAGAGGCATGAGAAAGCAAAAAGACAAAGATTAGAGAGGAACATTATATCCATTCAAGGGTTCCGTCTACTCCTCTAATACCTAGATCCCTGCCACCATATGCTGGTCTAAGAGCCTACTTAATTCACTGTCTCCAGAGATTACTTTTTAGTTACCTTGTTTATAAGAGATATTTTGGAACTTCACAGCCTTGTTCCAACTAAGCAATATGTTATTAACAATTGGAGAACATTTTGTGGGGGGGAGGAGGAATTTAATTCCGCAGGGAAGTTAGGTGGCACAGCAGATAGAGTGCTAGGCCTGGCTTAAGGAAGACTAATCTTCCTGAGTTCAAAACTGACCTAAGATACTAAATGTGTGATCCTGGGCAAGTCATTTTACTTTGCTTTCCTCAGTTTTCTCATCTGTAAAATGAGCTGGAGAAAAAAATGGCAAACTACTCCAGTATCTTTGCCAAAATAATCCCAAGTGGAGTCACCAAGAGTTGCACACAACTGAACAACAACAAGAAATCCCCATGAATTGGGGAATATGAATATGAAAATTACATTGTTTCTTCCCTTAAGGAGTTGACAATCAAATAAACAATATCATGAACACATGAACGCGTGCACGCGCACACACACACACACACAAACAAGACAAGAAGAGAAGAAGAGAGAAGAGGAGAGGAGAGGAGAAGAGAGGAGAGGAGAAGAGAGGAGAGGAGAGGAGAGGAGAGGAGAGG
>CM053596.1:138098776-138189458 GCA_028646575.1 Pseudocheirus occidentalis | reverse complement strand
ACAAGAACTATGAGAAGGTAAACATGGGAAAGAAATCATAAGGAACTTGTCAAATTTGAATTATTTACATGCCAATATGAAAAAATGATAATAGTAACTTATGAAACTTTTCTTAGCGTGAGGATAGGTGAAGGGAATACAAATGTATATATGTGTGTGTGTGTGTGTGTGTGTGTGTATACTTACACATATGTCCATACAGGAGGCTATCTATGCGTATGAATACATATCTGATCTGAGCATGAGTGTATATGTGTATATGGAGGGAATAGGATGAACTGAATATGAAGGGATGATACTTTAAAAGGCAAAATTCTGAGGTGGGAGAGGACTAGAAGGAGAGGAGACATGGAGAGACAAAATGGGGTTAATCATCCCATATAGAAGAGGCAAGGGACAACTGTTAGAACTTCACTTTCAATTACTCTCATTGAATTTGGCTTAGGGAATAAATGGCATAAACTCTAAACTGGGCATCATGCCACACAGGGGGGAATGACGAAGGGGAGGGCAGGGTCTGGGGGAGGGATGCTGGAAGCACACACTTCAATAAAGGGACAGGGACAGGGTAGAGAACAGAACAAGGTGGGGAGGGATAGGAAAGAGAGACAGATGATCACTGTCACAATATGTCCACTATGAAGATGTCCTGTATAATCACACATCCACAGCCTGTATTGAATTGACTGTCCTTCGAGTGGGGGTGGGTGACAAATGAGGAATCGAAAAAATCTAGAATTTAAAATTCTGCAAGACCTGCTACTAGGAATTAAGATATACAGGGGCTGGGATAGGGAGACCCTCCCTGCCCTACCATAAAGTAAGGGAGCAGAGCAGGGGAAGGGCTTTACAGTGGGATTGCTGTTTTAGGGTTGTGGCAGGGGAAAGACGGGGAGAAAATTTGTAATTCAAAAATGTCATGAAAATGAATGATGTAAACAAGAAAACAAATTAAAAAATTAAAAAAAAGAAAGCACTTACTGAAAGTTGCTTTACAAATATTATCTCATTTTACTGTTACAACAACTCTGGGAAGTGGATGCTATTATCACCTCTATTTCACAAAAGAGAAAACTGAGGCAGACAGAGCTTAAGTGACCTACTCAAGGCCACAGTGCTAGTAAGTATCTGAGGCTGAATTTGAACTCAGATTTTCTTGATTCCAAGTCAAGTGTCCTAAAAGTTGTATTACCCAGGTTTTGTTGGTTTGTTGGTTTGTTGGTTATGAGTTATCTATCAAGAGGCTGACTGCCCCAAAAGAAAGGGGAAAAAATAGGCCCAGAAATTAATAAAATCAATTGCTTCTCCAGCTCTTTTTATTAATGAGGAAAATGAGGCAAACAATGACTTGTCTAGGGTCACACAGCTAGGAAGTATCTGGGGCCAGATTTGAACAGGGAGAGTAAGGATCTTATTTTGTTGCTACTTTTATTTGTTTATTTAGCAGGGGGAAAGGCAGGGCAATTAGGGTTAAGTGACTTGTCCAAGGTCATGCAGCTAGAAAGTAGTAAGTGTCTGAGGTCAGATTTTAACTCCAGGGCCAGTGCTCTATTCATTGCCCCACTGAGCTGCCCATATTTTGTTGCTACTGACAAGCACTACTGGGAAGCACTAATACTTGATCTTTAATTACTTAACAAAAGAAAATACACTAGGACAGACTAGGTTAAATCTATAAAAAGCACATAAGGCAGCTTTTAGATAGATGCTGAAAAACAATATAAATACCTACAAACTGGGATTTACTACACTTACAATTACACATTACATTCTTCATAATTTAGTAGGTTTCTTTACAGCAAATCTTTGCAATACAGCATAGTTTATCTGTAGAAACAAACTTAAATGATTTACATTTTGTTATTCTAGATAAGGAACGAAATAGTCATGTTGAAATGCAGTAAGTCTTGGATTCAGGAAGACCTGATTTCTTGTCCAGTCTTAGACACATATTGGCTGTGTGACCCCAAGAAGTTACGTAAACTCTCAGTATCCCAAGCAATTTGCCAAGACTGTAAGTCATAGGGCAATTGCTGTAGTGAATTGGTAGAGGGAGTTTCTTTCCTAGAGTTGCCTGTACTTAGGAAATCACAGTCCAGATGATAAATTAGATAGGTGATAGATAGATAGATAGATAGACAGACAGACAGACAGACAGACTGACTGACAGACAGACAGACAGACAGACAGACAGATAGATAGATAGATAGATAGACAGACAGCAGACAGACAGACAGACAGATAGATAGACAGACAGCAGACAGACAGACAGATAGATAGATAGATAGAAATGTACATGCCTATGCATGTATGTGTATCTATGTGTATGTATGTGTATACATATACATAATGTGCATATATCTGTGTAGATTGAGAGCTAGATAGACAGATAAATACACATACAACTGTTTAGACACTGATTGGTGTGGGAGAAGGCAAGATAAAAGTAGTCAGCTATGACCAATGAACAAAGGCCTTCCTTGATGGTATTTGTTAGCCCTAGAAGGCAAATATAATAGAGTTGATGAAAAGAACAGGTACACTGCTTCCTCAGCTTGTCCCTTCTCCTTCTGATCGAATGAGGACAGACATTGTCTTGAAGCATTAGCCCAGTAGCCCATCCCAAGAGTCTCATTTGTCATATCATAAAATTAAAAAAAAAAATCAACAGGGCTCAAAATCTAGAAAGTGCAGCTCAAGGTCAGAAAACATTCTTACTCAGAATTATTGGTACAATAACTATTTTAAAGGAAAAAATATGTCTCATTTAACATGCTGATCAGATAACAACTACTCTTTTTTTCTAATTAGAAAGAATGAGAAAGATGAAGAAAAGAAAAGGTCAGGTTCTAGAGACAGGGATTGCCCCTTCTTGAAGTCTGGTGAAGCCTATTTTCTCTTTTACTTAGAAAAAGCTGACAACTTGGTTGAGTTGCCTCCCTCCCTGTTTCTTACATGCCATAGCCAAATGTTCTTATTAGAGATGAGGGTGGAGGAGTTGAATGGGAAGGAGGATGGGAACAAAATTTCAACACATAAAATAAATCCATGTATTTATATTCATCGGTATGCACACACACACACACACACATAATGAAACAAAGAAAGGAAAGTTAGAAAGAGAATTTCCATTTCAAAATAATCATAGAAGCTATAAAATAATTGTAAGTATATCTTCCAGAATTTACCCTGGGGCTATATGAATCTAATTATAAAAGCTTCTTTGTAGAAATAAAGAAAATATAAGAAATTGCTCATGGATAGGTGGATCCAATATCATTTAATGACAATACTGTCTAAATGAATTCATTTAGTCCATAGTATAACAATCAAATTCCCAAAAGACCATTATATAAACCTAGAAAAAGAAATAAGAAAATTCATTTGGAGCAACAAAAGGCTAATAATTTCTTTTTTTTTTTAAGGCCAGTAATTTCAAGGATAATAATGGGGGGAAAAATGCTGGGAGGTTTATCATCACTGTATCTCAAACTCTACTACAAAGAAGTAATCATTAAAATCAGTTTGTACTGGTTAAAAAAAGAGATCAACGAACAGAACAGACAGGTATGCAACAGAAATAAACAAGCAAATGCAGCAGCATGATATTTGAAAAACCCAAAGATCCAGGTTACCACAAGAAAGACTCATAATTCAATAAAAATTAATGAGAAACCTGGACTGAAGCCTGACAGAAATTAGGTTTAGACTAGCATCGCATCATATACTCAGATAAGATCCAAATAAATATATGACTTACATATGAAGGAGGAATCAAACAAAAGGAACAAGGATGAAATTATCTTTCAAATTTATGGATAGGAAAAGAATGACAAAAAAGAGGATGTCAAAAAGAAAATGCACAATTTTGATCATTTGCAATTTTGAAAGGTGTTGGTTTTGTTTTGTTTCGGGTTTTGTTTTGGTTTTTACAAACAAATCTAACATAAAAATGAAATGGGAAATAGGTAACTGGACAAAAAATAATCTTTTTAACAACTTTCCCTGATAAAGGATTAAATTCTAAGATGTAAGGAAATGATTCACATTGAGAACACTAAAAATAATCATTCCTCCAAAGATAAATAGAAATGAAAAGGACATAGGCAATTTACAAAGAAAAAAATTTAAACAATAATCATATGAAAAAATGCTACAAATCACTAGCAAATAAATCAAATTCAAGATAGGTCGAGGTTAAATTCAGAACTACTAGACTGGCAGAGATCACAAAAGAGGAAAATGACTAATGTTGGAGGGGCTGTAGGAAAACAGGTATGACAATATATTGTTGGTTGAGTTGGGAATTGACATTTAGGAAAGCAATTTGGAATTATGCCAAAAAAGTGACCAAAATGTGCATACCCTTTGACCCAGCTATACCACTTCCAGGCCTATACCCCAAAGAAATTGGTTAAGGAAGAAAAAGATCTACATGTATAAAAATATTTATGGTAGTTTTTTCTTGGTGTACAGTATTTGGAAATTAAGAAAGTTTTTTTCAGGACTTGTTAAATTGTATTTGAATGTGATATATTATTGTACTATAAGAAATGATGAAATGGACAATTTGAGAAAAAAACTGGGAAGACCATTAGGAGTGTAGTTCGTAGGAGAATAACATTGTAGGTAAGAGAAACACTTGGAAATAATTTAGAACTCTAATCAATGCAAGACAAAAAATAAGTGCAAAAGAATGAAAATGAAATACAAATACACCTCCTAACAAAGAGGTCATGAAATTAAAATATAGAAATAGGCATCTTTTCAGCCATGGCTAATGTGAAAATATGTATTTTGGAGGATTTTGCTTTGTTTTGCTTTTGGTTTTGCTCAATGGGATAAGTAGGTAGGAAGAACAAATTAATTAAAATATAACAATTTTTTAAAATTTGCTTGAAAAATAAAAACAAATCGAAAAAATAGTATCTATGATTTTTGAGGGCAGAGTCTATTCTTTTTTCTGTTTTGGTGTGTGTGTGTGTGTGTGTGTATGTGTGTGTGTGTGTGTGTTGGTGTATATACCCACCACCTAGCACAGTAGCAGCCTTAGAGCTAGTGATTAATAAAGGTTTGTGTGGTTGATCGAAGATATACATAAGAACAGAATCTCCTCCCTGGTAAAAACAACATAACATCTTGCCTTACTACACCTTGAAAACTGTACCATCTCCATCCTGGTGAATACACCAATCTCTAGTTCCATTTCTTTTCATACTTAAGGTTCCTCCACTAAACTACCAGAGCTCTTTACATCGAGGCAAAGGGTCAGCGGACATCATTTAAGATTTCTAACTATTGTTTTCAGTAACCTGAGGTATGCCTGTTTTCAAAAAGATTCTCTATACTATATTGACTTTCTAAATCAACTCTGACCCATTTCTGTCCTTGTGTTTAAGGGACCAAGGCGAGGGTGAGGGAAACAGAAAGAGTGGTAGGGAGGAAGAAGACAAAAACCATACTGAGAATTTTAAGCTGAAGCACAGGCTATTTCAGCTGAAGAAATATTTTTGGAGATGAATGCATCAATCTCAGCAACATTTTCCAGGTATCTAGGGTCTGTTGTAATTCACAAATGTTTTCCCCATAGAATTATAAACCAGCACATTCTACCTTTATTTCCCCCTCTATAAAAGGAGAAAATGCCAGCGTTTGAGGAATGAATAAGAATATCTACATCACTGGGGCTAGAATTGTGGCTAGAATCACAAAATTTTAGAGCCAGAAATGTATTATATCTTTGAGTTTTAATTTTTCATTTTTGGCAGCCTAATGACTCAATGGAAAGAACACTGGACTTGGAATCAGGAAGATTCCTCTTCATGAGTTCAAATCCCAACATAGACACTTACTAGCTATGTGACCCTGGGCAAGTCACTTAACTCTGCCTCAGTTTCTCATCTATAAAATGAGCTGGAGAAGGAAATGGCAAACCACTCCAGTATCTTTGTTAAGAAAACCCCAAAATGAGGACAGTAAGGGTTGGATATGACTGAAAATGACTAAACAACAACAAATTCTTTATTTTACATATGAGGAAACTAAAGCTAAGAGCTAGCTGGGTGGCTGTGCCTGGAGTCAGGATGCCATAGATTCAAAAGAGACTTCCTACTCTTTCATCAAAAATATCTCCCTCCTTTTCTTCCCACATTTCCATTAATGTGACCACCATTTTCCAAATTCTCCAGCATTCAAACCCTTGTGTAAGCTTTGACTCTTCCTCCCCCCTTGATCTCCACTTCATTGGCATAGAAATATTGGCAGATTTCTGACATTTTTAATTTCTTTGTTGCCTGTCTTTCTATTTCTATGGGGAATTTCTCTGTTTCCCTGTGGCTATAAATGCTCTTTGGCTGATCTGACTGAGTTGAATCATATCAAACTTTCTACAAGAATTATTTTTCTCTCTCTGTTACTCTTTGTAACTTGATGTGCAATGTGGGACTACTCCTAGTGCTCAAGTACTGCTTGTGATTTTTCTGCCTTTCCTCTGTAATGTTTTGTAAATGAGTTATACTCTAAACTGTTGTTGACCTTCACTGTCACATAGGACATCAAATGCTTACTAACTGAAGCAATTTCCTATAAGTAGAGTTTAATGGGCTCCTTGTTGTGGCAAAATATATTAAATTTCATGGGAAATGGTGATGGTCTGTGTAGATGTCTTTTCCTTTATCCATGTTTTTTTGTTTTTCATTGTCAAAAGCCTAACTATAGTTATAGTTATAACTACACACAGTCTTTTTCTCATTTTGTCTCTTTTTTTTTCTAATTTGAGGTTGGTTTTGACCTTTAGTTGATGGGTGGCCTAACTATACATAGACATCTGGTTTAAAACCTGTTCCTTCATTGATGACCTGTCTGTCATCATATAATTAATTTAATTTTCTATAATGTTTGATGCCTGTCATGTCCAGCACTTACATAAAAATCAACCCAGCCTGGCTCCAACAAATCTGTCTGATGTTAACTTATGCTAATTCCCCTCATGTATGCTTTTACATGCTGAAATGGACTATTCCCTGCTGCATCCTGTACTCTTCCCACTCTTCATCTTTACTAATGTCATATGTTTGTAATAATCTATCTTATCAGCCTGTCTCCCCAACTTTAACTGGTGAGGTCTTAACTTCCTTTTAATATTCATCTTTCTCTGTTCTTCGTATCTTCTCTGCTTAGATTTCTCTTAGCACCTTGTCTCCATACTATTCTATTTAGTATCATTTATACGTGTGCATGTAAATTCTAATCTATTGGACTATGAATTCCTTGAGGGCATGAACTTTGTCCTTTTTCATCCTAATGTTTGCAGGGCTAGCATGATCCTCTGCTCATAGTGAGTATTTTATAAATGCTGTCTGAATTGATTTATTCGTGAGAGTATGACTTATTAGGAGAAAGGGGCATCAGAGAGAGAGAGAGAGGACTGTTTTATAAATAAGTTAATAAAATGAGATGGAATGCAAACTACTTGTCCCATATCTAACCTTAGCCACCTAGGTAAGGTGTACTAGATTTTCTGGGTTAGGCATTACACCCCCTCAAATAACGACTTCATCCAGTTAGGGAGATCAAGGTGATGGGCTGTTAAGTTGGTACAAGAGAAAGTAAAGTTTCCTGTCAGAACATTACAGCCTCTTCTCAGTTGAGGTAGCTCCCCAGGGGGAAACAGGCAAGCACAGAATGTTGCTCTGCTTACAGACCCAGAATGTGAACAACATAATCATAGCTTGCCCTTTGTCACTTCCAGTATAAACTCAATTATGGAGGAAAGGACAATGAACCAAAATGGAGAGGCAAGTGAGAACCTGACTGGTTTACTGGGAAAAAAAGAAAAAAAATATACCTGAGGCTTTGAGCCTGGGGTGTAATTTGTCCAGACTCTTGCTGAAATGTGTATATATGAGTACATGCATGGCTATGCATGTATGTATACATACATGTGCATATTTCATGGAGTTTTGGGTGGCTGTCTGGAGGGCAATGATATAAAGGAGAAATGACAAACCAACTGAATTAGAAAAGGCGAAACAGTGTTCAGCAACAGATGGGGATGGTGCTGGGTAATTTTCACTTGTCACCTCCCCTCCAGGTAATAGATATTCTGGCAGCAGTTTCCAGTAACTAGGAAGGCAGGCCAACCAGTCCCATATCCTTCCTATTTGGGAAAGCACTAAACCACATTCCTTAACCTGTCTCAATGATAAAATTTTAAGAGCCAAAACTTTTTGCAAGACTTATAGTGGCGATTTAACTCAGTCCCTGCTAAGGTTGCTATCTGTCAGGCTGTCATTGTGACAGGCAAATTTGTAAATGCTCTGGCTTCAGTGTCAGGTTGAAGGTGACATTTTTCAGTTGGGGATTTTTTTTTCCTTCCCTCCCTCACTGAGTCCAAGTAACTTGGAAACCAAGAAAGCAATACCTCCAAGGTATTCTTCATGTCACTCCCCTACATCCCTACCCAGGCTTGGATGAAGTGAATTCAGACCCTTCTGACCTTTAGTATACCTTTGCCCCAATCTCGAATTTGTAGAATGGATTGCCCATCTCCTGAAGGGTCCAAATTGTATAATACAGCATGGCTCCCCCACAATGTCTCAATTACAGCCTTGCCTTGCTTGCAGTGATTTGTCTTGGCTCCTTTTTGCACTGCCATTGCCATTATAAATACTTACATAGATTAATTAACCACAATATAAAAACCCAGAATCCCAACTAAATTCGTTTAACAACCTGCCAGGCCATTTCTTGGCTGAAGCATCTAAAACTAAATCTGAACACTTATTGACATCCTTCCTTTTGATGCCTTTCTAGAATCATTAAACCTTAATTAGATTACTATTTTAACCCTTTCCCTTCCTATTATTGTCATACTTGAGTCTCTCATCCCTATTGAATCTCATTGATATCCTGGGTTCCTTTTGTCTACCTTGGCATTCTGCCAAACTCTTTTATATAGTATTTGGGCTCTTCTCACATAAGTCCTTTCTTTTTTTCAGTCTATTCCTCATCTTAGCTTTTTATCTTCCTTCATACACCTTATCCACCCCTCACTCTTCCAATATATCTCTTCTACTCCCATTCCCTTCCAAATATCTATCCATATTCATCTTAGAAATAGACTCCCCTGTCCCTATGACAGTAATCCCCAAATGTCATGATAGAATCATCGTCCCTTGTAGTGCTATAAACAGTTTGCTCTTATTAATAACATGTTGTTAATTGTTTTTTATTTCCTGTTTACATTTTTATGTTTCTTGAATATCCATCTCCTCCCCTGAAAGACTATTCTCAGTTTCACTGGGTAATTGATCCTGAGTTGTAATCCAAGCTCCTTTGCCTTATGGAATATATCCAAACTTTTAGTGCAGTAGGTTCAAGGTCCTGCATAATCCTGACTGTGGTTCCATGATATTTAAATTATTTCTTTCTGGCTGCTAACATTATTTTCTCTTTGTCTTAGTAATTATGGTATTTGGCTAGAATATTCCTTGGCATTTGCAATTTGGGATATCTTTCAAGTGGCAATCAACGTATTCTTTTGATGACTGTTTTACCTTCTGGTTCTAAGAACTCAGGGCAATTTTCCTTGATGATTTCCTGAAAGATGCTGTCCAGGCTGAAAACCAGTCATGGTTTTCAGGTAGAACAATAATTACTTTTCCAAATCTGGCATTTCACCAAAGATGTATTTTACATTTTCTTCTATTTTTTTCATTCTTTTGTTTCTGTTTGACTGATTCTTGATTTCTCATAATCATTAGCTTCCATTTGTCCAATTCTAATTGTTAACAAATTGTTTTCTTCTATTAGATTTTGTACCTTCTTTCACATTTGGCACATCTTACCTTTTAAAGGAGTTCTTCTCCTCAGTGATTTTTTTGCCTCCTTTTCCCTTTGGTCAATTGTACTTTTTAAGCACTTGCTTTCTACAATCTTATTTTTGCCCTTCCTTTTCCAAGTTATTGACTCTCTCTTGCATATCTCTCATTTCTTTTCCCAATTTTTCTTCTACATCCCTTGAGTTTTAAAATCCTTCTTGAGCTCTTCCAAGAAGCTTTTTTGGAATTGGGATCAATTCATATTCCACTTTGAGGTAATGGATGTGGGTAGGACGTTGTCCACTTCCGAATTTGTGTCTTGATCTTCCCTGTCCCCATAATAAGAATCTATGGTCATTATTTGTTTCTGATTTTTGCTCAAGGTGTTTGCCTAATTCCTGGATTTTAGAATTGATTTCTTCTTCTAGAGTATAGTGGGCCCAAGCATCTTGGGCTAGGAGTCCAGGACTTGGTCACTGGATTTATGTGCTAGGGCCTCAGATGCTGGCAGATGGAGGCTGTAGGGGTCTGGCAGCTTACCTGGCACTGAGCTGGGGTCAGGAACACTGGACTTCATGGGGTGTGGGTGGGGAATCTGGCCCCTGTGGGAGGCCTGCTCAATCAAGCCTTGCACTCAAATATTTAGCTGATAAAGATATCTGCCAGCCTGGAGCTGTGCCTCCTGGAGTTGTGCTGAGGCACTGGGAGATTTGGCTGCTGAAGAATACCAGCTGATGTGGTGGTTTTCTGAGCTAGTGTCTACCATTTACCCTACCTATGCTAAAATATTTTGGGTTCCTTGTGTTGGCACTTGTCTACTCTACCATCCTGGGACTCAGGATCCCCTCCTGATTTACTGAGGTGGGGCTAGTTGTTGACTTTTTGAGACACCTCCCATCCTGTACTACTCCCCCAGAGCAAGAAAGGTCTTTCCCACTAATCCCCCAAACTTCCTGGACTACAATACTATGGCACCCTGTCTTTCTCCTGGATCTGCTGTTTTAAGGTTCTTCCTCAGGCAATATTTCCTCATCTTTCAGGCGTCAATAAAGGTAGATGAGAGGTACTTACTTCTTACTCTACCATCTTGACTCCCAGAAGTCTGTCTCTTTTCTTCAAAAGGACTTTTGGGCAGGGGCAGAGCTAAGATGGAAGCATAGAAGCAGCAAGGTTCCTCAGCTCCCACACAGCCACCTCAAATACCCATAAAATATGACTCTAAACAAATTTTAGGGCTCCAAAACTCACAAAAATGCAGAAAACACATCTCTTGCTGAAGGGAGATTGGCAGGTGGGGCTCATCACAGCAGGCTGGGTGCCAAAACCAGCCCAGTCTGAAACCACGGCCTGGCTCCAGGGTGGTCAGGAGGAGCCATAGTTGGAGTCTTCAGGAGAGCAGATAGGGAGCACCTGTGGCAATTTCCAGATTTATCAAGTCAGAAGAAATAAGGCTAAGAGAAAGGTCAGTGGAATTCAGCTAAATTTGGAGGAGAAAAGCAGTCTGGCCGAACTGCCCCCAGGGCAAGGAAGCAGCGGAATCGGCAGTAGCTGCAGAAATGGAGGTAACCACCTCCACCAGGCTGCTTCAGAGCTCCCAGCCTGCAGATTGCAGGGGGGCCAAGGTGATTGATCAGAGGCCAAGTGCTCTTGCATTGAGCAGCCTGGATCTGGATAGTGGTCTTGGGTGGTGGGCCTGGGGTGCACTTTCAGAGAGCCAAAGCTGGTGGGGGCTGCAGCACCCCTCTAATAGCTCTGACAGCTGTGAAAACCCCAGTGATTTGGGACAGAGCTTTCCCCCCTGGAAGCAGAGTTCCACAGAGCTAAAAAAAATCAAGCAATTAATTGACTGGCCAATATGAGCAGGAAAAGGAAGCAAAGTAAGAACAGCAATCAAACTCTAGAATCCTTTTTTGAGAACAAAAAGGATCAAAGCATGGAGTGGGAGGAAGATAACACAGTCAGAACTCTCACACCAAATGCTTCCAAGAAACATGGAGATTTCCTACAAGATATAGATCAACTTAGAAAGAACTTTGAAAACCAAATAAGAGAAGTGGAGGGAAAATTGGGAAGAGAAATGAGAATGATGTGAGAAAATCATGAAAAGAGAGTCAACAACTTGACTGAAGAAAATAAAGAAAAAATTAACTCATGGCAAAAGAGGCCCAAAAAGCCAACAAGAAGAAGAATGCCTTAAAAAGTTGAATTTTCCAGATGGAAAAAGAATCTCAAAAGCATTCTGAAGAGAATAATTCCTTCAGAATTAGAGTGGAGTGAATGGAAGCAAATGACAAGACACTATTAAACATTTAAAAACAATTGAAAAATAGACAGCTATGTGAAATATCTCCTTAAAAAAAACCACTGACCTGGAAAATAGATCCAGGAGAGACAATTTAAAAATGATTGGACTACTTAAAATCCATGATCAAAAAAAGAACTTAGAAAGCCTCCTTCAAGAAATTCTGAAGGAAAATTGCCCTGATATTTTAGTACCAGAGGGTAAAATAGAACTTGAAAGAATTCACCAATCACCTCTTGAAAAATATTCCCAAAAGGAAACTCTTAGAAATGTTATAGCCAGATTCCAGAATTCCCAGATCAAGGAGAAAATATTACAGGCTGCCAAGAGGAAATAATTGGAATACTGTGGAAGCACATTTAGGATAACCCAGGATCTAGCAGCTTCTACATTAAGGGACGGAAGGGCCTGGAATATGATATTCTGGAGAACAAGGGAGCTGGTATTAAAACCAAGAATCACCTACCCAGCAAAATTAAGTATAATGTTCCAGGGGAAAATATGATCATTCAGTGAGGTGGAGGACTTTCAAGCATTCTTGCTGAAAAAACCAGAACTGAACAGAAAATTTGACATTCAAACACAAGAAGCATAAGAAGGTAAACATGGGAAAGAAATCATAAGGAACTTATCAAAGTTGAACTATTTACATGCCAATATGGAAAAACCATAATAGTAACTTATAAAACTTTTCTTAGTATGAGGTTAGGTGAAGGGAATAGAAATGTATATAGGTATACCTACACATGTGTCTACATAGGAGGCTATATATGCGTATGAATACATATCTGAGCATGTGTGCATATGTGTGCATAGAGGTTACAGGATCAATTGAATATTAAGGGTAAAAGGACTTTTGGTTTGGTCTCTTTGACATTTATATGGTGAAAGAAGCCTGGAAGACAGAGATGGGATTGTAGAGAAGGTAGGAGGGATGGAGAGTAGGAAAAAGTCTTTCAGAAAGTAGAAAATGGATGGAATTATTGGGCAGACCAGCAGAAACCCTGTTGATTCTGGAGAGACAGGTGGGTGACAGGAATGAAGATTGGAGGAGACAGATAGAATGGCCAAGCCATTTGGGGCTTTTTTTTTTAACACTTTTTCCCGTTTGTTCTCCCATATGACTGAACTCTCCATTTCTGCCAGGATGGATCTGCCAGGATGAGTAGTCTGAAGACTACTCACCAAACATCTCCTTGTAGACTCTGCAGCTGAAGAAGAGCTGTCTGAAAAGATGCCGGCATGAATCTGAGCTGGGAATCAGCTGCCCTAGGCAGTAGTCAGTTGTAAACACAAGCAGAGAGGAGATAGCGAAGTGTAAAGTAATTTTAGCTTTACATATATGCATGGCAAGAAAGCAGTAAAGATGGAACAAATTTCCTGCCACCTTTCTACCCCCAGGCCAGTAGAGAGAATGGGAATGTTTCTTTGGTTGCTGACTTGAGTAGATTCCAATAAAAGGGGAAAAAATGAAAAGAAAACTTTACTCATAGCACTGAGATTGGAATGAAAGAGTAGCAGAAGGTTGACAGACAAGAGTTAATCCCTCTTCTCTACCAGCAAGGATATAAGAACCTTGGGGCCAGGCACTGGATGATATATTTTTTTTTAATTTCTTCAGAAGCAAAATGCTAAGTACATTCAACATGAACTCTTTTTATTCCTTTAAAGCTCTGAATAACCTCATCCATCCTCTCCTCCTTCCTAGGGGCAGACATCCACCTTGCTAAAACTAACCCCTCCACCTGTACAATAGATGCCATTTTATCTAGATCTCATGTCTCTTCCCTGACCTTATTCCATAAGTAAGCACCTCTCTCTCATGGGTCTTTAATGTTTTCCTCTCAGTCAGTAAAAAAAAAGTATTTATTAAAGCACTTACTATGTGCCAACACTATGCTGAGTGCTGAGGATAAAAAAGAAAAGTAGAAAACCTACTCCTGGACCTCAGGGAGGACTCAGGGATTTCACACTCCAAAATGAAAAACAATATACAATGATTCTAGGTGAGTAGCTGGGTGGCTCAGTGGATAGAGTGTCTGGGTTTGAAGTAAGACGAATTCACCTTACTGAGCTCAAATCTGGCTTCAGACACTTACTAGCTTTGTGACACTGGGATAATCAAGGTCAAGCATGTCTTATATTAGTCATTTAGTTGGTCTCAGAGATGAGAACAGAATCAAGGCTTTTTTTTATTTGAAATCCATTATTCCTCCTGCTATACTATACTGTCTTTTCTGTCTTTTTGTCTTATTACTCTACTAAAAAAAATACTGGTTTCCTAGTTTTTACTAAAGTATTAACTCCTGGTCTTGGCATTCAAGGCCCTCCGCAGTCTTTTCCCTCCTTATCTCAGATGCCTTTTCACTTAGTTCTGTGTTCCAGAGAAACTCCACAACTTTCCATCCTCCATTTTCATCCTGACCTTGATTCACCCTGTTTGCCTAAGTTTCTGCATCAATAAAAGGAGCTCATGAAGGAAATGGTAAACCACTCCAGTATCTTTGCCATGAAAACCCAAAATGGTGTCATGAAGAGTTGGATGCAATTGAAAATTGACTGACCAACAAGAAGCTATTTATAAATATGCTCTTTAAGTTTCTTCTCACCTTAAAACGTAATAACCACTATCATTTCCTTGACTGTCATCCTCTGATATTACCTCATCTCTTCCACTTCACTGTCAAACTCCCTGTAAGAAGAGTCCTTATTTACTCATCAGCCCCTTGCACTCTGGCTTCTGATTCATTGTTCTACAGAAAACACTTTTTACAGGATCATTAATGATCTCTTTTTACTATGTCCTTGTTTTCTTTGACCTCTTCCCCCCTTCTGAATTCTCTAGGCTTCTGTGAAAATAGACTCTTGTTGTATTTCTGCTTCTTTGATTGCCCTGTCTCTGCTTAGAGAAATTAAATACCTTGTCCACAGTTATGTAGTTGGTATCAGAGATGAGAACTGAGCCAAGGCTTTTTTGTTCAAAATCCATTATTCTTTCTGCTATACTATACTGCCTTTTCTATATTTTGCCTTATTACTCTACTAAAAAATCACTGGTTTTCTAGCTTTTACTAAAGTATTTACTCCTGGTCTTGGCATTCAAGGCCCTCCACAGTCTTTTACTTCCTTATCTCAGACTCCTTTTTACTTAGTTCTATGTTCCAGAGAAACTCTACTACTTTACATCCTCCATTTTCATTTTGACCTTGACCATTATTTTGCTTTAGCTCATTCTGTTCCCTGTAGGAGGCAACACAGCATGATAAACCTGGGTTTAATTTAGGGGTATGCTAGTAAATGCCTAATAACCAGCTTTAGGGGAAAATGTATGTATGACATACACGTAAGTTTAATATGTATTAACATTTTCTCCATGATTTTCTTAAGTCTGAACAATCTGCAAAATAGTGAGTCAAATACTGATTTCTAGTAGTTCTCAATTTCTGAGGTATAAATATTTACACTGAAAATTTAGTAATCAGCTCTTGAGAACTGCTGTAAGATGCCTCCAGCACACCCCAGTTACATTCCACTTCTGGTGCTTGCTACTTATATAACATTGGGAAAGTTTTTCTTAGTCTCCTTGGACCCTAATTTTGTTATTTATAAAATGAGGAGGTTGAATTATTATCTTGTTTCCTCTCATCTCCACCTATTGATATATTCCCCTTGATTTAATGATAGTTATATCAATCTATCAATAAGTATTTATTAAGAACCTACTATGTACAAAACACTGCACTAGACATACTAGAAAAAGGAACAAAGAATGAAACAATTCTTACTTGCAAAGAGCTTATATTATAATGGAGAGTCAAGTATAGTTAAAAATAGATAGCATAAAAATAAAGTTAATAAATGCAGATACAAAGTAGTTAAATCCAAAGTAATTTGAGAAGGGTGTTAGCAACTGAGAAATCATGCAATAGATGGTGCCTAAGTTGCACTTTATAGGAGATCTCTATGAGGAAGAATTAAGAAGGGTGTGTTTACAGGCATGGGGGATGGTCATTCCTGGGACACAGAGATGGGAGAGGGAGAGAGTCATAAGTGAATAACAGAGAAGGCCAGTTTGTCTGGACAGCAGAATGCAGGAGGGAGAGACTGAAAAATTGGTTGGAACCAGGTTGTGAAGGGTTTTTAAACTAAATGGGTTTTTTTTTCCCTAGAGGTAATAGGCAACTTCTGGCATTAGTTCAGTAGGGGAATCAACAACAGCAACAGTAGTAGCAGCAACAGCAGCAATAGTGTTATTCTGGCATCAGTTTGAGTTGAGAAATGACAAAAACCTGAACTAAGGTAGTAGCTATGTGTTCAGAATGAAGAAATCAGTTGCAAGAGATGATACAGTGATGGAAATGAAGAGATGTGGCAACTGACTTTACATGTGGGATGAGTGAGGGTGAGGAGTTCAGGATAATGCCCAAATTATAATCCTGAGACATTGTAAGGATAGTGGTAGAAACATAGAAATTTAGAAGAGAGGAGTTTAGGGTGAAAGATAATGAGCTGAATTGTTGATATATTGAGTTTAAGATGTTTCTGGGACGTCTTGTCTGAAATGTCCAAAAGACAATTTCTGATACTGAAGCCCACTGGAGATACTAGAAGTGGCTACATAGATCTGGAAGACATTTGCATGGAGATGATAGTTAATCTCATGAGAGCTGATGAGGTTACCAAGAGAAGAAGATACAAGAGTAGAGGGCCTATGGCAGAACCTTGGGAAACAGTCACATGTAGGGAATATGATACAGATGATGAGCCATCTAGAGAGACCAAGAAAGAGCAAACAGGAAGGAGGAGAACCAAGACAGAATGATTTCACAAAAAAACTCAGAAAAAAACAAACTATTCAGGAATCAGCATCAAATTGTGAAAAATGCCAAATGTAACCGATAATTCACTAAGGATAAGGAATGAAAAAACAGCTGATGGCAAATAAGAGATCATCAGTAACTTTGGAGGGAGTAGTTTCAGGTAAAAATCCATGTTGCAAAGGGTTGAGAAGTGACTGAGAAAAGAGGAAGTGGAGGCAGGGATTATAATTTTTTTGTCAAGAAGGATAATTAAGAAAGATATAGGAGAAATACAGAAGCATATCTTGAAGGAATGGTAGTATCTAGTGAAGGTTTTGTATTTTTTTTCAAATATGTGGGAAGTTTGTATATGTTTTAATGTAGTAAGGAAAGAACCCATTGATAGGGAGTCAATTTTTTAAAATGGTGGGGGGTGAGGATTGATGATGTAATTTATTAGAAAAATGCAGGGAGGGGGAAGAATCAAGTATACATGGATAGAGATTGGTTTTGGCAGAAAAGGGTCTTGATATTGGCTTACAGGAAAAGGGGAGCAAATGGGAAATGATGGACAAGGAGTCTTGAGAGAAGGAAAGTGGGAAAAGAGATAACTCATGTTGAATAGCCTCAATTTTACAAGAAACAAGATGGGTGGAGGAGAGGAATAGAGCTTCAAGAGGGAAGAGCAGGTTTGAATAGCTTCTGTGAGGAGTGACCTAGGCAATCAATTATGGAGAAATAAAATTACTAAATTGCAGCAGTGAGGGCTCAGTTGAGTTTGTGAATCTGTTTTAACGTACCCAGTCAGGCCAGTTGTGGGACTTCCTTTAACTGTATGCAGTAGTTTGTTAGTGAGAACTAAGGCGGCAGACAGTGAGAGTAAGCCAGGGCTGAGCTTTAGCCAGATAAGATCAGTAATAACACAAGAATAGGAATAACAAGCAAATCATGCAAAAGCAGAAGATAGTGTAGACTGGAAATTGCTAAGTAATGGGGTTAGAAAGGGAAGAATTTGAAGTCAGAGTAGAAATAATGGCCTGGCAAAGGCCTGAGAGGTGGAGGGATTGGAGGTCTTAATGAAGATGAAGAAGAGGTGTAGTAGAGGTGAGATAGAATTTGTACTCAGACCATCCTGACCCTAAGCTTGTTATTCACTGCTTCCTAGCTGTAGGTGCTTAACTAATTTGTTTTATTGATGGACAAATGAATACGTATTTTGTGTGTCTAAAGTGCTTTTAATTTGAGAAGTTAATTCCTTTGATTCTATTGTCAAAATTCAGAAATCTTCATTTCTCCTTCCCATAGGTCAACAGGGAATTTAACATATATGGCTGTTTCAAATCAGTTGTCTCAGTGATGACAGAAGTCCTGATTGTCTATCTTTCTCTGACCATATTCTCCTGTCTTAGTCAGCTCCACTGCTCATTCCAAACCACGCATTTCCCCTTCTCCCATTTTGATTTTCCTCCACTCAGGCAGAGTCTGATATGGAGATCATAGGGAAGATGGCCACCTCTGAAACTAAGTACCTTCCTCTGTATATGCCTTACAAGGCCTCCCATGCAAGTCAGAACCAGCTATATGTGTAATGAGAAGGGAAAGGGCAGGCTTGGGGACAGGGTTATTGGCTGAATGAGGCACACACACACACACACACACACACACACACACACACACACACACACAAACAGACACCTGATATCCAGCCAGACTAAGCTGTAGGAGACTCCTAAAAACAGCATGTTTCGCAGCAGCTGATGGCCATCTGTATTTCAGTCTGTAGAGTGGAGAACTAGGCAATAGCTCCAGTCCTTTTTATCCCAGATTTTCAAACAGGGGATTTGTAGGCTCCTTTAGCTGCCTTCTTCACTTACGGAGGAAGTCTCGAAGGTTTGAAACTATGAGATGAGATGGGATACCCCAAAGGACATCAGAGAATCCCATCCATAAAGATTAAGACTCAATGGGGAAGTCTGTCAACAAGGATTTATTAAGGGTTATATAGCCTTAACAAGAGGCATTGTGTTAAGCACTAGTGATACAAAGAAAAGCAAAAACATGGTCCCTGTCCTCAAAGAGGTCACATTCTAATTGGAGAAACAATGCAAGTAATTATGTACATACAAGTTATATATGGTTTGTAGACGATAGAGTGGAGATGGGGAAGTGAGTGTGAGAAAGGTCTTTTGCAAAAGGTGTAATTTGAATTGGTTCTTAAAGGAAGATTCAGAAGCCAGGAGGCAGAAGTGAGGAGGGATGGCTTCCCAATAATGGGGGACAGTCCAACGGAGAGTGGTAGAGTTGAGAGATGGAATGTTATAGGTGAGGAGCAACAAGAAGGGCAGTATTGCTGAATTCTAGGGTATGTAGGTAGGAGCAAAGTATAAGAAAGGTATGAATAAAAAAAGAGGAAAAAGAAATGTATATGATAACTTTATTATATAATGAAAAGGAATAGCAAATTGTTCATAATAGACTTAGTTTCATGTGTGATCATCTTTTTTATTATACCATGCTATGGAAATGCTTGCTTTATTCCATAAACTGGAAAAAAAGAAATTTTTTAAAAAGAAATAAAGTTATGAAAATATTTTATAAAAGTGGGAAGAAATCAGGTTGTAAAAGACCGTAAATGACAAATGTAGCATTTTAAATATCTTTTGGATGTAATAGAGAGTCATTAGAGTTTTGTTTTGTTTTTGTTTGTTTGGTTGGTTTAGGGATTGGCAGGGGCAGACCTATGTTTTAGGGAAATCACTTTGGCTGCTGAAAAATATCAACTACCACAACAACTAGTATTTATCTAGCTCTTTAATGTTTGCAAATATCACATCTGATCCTCACAAGAATTCTGGGAAGTAAGAGCCATTTTTTAATCCCCATTGTACAGATGAGGAAACTGAGGTGGACAGAAGTTAAGTAATTTCAACTGGTTGCAGGATGTGTTGGTTGGTGTGGGAAGAGTTTGGAGGCAGAGAGATCAACCAGAAGGTTATTGAAATGGTCCAGGTGTGAGGTAATTAGAGCCTGTGCCAAGATGGTGATTTGGAGTACTTCTCAAGACTGCTTTTTGCCAAACATGCCTAGGGCTAGACTCCCTTCCTAAAATGATAGCACTTGTTTTCAGTCTGATCTTCCCCTTAGAGAACAGGTTTTGAACAAACTGCCTCTAGCTGTGCCAATTCTGTTGGTATGCCTCCTGCCAATTAATTGGCGGATTAATTTTTATTGAACATCCATAATCCAGTAGGCATTCTACCAAGTAGAAAGATCATCCTTCTTTTCTCTAGGGTCATTCATCCTAACAGAGGATCATAGACTGTGTATTGTGGAAGATTAGGTGCAGAGGGGGAGAATCAGAACCCCACATCTGTATTTCTATCCTTCACCCTCATCCCAATCTCATTCTCTCCAGTTCAACCTGAACACAGGGTGAGATCTTGCTTCTCTGTTATCTGAAAGGGCTAGTTTATTTTGCAAAACAAACAAACTAACAAACAATGCCAACCTCAGCTTAGCTAATGTACTACTGGAGCCCTGTAACCAGGCTTCATTTAGTGCCTATGTTCACTCTCTTCTTTAACTTAATGCTTTAGGATATGAGCTCTACTGGTCTCCCAGATGAGAAGCTTTTGTGCTGCATTATTGTGCAAAAACAATGTCAATTTCATCTGGCATTTAAAAGCCTGGAAAATTCACGCGTCACTATGTAAGAATAAATGTTCTCTCACAGCATCTTCAAATATAAGATCTCATTGCATTGCCAACACTACATGTACGTGTATCCTGAATGTGTTTCTCTGGCAGCCTGCCTGTGTGTAAGTCATCTGGTAACTATAGTACTTCCCATCTGTTAGTGCAACTTCTGGTACTGGTATCTATGCTTACACCTTCATGTGCTGCCCCACCCATCATTTGGGGTGCTAGGGTACACATTTGTGCCTAACATGTGTCCACCTCTGAGGTGGACTGAGGGTGGACATCCCCACATCTTTGTGGGTATGTCAATACCTGAGGAAGCATTTCCAAATGTGAATTGGACTAAGGCTAAATATAGGTGTGAAGGGGATTATGTGCCTGTGTGTTTCTTTTGCTTATTTCCTCCTTTGCTTTAATCCGTGACCCCAGCTTCTTTTTGCCAATCTGAATACTCTCCTGTTATGCTAGCTCTTGCTTTCCTGTGAAAGACTTTAAGCCCACATTTGCAGTTTCCATGATGTGCTCAGGGAACAGCAAGAGAGGCACTGTGACATGAAGGCCTGCTGATGGATGCTGGGTTGGTTGAGAAATGTTATTCAAGTCTGGAGGAGCCCACCATGCTTTGATACAACCCAGTTACCAATTAATCTCTGTATTTTGTATAATGCCTAGTACATTGTAAATTCAATAAAAATTAATCAAAGACAAAGCCTCTGTTCTATAAGATTTCTAGGATGGTAGAGACACAAATAGTGATAAGAGATGACTTGCTTAAAAAATACATTAATTCTTCAGTCAAAGAAAAAAAATTCACAAGATAATGCTTCCTCTTTTTCTTTCCCTCTTCTAGGCCAGATGATGGCAGACAAAGAGAAAGGGCAGTGATTATGTAAAGGTGGAATAAACGTAGTCCATTTAATGGAGGGAAAAGATTTTGGAATGGGTGTTAGTTGTGGTTTGATATACCTGAACTAAGAGACTTTTCCAGAATTAGGTTCCCCAAAATGTTAACAAAAGAGCTCAGTCTACTAACAGAAGGAGAGAGTAGGTCTAATAGAGGCTGGGGTCCAGGGCCCTGATTCTGTGCTCTATCACCCTTATTCTCCACCCACCTCCCTCTTCTATATCCTTGCCTTCCATTTTCCTTGCTTCAAGGAGGAACTCAGAGGCAGTATCAAGGCCAGGTCCTCTTAGCAAACTTTGTAGACCCTAGTGTAGCCAGCCTTGATAGGAGAATAAAAAAAGACAGAAATGTGTGAAAAGTAAGGGTTTCAAGATAAGGCCATAACTTAGGTTCTAGTGCTAAAAAAATGTCTTGGATTAAGGACACCCAAGGTTAAAGAACAAATTAAAGCTAACTGAAAAGATAATGTAGCCAAAGGTAAAGGAACACAGAAATAAATGTGTTAGAGCTAAAATGAAGAATGTTTTAATTTAGGGAAAAAATAAGGTGTTTAGCATTTTCATTTTTGTTTGTATTTGGGAGTATGTAGGGTTAGAACCATAGGAGTATGTGATGGTGAGTGTAAATAAGCAGGGAGGGGGAGTCATTCTCATCTCCCTGTGTAAAGGTAGTCAAGGTGTCTCCCAAGAGGGTGGTGTGACAACAATGTCTGTTTGGGTCTGTGAGCCTACTGAAGACCACAAGGTGTGATTCAAGAATGATAGTCAGTGCCGGGAGGAAAATCACTTTAAAGATATTGGCAGCTTGGGACAACACCCTATTTGCTTCCTCTTAGTTATGAACATTTTTGTTCCCTTGCATATAACTGTCTACCAGCCCTTTCTTCCTAGCCTCTCCCTAACCTATTGCTTTTGTCTTGCTGTTTCTTTGAGAAAACCAGCAGTGAATTGGAAATATTATCAGGACAGTTCTCTTCTGCCATCTTGTGTCCACTGCTTTTCTCATGCCTATGGAAGAAAAATAAACACAGCCACACAAAAAGGAAGTGAGCTACCCAGAACAAAGACCAAATTTATTGGTGTTAAGCACACACACACACACACACACACACACACACACACACACGCACGCACATGCACACACACCTTCAGGATACAAGAGACTTGATCACTAGGAAACATGATGCCAAGTATTAATAACATTCCCTCCCTTCCCTGTTGGAAGACTAACAGGTGTTTTCCCCTACAGGCAGCCAATTCACTTGATGTCACTCTGCTTATGTGTGTGCATACATTTGAAGGAAAGCAGTGTGTTACTGTTTGTGTACTTGGGTGATTTCATAGGGAAAATAGAATGAGTACCTCTTAGCTCTCATACATAACCTGGAGATTTTTAAAGAATTTACCTCTAAGGTTGCTAGGGATTTCTCAGAGCTCTAAGTCTAAATTATTTTTCCAGGGGATAATTGGCCATTTGCTATTAAGTTTGTGGAGTAAACTGCACTTATTATATTATGTAAGATGGTGTGAATACAGCAAAAACTAGTATTTCTTAGGGTTAGAAGATCTAGGCTTGAGTCTACTTCTTATGTGACATTAGGCAAGTTGCTTTGAGTCTCAGTTTCCTTATCTGTAAAATAAGTGGGTTGGAATAAATGACCCCTGCAAGTCAATGATGATGACTATATTTGTGTATATGTATGTGTATAATATATATACTTTTCACACATTTCTGTCTTTTTTTATTCTCCTATATAAATGCATGTATATGTGTATATTTATATGTCTATATGTATGTGTATAATATATATACATACGTGTGTGTGTCTTCACAGTAAGCCTCAGAGGTAGGTGTTGTTATTACCCTCATTTTATAGTTGAGATAGAAAGATTCAGTGACTTGCCCAGGGTCACACATCTAATAGTGTCTGAATTCAGATTTGAACTCATCTTCCTAATTCTAGGCTTAAAGGTCTATCTACTTTACCACCTGGCTGCCATAAACTGATCATAAAATTGATGCTAGAATGCTTTTTTGCCCAGCCTACTCCTTTTATGAATGAGGAATAGAGGCCAGAGAGGTTAACTAACTTTCCCAGGATCACACATGTTATAGAATTTAAACCAGGGGCTTATGAACAATGAAACCTTGAGTAAGTCTTTTGTCTCTCTCTGAACCTTGCTTTCTTTGTAAAACAAGGGGTTTAAATGAGATAAACCATATGGTCCTTTTGCAGCTTTAACATTCTCTAATTTTCCTGGGACAGCAAGAAAGGCACAGCCATGGCCTCAATCCCTTGAAATTCTTTCCTTGTCTTGGTGATTCACTCTGCCTGCTTTGAAAGGATCATCCAACTTGCTGTGACCAAGAATCACATCTGATACTGGGTAAAGACTTAGTTGAGACACTGTCATGTAGATGTAAATGTGACTACAACTCTTTTTCCCCCTAAAGTCCCATAGAACTCAAATTAAGAACCTTTCTAAATGCTTAAAATGATCACATTTTGGTATGCTCCTAAAATAGCTTCCTAGTGCTGAAATCTAATCATCATCATTATTTTATTTATTATTAATATCTCATGTCAGGTCATGGAAACATCACTCGAGTGGGTATGAGGGAAAACCACTCAGCCACCTCTTAACGTTATCTGTTTATTACTTTTCAAATTAGTTTATAATAATGCAGGGAAGGGTCTTAGAAAGGTCCCCATTTCCTCTCTTCTTCATGTTGCGGCATGGAGAAGACAAGGCCTAAGTAGACATGAGTCACTCTTGCTAGGAAGGATATCTTAAATAGTTGAGAGTTGCTGCTTCTCAGAAAGGGATACACCTCCTGCCTGAATTCTGCTTCTCATGGAAATCTCATCTCTGTGCTCGATGCTGGCAAAGAGCTGAGGAAAACTTCAGTGTCCTCCAGTGGCCATATTGAGGAGGTGCAGGTGGAGCAACGCAACGTTCCACTGCTTACTAACCCTCCGTCCAGATGTGAAGGCTGGATGCAGGAACACATCTCAACACCTCCGGGGTTTATTAGCCTGGTATAATGTCAGTGTGATAAAAACCCCAGCGAGGCTATTACATGACTATTTCCATCCGGTGAGAGTGATTCTATCAGCTGCACTGGAGACCTACTTGGCAAATGAGTTTTCTTTTTAAAATGCTTTGACTTGCTTGGAGTACTAGAGTGGGCTTGTCACAGTGGAGGATGGGGAAGTGTGCAGGGGAAGAGAGCTGGAAAAATGATGGGGAACGGATGCTACATAAGCATATGCAGAAATGTCTCAGTTTAAAGTGGTTACAGAGACATCTCCATCCATCAGAGGGTCTCGTGTTTGTGTGTAAGAATCCTTTGGCTCTATCCTAGCCTGGGCCCTACTGCTAAATCCACACCTAAGAAACCCAATTAGAAACAGACATAACTGTAGTTACTGTTTTTTTTAGATCATATGATCATATGTTATCAGATGGGTAGAGTTGAGTGGAAGAGATAGAGTTAGTAATGTATTAAACAGTATCTGAATGCTTTGGGATCCAATGATATAAAAATGATTCACTAAAAAGAAAGGCAGAATTTCCACTGTAGATCAGTTCCATTCCTAACTTTGTCTTATTGGAGTCTAAGACTGGTCAGGTGAGTGCATTCACCTATCCCAAAGAGTTCAAGGAGCAAGACAGTCACTTTGAAGACTGGATTCTAACATCCTTGTGAAAGAATGCAAAATAAGGGTGACTGAGACTCCCAAATACTCAGAGCCATAGTTACAAGTATGCAAATACTGTTTTCTATTCAATCATTCATTCATTAATTCATTCATTCATTCACTCACTCATTCATCCGCCTCCTCACAGCAAGCTAGCAAAAGTCTCATAATAAAAGGTCGCTTAGGGTTAGCAGAAGATCAGACTACTATTGTCCTCTTCATTCTCCACAACTGAAAAAAGTACAGTGATGACTAATTGACTATAAATAAAACAGCCCCTTTGTCCTCAGAGGTCATTCTCTATGCCGCCCTCCCCCCCCCCTCCATCTTCCACCTCCATTCCCTAGTATTCAGAGCAGAGGCCTCGCTTTGGCCAAAACTAATATTGTCTCCACAGCCTGCTCTGATCTTGAGTGCCCTGGCAGGTCAAGCCTGGTATATAATTGCTTCTAATTAGCACTTTCAGGATCTGGAACATTTTTCCCCCTCAACCTACAGCTAAGTGCTACTCAGAATAGCAAAAAATTATTTCCTACCTTTGAAAACATCAAAGAAAATCAAAGGAAATTACTCCCATTCTTCTAGGGCCTCCTGGTCTCTGCTGTGATGTCCAGGTGAGGGCCTGAGCCATTAGCAGCCAGAAGAGAGGTCAGGCTAAAGAGCAAATCCCCTGGGGTCCGACCTGGCCTTGTTTGTGCTCACCAGCCCCCTCTCCAGGCAATGGTGCCCCACTGCACTTCAACCCAACATGCTCCCTTTATCCTTTTCTTTCTTTTTTTTTTTTAAACAGAATGATCCTAGAAAATATTGGATGTAGAAGGAGCCTTCAAGATCATTGGGTTAAACACCTTCATATTTCAAATTAGGAAATAAAAATTCCTGTGATGACAATAACCAAACCACATCATTCTCAGCATTTTAAGGTTTACAAAATATTTCATTTTATTTATATATATATAATATATACACACACATGTGTGTGCACATCATATAACATATATGTTTACATATAATTAAATATATGCCTATATGTATATGCAAACACATATATGAGAGAGGATATAATAGGATCATAGATTTAGAACTGCAAGGTATCTAAAAGGACATCTATTCTAACCCCCTGATTTCAAAAATGGGGAAAATGAGGCAAAGAAAAGCAAAACGACTTGCCCAGAGTCATAGAGGGGTGAGTGGTCAAGTAAGGATTTGAACTTGAGTCTGGATTGGGTTCCTTCCTCTGCTCCTGATCAGATAATAGTGTGTGATGAGTGCTGGGTAGTCTGAAGAGTTTGCAGTGTCCTTGTCTGGGACTGGGCAAGCACATCACCATCCTATTCTAGCCTCCTGCTAATGAGGCCCTGAGGCTAATTAAAATGAGGAGCTAAACACCAGAGCATAATGAGAAGCCAGTTTATCAGTCAATCAGAGGACAGTAATCTGGCAATGAAATCCTGATCTCTGGTTCCCCTGGCAGGCCTTAGTGAGAGTGTGTGTGTGTGTGTGTGTGTGTGTGTGTGTGTGTGTGAATACAACTCCTTCTTGCTCCTATAGGGGTTGGGAATGCCAGGGGAGGGGGAGAAAGTGAAGAGGGAGGAGTTGAGGTGAGGGTTGGAGAGGTACATTATACTGCAAACTGCTCCTATAGGCTATCTCCAGTGCAGGGTGTTAGAGAAAGGAAAGGCAAATTGAGGTTCTTGCACATTCTTTTGGGCACCTCATTCAGCCAGGCATCTCGGTAGCACAGTGGA
Organism: Pseudocheirus occidentalis; assembly: GCA_028646575.1. Taxonomy (NCBI): domain Eukaryota; kingdom Metazoa; phylum Chordata; class Mammalia; order Diprotodontia; family Pseudocheiridae; genus Pseudocheirus; species Pseudocheirus occidentalis. The sequence goes on along the minus strand of CM053596.1, from coordinate 138,162,482 downwards.
TAGAGCACTGGAACTGTAGTCATTTAGCCATGAATTCAAATCCAGCTTCAGACATTTATTAGCTACGTGACCCTGGAGCAAGTCACTTAACTCTGTTTGCCTCAGTTTCCTCATCTGTAAAATGATCCAGAAGGACATGGTCCAACCCCTCCAATATCTTTGCCAAGAAAACTCCAAATGGGGTCATGAAGTGTCAGACAAGACTGAATAACACCACTTCATTCAGTCACTGGCTTTCATTCAGCGCTAGAGTCTTCTTCAGGAATAAGTTTTCTTTATGGATAATAATCATCCCTCTGATCTTTATACCAATTTTTGGACCAAGTCTATGATTTCAATTGTATAGAGAACTGCAAAATGAAAAGTTCCCCCTACCAATGAAGATAGCATGCAGTAAAATCTTAGAAATTCATTTGTGATACTGAAAGGTCATCATCTGCCTGTTCACAGTCACAGAGCTCATATATGTTAGAGGCAAACTTGAACCCAGTTCTCCCCGTCTCCAAGGCTGGCTCTTTATCCAATATGCTGTACTGACTTTCTAATATGAATAGTTATAATCAATCATAACCATCACTACGAAGTGCTATTTTGACAGGTCTACCCCAAAGGGCAATCAGACATTTTACAGTAGCATTGTTCCATGGTTCCAAGGAAGAAGGAGTCCTTGAAGACTTCAGCAATGTGATCCCATGGACATGATCTAATGTCTTAGCATCAGGGTGATTTATCTGGCCTGTTTGTATCTGATCCTGAGTGATGCAGGTAGCAGAAAGGAAACCCTAAGAAAGGTAATGTTTCTCTGGACTTGGAGATTGGGAAACTTTGATTTGAGTACTGCCTCAGATACTAACTTGCCATGTGACTGTAGAAAAAAGATCTTTCTGGACCTTACTTCCCTCATCTATTGAGCCAGCTCAATATGATGCTCTGTAAGATTCTGTCTAACCCTAAAACCACAGGTTTGTGTACTTTTGAATCACTCAAAGGTCTCTATTCATAGATATCTTAGCACTGCCCTCTCTCTCCTCTCTGCTGTTTAAAAGACCACTTATAACTAAACAACTTGGGCTAATCATAGGATCACAGATGGGAATTGTAAAGATGTTCTGGTCCAACCCTCTCATTTTGCAGATAATTAAACTTGGGCCCAGGAAGGTGACATAATTTGCCCAAGGTCACAAATATTCAATAGGAGAACTAGCATTCAAACATAGGTCCCCTGACCAAAGTCTGTTCAATCATTTCTACTCTACTGCTCTGCAGATATCAAACTGAGCCCAAAGCATAAAAGGGTTGAAGCAGGTTTGGAAGGAGAGGCGAATAGGTTCTCAATCAGTCATTATAGTGTTAGATTCTAGAGCAGTAAACCTGGGGTCTGTGAACTTGGATGGGAGAAAACCAATCACACTTAGTTTCTCTAATTCCTGGAATGGAACATGTAGGTAACAAAACATTGCTCTGAGAAGTTGTCCATTGGCTTCCCTCACCTGTCAAAGGGGACCATGATGCCAAGAAGGTTAAGAACTCCTACTCTAGAGGAAACTCACTTGGAAGAGACCTTCCTCTGAAATATTCTTCTGGTTTCAGTCTAGCTCACCGTTCTGCAACCCCTGGGAATGTGAGAAAAATAAAAACCATCTGTGACAGCACAGGATGTGCTGGCAGGGGACTTGCACAAACCCACACAGGGAAGCCTGAATCAGAGAATCTTGGTGTTTGATAGGACCTCAGGGACTAACTAGTTCAGCCCATTCTCTGAATGGGGTTCTCCTCCGCAACATTCTCAGTGAGTAGTCATCTGGTTTCTGTTTGAAAACCTCTAGTAAGAGCAACCCACTATATCTGGAGATAGCTCATGGCAATTTTGCATAACTCTAATTGTGAAGAACTTTCAATGGAGTGGAAATCTGCATTTCTGTCTTTTTTACACACGGTTTCTAGTTCTGTCCTTGGTACAGCATGGTACCGTGTAAGGAATGTTCTAGCATTAAGTGATCATGAACTGCCGAAATAACTTCTTTCAGTTTCCTCTTCTGTAAAATGGACATAATAATATCTATAATGCCTATCAATCAATAAGCTATCATTAAGCTTTAACTATGTTCTAGGCATCGTGTAAAGAGCTGGAGAAAAAGGGACATAAGTGAACCAGTCTCTGACTTTAAGGAACTTACAGTCTAAATGAGGGACACAATGTATACATGCACAGTTGTTTGTATGTGCATATGTATGTTTATGACATATAGGTACATGTAAATATATGTGTACATGCATATACCTGTATATTTATACAAGTTTTGCATGGTCAAACCTGCACGTTACAAAAATACTGACAACTGTGTGGAGGGTGGGTTGGAGCGGGGAGAGGCTTAAGGCAGGGAGATCATTTGGGAGTCTAGTGCAACAATGGGTGAAACATGACAAGAAATTGAACTTAGGTAGTTCCTGTATGAGGGACTTTTGAAGTGAATAGAGCAGTGATTCCCAAAGTGGGCGCTGCAGTGATTCAGGGAGGCTGTGATGGTCACAGGTGCGTTTGGGGAGTGATGAATAACCTATTCTGAGTTCAATAAATAGTTTCATAATTTCAAACTTCAATTTTTCTAATTTACACCTTTCTTTATTATATTTTACAAAAAAGGTAGAAACATTAATACATATATCTTTCTGTTTAATTGCTATTAAAATTTAAAAAAATTAATTTCCAGGGGGCCCTGAGTAATATTTTTTTCTGGAAAGGGAGTGGTGGTAGGTCAAATAAGTTTGGGAACCACTGGTATAGAGCACTGGGCCTGAAGTTAGGAAGATCTGAGTTCAAATTTGGTTTCAGACACCTACTAGCAATGTGACCCCGGGCAAGTCAATTCACCTTGTTTGCCTCAGGTTCCCCAAATAAAAAAATGAGCTAGAGAAGAAAATGACAAACCACTCCAGTATCTTTGCCCAGAAAATGGCAAATGGTGTCACAACGTGTCAGACACGACGGAAACAAGTGAATAACAACAAACAGACGTGAGATTGGAATGAGCTAGTCAGGTTAGACTGTCTCTGTCCTGTTGCAAGAAATACCCACAATGATAAGATCACAAATCTGTGGAAGCACCCACGAAGTTCCCACCTCACAGGTTTGTTGTAAGGATTAAAGGAGATAATATATGTAAGGGAATTTTGAAGCTTTAAATGGCATTAGTATAAATGATAATAATTTAAATCTTCACACCACAAGGCAGACATTCAAAATCTTGAAGGAGCTGCTATGTTCTTACCTAGCCTCTGTATCTTTTGTATCATGGGTTAATTGTCCCCAATTCCTTCAACAAATGCTCATAAGCAGCTATGTGATAATAGTAGATTGGGTGCTGGGCCTAGACTCAGAAAGACCCAGTTTAACTCTAGACCGAGGAATCTACTGGCTGTGTGACCCTGGCCAAGTCACTTAACCTCTGTTTGCCTCCATTTCTTCATCTGTAAAATGAGGATAATCCTAACATCTGCCTTAGAGGATAGTTGAAATGATTGTCTATGTAAGAAAAGAACTTTGCAAACTTAAGACATTTTGTGAACGAATATCAGGCATTTTTCTTGTTATTATACGTATAATCTCCGGTCCTTTTCCCATAGTGGTCCCCCTTCTCTGGCAGCTCTGTGCCTTGCCAATATCCTTCCTAAAACACTACCCTGAACTGAATATATTCCTTTTGACACAATCTGGCCAGACTATGACCTATTTCCCTCTAGACACCATGTCCCCATTATTCCAGTCTGTGGGAGTAGTTAGGGAATGTGATCCAATTTCTTCCTTCATTTACTTTTTTGACTTTGGACAAGTCAATTAACTTTTCTAGACCCTGGTTTCCTTCCCCATACTAAGACTCTTCTGTTATTTAAATACTTCATGCCAGTGCATTTTCCCTGCCCCCCCATCTTAATTAAGTGGATTATAATGTAAATGTTCTTTTTCTTCTTTAGAATTCCCCCACAGCACCAAAAGTGTCATCTATTTTGTAGGCAAATAACAAATAATGGGGGAATAGTACTGTATGATAATCTCCATCTTTTCATGCCTGATAATAGTTAACATTTATTTAAAAAAAAAGATTTTAACTTTTACACAGTACTTTATGTATACCAGCACATTTGATCTTTACAACAACCCTATGAGGGGATCATTACTGTACTATTATGCCCATTTTACAGATGAGTTAACTGAGGCTTAGAGATGTGAAGTATCTATCAGCACAAAGATAATGCATTTCAGAAGCAATATCTTAACTTAATGCTGTCTTGAAATTGATGATCTGGAGAATGTCCAGAAGACAACAAATAGGATAGAAAAGGCCTGAAGATTATGCAATATCAATTGAAGGAAATAAGAATGTTTAGCTTGGGGGAAAAAATGACAGAGGAGTGAGATGGGAGAAAGGGGAATGATAATAATTGTATAGAAGTATTTATAAGGCTGTCACATGAATCATTGATTAAACTTGCTTTAGTCGCCCTAGAGGATGAAAATGGGATAATTGGTTGAACAAACAAACAGATGAACAAAACCCCCTTTTCTCTAATACTTAGAGCTATCCAATGATGGAATGGGCCACCCTGGTATGTAGTGAGTGCCTCTTCACTGCAGGTTATCGAGGAAAGACTGAATTACCACTTGCAGAAAGGATTTTTGTTCAGTTATGGGTGGGACTACTAGCTCCTCTGAGAGACCTTCCAGTTCTAAGATTCTATGATTCTTTTATTCTGTTTTTGGACATCTGAGTCTAGGCTGCAGGCTCAAAGACAAAGCCTTCCACAGAAATACTCAGAGCTGCATTGAGCCCACCATACCAATGCCTACTCCTAGTGGGGTTGTACAATAAAAGGCAGTGTTACTGGATTAGTGAAAGAAAATTGACTGGAGCCTGGAAACAGGAAAGAGAGACTGTAATGGCAGTCTACTCTTCCTCATATGGCAGTTTAGTTCACACTGAGATTAGCTGTTTTACTTCTCTAGCAGCATGAACTAGATTTAGAATCACAAACTTAGAAATCACAGATTTAGAGCATAGAATTAGGTATTTGGGACCTTAGAGAACATCTGGTCCACTGGGGGTCAAACTCAAAAAGGAATGAACCCCTTAAAAAGTTACAAATGAACATTATCTATGTTTTATTGTATTTTTATGCATTTTGTTAAACAATTCCCAATTACATTTTACTCTAGTTAGGGTGACCTGGGCATAATATGGCCAGTGGGCTGCAACTTTGACACCTCTGAACTAGTCCCACCCTCATTTTAACTAGAGGAAATTGGGGCCCAAAGAGGTTCATTGACTTTCCTGGTCACAAAGGTAGTAGGTAATAGAGCAGTGATCTGAATTTGGATTCCATAACTATAAGTGCAGGGTTCTAAGCTCAGCACTGTTTTCAAGGTACCACAATGTCACACTTACTTTCCTCTAAGGTACTCCAAGCTTAAGGATGCAGAATCCCCAGTGTATTTATAGTCAGTGCTGAGAGATCATCAGAGTAGATAATAGGAGCTCAGTTCTTCCCTTCTCTATCTTCATTTCTCCCTTCAATATAGACCAAAGAGCATCCCCAACATCATATAGACATCTCTTATCCCCTTCTTTTATCCCAAATTCCTTGCCAATGAAGCTGGCAGAGTCAGCCAAGGGCAAGTGAAATTTTCTGTCGGAATGCATGAGCAGCATAATTTCCATCAAATATTATCTGAGCCTGGATACCTGCATGTCCCATAGCTGCAGGTGCAAGTCACTCTGGGAAAGATCCAAATGGGACCTATTTTTGTTTTAGAATCCTATCCAACCCTCCCTCCCAATCCACTGTCCCCTGTTGCAAACAGGGGCTGAAGGTGATGGTGCCAGTGAGGGTGATGACTAGCCCACTTGGGCATGAGCATTGGCTCAACAGAAGGTTTTCTCTACAGAGTAATGGGCTGGAGGAGTTGGGGTGGGGGGGTGGAGGTGTTTCAAAGGCATAAGCTCTCTTCCTCTCCTTTGTCTCTCCCTCTTCTCTAGCTACAACATTCATGGCTCGAAAGATGAAAGCTTAAAAAACTCTCAGCATCCTGAATGATGACTGACTGAAATCTTCCCATATTCAGTTCAAATAAATCTTAAATTCCAATGTCATTAGCAAGTGAGAAGCCTAGAAAAGAGAAAGAAAGATAAACAAGGTGACTGAAAAACCAGCATAAATACTGGAGAGTAACAGAAGGTCAAGAGCTCCTGGGGACTGTCTACTGTCTGGGTCGGTGTTATGCTGTCGCCCAACGAGCTTTGTCCTCTCCTGTCCAGAAGGGATTTACCGAAGCTCGATAAAATCTGCAGCTGAATATTGCTATAAAATACAGGTCCTTCTCGGGAAGCTGCTTCACCCAGAGAATCCTAAACCAGAAAATTCACCTTTCAATGACTTTGCAAAAGTAGGGCTAAGTTGAAAAGTAGTATACCTCTCTTTATCTCAACTTTTCTTCTCTTTCTACTCACCTTCCATTGTAGGGGCAAGGGCTTCTGGTAATCCCCAGGAGTTGCTGGAGGGACCTGACTGAAAGCACCATGTGATTACTGTGGTATATGTCAGGTGGTAGACACTTAATGATGTCTATGAATGAATGATGTCTATGAATGAATGAATGAATGAATGTGAGAAGTCAGGGAGGGAGACAGCATGGTAGAATGAATAGATGGTTCTGGAGTAAAGTGACCTGCGTTCAATTCCCAATTCAATTTACCTTAGATAAATCATTAAACTTCCCTAGAATCATGACTCCTCATCTGTAGGGGCAGTGGGTTAGACAGTATATGAGGACCCTTCCAGGTTTAAATCTATCACCCTATAGGTTTAAAATGACTCATTGGAAATAAAGAAGGGCCCCATGGAAAAGGAGATTGTAAAGGTAATTTTTCCATGGAGCAGGAATTAGATCGCATGGCTTATAGGATTATAGATTTAGAGCTAGAAGGCATATCTGAGGCTATTCAATCTAACTCTCTAATCTTACAGATGAGGAAAATGAAACCTTGGAAGGTCCATTTCCATTTTTTTTTCAGGTTTCATTTCCATTTCAGTTAATGTCTCTGTGCTTCTCTAAAATGACCTGCTTGGTTTTGACAGCCTCTAAGGTATTATCCAGCTCTAAATTCTAGGAAGGTACATTCATAACAGGTCAGACTACTTTCATGTGCTAATCAACACTTTTGAGGAATTACATAGATTGTGGATTTTTTTTCCCTATACTGGAGATGAGATTTCATCGGTCTTGAAACTCCTCCTTCTATAGAAACCCCCTTCACAGATACAGATCAGCAATTTTTCTGTAAATAATAATTTTAGAAGGTTACTTGGGGGTCCTGAGAGATTAAAGTATTTGCCAAATGTTACACAATAGTACTTAAACCCAGGTCTTACTGACACCAAGGACAGCTCCATCTACTCCACCTGGGTGCCTTTGCGTATCTCTTTAATTCATAGAGAATTTGGAGGTAAAAAGCACCTTCACAATCACACGGACCAAACTCTTCTGATTCTGAAGGTAAAAACTGAAGCCCGGAAACATTAAATGATTTTCTCCAAATTGTGCAGGTATGGCAGCTAGGTTTTGAAAGGGATAGGGTACTGGACCTGGAGTGAGGAAGGCCTGAGTTCAAATTTGGATCCAGACACTTGATGACTGTGTGACCCTGGGCAAGTCATTTAACCCTATTTGCCTCAGTTTCTTCATCTGTAAAATGAACTGGAGTAGGAGATGGCAAACTATTTTAGTATCTTTGCCAAGAAAACCCCAAATAGGGATCACAAAGATTCGGAAATGACTGAACAACACCACACAAGTGAAGCAGCAGAATAAGAATTCAAACCAAGGTCCTCTGACTCCAAAAAATGATACAATCCTCCCCCCACTCCATCCCATCTCACAGTTTATCATTATCAGTAGTTAACATTAGTCCACCCTCTGGGCAGAGTGTGCCTAGGCTGAGAGGTTATCATTCAAGATTCATAGATCCACCAACAAAAATTTATAGAGTAAGGTTTTCTTTTTAGATGCCTGTTGAAGCAATCATTATTTAATCAAGGAGTTTGGAAAGAGTATTTCTGGAGAGAACTACGGTTTGCACTAGTTGACCTCTGAGGTCTCTCCAAATTTGAGATTGTGTGATTTATGATTAATTTCAGAATAATAAAATAATTGAAGGGAGGGGGAGCAGAGTAAGGGAATGAGAGTCTAAATAAATACCCGCCTTCAAGGAGCTGTGAGGAGGGAGCTGCATTACTATAGACCCCCTGCCTCCATCTCCTCCACATCTTTCCCCAGCACTCCCCTCCCTCTTTCCCACAGAGGAAGAGAAGGGGGAGAAAGCAGCTTGTCAGAGGGAAGCCCTGGAGCCCTGGAATGCTCATTAATTCCTTGGAGGGTCCTCTAGATTCACACCACTTCAGAAAGTAAATAAATAAATAAAAATTAGAAGGTCATCAAGTTCTGTTTGGAACAGGCACACATTAGCATACATCTGCATATCAATGAAGGAAAAGGGCTCCAGCTAAAAGAGAGTTGATAATTTACAGATTCAAGTAAACTTCATTACCTTTAAGTAGGGCTGTCTGACAAGCTCTAATTCACACCTTTAACTACCTACTACAAAAGATAATGTGGGGGTCTCTAGCTCAACAGGAAAGCCACCCAAATTGCCCTGATACAGGGACTAGTTATGTCTAGAGTCTCTAGGAAATGAAAATTATGAATGAGGGGGGCTAGATGGAAGAAAGGATCAGGACACCTAGGTGGTGTAGTGAACAGATGACTGAATTTGGAATCAGAAAGACTGCTTTATTTGAGTTCAAATACATTTTTAGACACTGCATGAACCTGGACAAGTCACTTAACTGTATTTGCCTCAGTTCCCTCATCTGTAAAATGATCTGGAGAAGGAAATAGCAAACCACACCAAGAAAATTCCAAATGCTGTCCTGAAGAGTTGTACAAAAGTGGAAAATGACTGATTCCTCCTCCTGGGGGAGGGCAACTTTGGTGACTGTTACAAAGCTAATGGGAAACAGATACCCACCTTTTTGTTCCCAGCTTCTTCCCTACCCTGCTATGTTTTCCTTCATAGCCAGAGACATAGGGGAGTTTTTGTGAATCTATTTTCATTGCCTTGAGTTTACATCCCACCCTCCACACTTAAAGGCTGTGTGATGAATAACAAATCTCTACTGAGGCTTCAAACCTCAGTTTGCTCAGCTGTAAGATGGGCATGAAAATATACTGCCTTTTTGTTATTATGAGGAAAGTGCTCAGTAAATCATAAATTACCATACAAATTGAGTAATTATTATCTCACTACCTAGCTCTATAGCTCAGCAAATAGCCTCAGGATAAAGACCTACAGGGTAAGATAACTCATTATCTCCCAGGGAAGTTCTTTCAAGCTCTTGTGTTTATTGAATGAATAAAGCACAGAATTTAGGGTTTCACCCCTCTCATTCAATCTATTTTCCTAAAATTTGTGAAGAGAGTTAGGGATGTAATCTCTGCCTAGCACATAACCAGAGACTCTCAATTCCATTTCATATTGACTTTGAATCTACTTTGGGGCCACTAGAAAAAGATCCAAATGGAATGGAGCAGTTTTTAAGCCTAGGATTGTAAACAAGGAGTCGAGGGGAGAGAGAAATTGGAAGTATTTTACAGCTGTCCTTCCCAATAGACAGAGAGGACAGCTGTCTGCTTTCTCTATACAGTCAAAGCAGTTCAACAAACATATTAAATTGCCATTAGATACAATCATTGTGTTAGGCTGTGGGCACCCAAGTATTAAAAATGGCACAGTCCCTTCAAGAAGTATATAATCTAATAGGGGGATAAAACAGATATGTACACACATAATTATTATACAAATTGGACTATAAGATGTAGAGTTTGTATAGAGTAAAATTAGAGTCAAGGAGGGAAGGATCATTATTTTCCCACAGGAAATCTAGGAAGACATCATGATAAAAACTGAGCTGAATTGGAGGGAGCCTATTAAGTATGGGGGACGGGGTAGTTCGTCTTTGACAAGTTGAGCGTATCTTCCCCTCTAGTTACAGAAGGCAAAGGGAGATAACAGAAGTAAGGGGTATCAATACCTTAGTGAGATATTAAACCAACTGTAAAAATACATCTATACCTTGTGTTGAAGCGCTTCCTGTATTGAATTGGAAGGGATGCTTGGGACTGACTGGATGAAAATTTGACCAGACTTTCAGAGACCTTTAAACAGACCTGACAATTTCTACAACTGATAAATGGATAAGGGATATGAACAAGTAATAAAAGTAGCCACATTTAAAAAAAAGTTTTAAATCACTAATAATTAGATAAATGCAAATTAAAGCAACTCTGTGGTTTCACCTCACACCTATCAATTTAGCAAAATTGATAAAAAGGAAAATGATAAATTCCAGAAGGTAAACAGCTACATTAAAACACTGTTGAAGTAGTTCTGAATTGTTGGTTTAGCTATTAGGGAAAGCAATTTGGAAATGTATCACAAAAGTCAGTAAATTATATATGTGTGTATTTATACATATATACATATGCAAATATACATACATATGTGTGTATCTATATCTATCTATCTGTATGTATGTATGTATGTATATAGTCCTGTAATACCAATACTAAGCCAATATCCCAAAGAGAGCAAAGAAAGAGGAAAAGGACACAAATTTTTTTTAATGTTTTATTACTTGTAGCAGCTCTTTTTGTGGTGGCAAAGAATTAGAAACTAAGGAAGTATCATCAACTGGGAAATGGTTGAGCAATTTATGGCATACGAATGCAACAGAATATTGTTGTGCTGTAAGATATTAATAAAAGTGTGTGCAGCTGCCTGAGGGTCCACAGAGAGCAAAGCTGTTTGAGGTGGCAGGGTACTCGGGGTCCTGGTTGTATCTCAGAGACAGAGAAGAATACTTGAGGTCAGCCCCTCAGATGGAGCTCAGGAAACAACACCAAAAGCCTGAAGCCTGCGACTTTACACCCCACACTCTGGGAGCAGAGCCCAACCCTCCCATCCAGTTAAAAGTCAAGAAATAAGATGAAATATAAAAAAAGTAACTGACAGAGAAGGAACCTGACCATTGATAGTTCCTATGGTGACAGAGAAGAACAGGGTGCAAATTCAGAAGACAATGAAGTCAAAATAGTTACTTGTAAAGCTTCAAAGAAAAATGTCACAAGTCAAAAAAGTGTTCTTGAAAGAGCTTTAAAAAGACTTTAAAACTCAAATAAGAGATGCAGAGGAGAAACTGGGAGTAAAAAAGAGCAATGCAAGGAAATCAAGAAAATTATGAAAAGAAAGGCAATCAATTAGAAAGAAAATGCCCAAAAATTGCTCAAAAATTCTTTCATAATTAGAATTGGGCAAGGGGAAACTAATGACTTCATAAGACATCAAGTAATAATAAATCAAAATCAAATGAGTGAAAAACAGAAGAAAACATAAAATATCTCATTAGAAAAACAATTGACCTGGAAAACAGACTGAAGAGACATAATATAAGAATTGTCAGATTAACTAAAAGTCATGATCAAAAAAGAGACTAGACACCGTACTTCAAGAAATTATTAAGGAAAGTTACCCTGAAATTTTAGAACTAGAGAGTAAAGCAGAAATTGAAAAAACTCTACCTATCATCTTCTAAAAGAGATCCCAAAATGAAAACTCACAGGCATAGTATAGAAAATTTCAAAGTTCCCCAGGCAAGGAGAAAATATCACAAGCAAGTTTTGTTGCTTTATCTGACTGTGACCTCATTTGGAATTTTCTTGGCAAAGATACTGGAGTATCTTCTTCAGCTCATTTTACAGATGAGAAAACTGAGGCGTGATGGGTTAAGTGATTTGCCCAGGGTCACACAGCTAATCTCTCTCTGTCTGAGGCCAGATTGGAGCCCAGGAAGATGAGTTCCTGAGTCCAGACACAGCGCTCTATCCACTGCCCCACCTGGCTGCCCATTACAAGCAACTAGAAAGAAACAATTTAAATGTTGTGCAGCTATAGTCAGCATAACAAGATTTAACAGTTTCTACATTAAAAGACCAAAGGGTATGGAATATGATATTCCAAAGAGCAAAGGAGTTGGATTTGCACCCAAGAATAACTGACCCAGCAAAACTGAGTATAATTTTGCAAGGAAAAAAATATAGCTATTTAAAGAATTAAAGGACTTTTAGACATTATTGAAGAAAAGACTAGAACTGAACAGAAAATTCAACTTATAAGTGTGAGAATCAGAAGAAACACAAGAAGGTGGATTCCTTCCCTGTGGATGCTTTACAAAAAGACCTAGTCTGATCTGTATTGCTGAAAGGAGTTCTCACACTGGGAGGCGTTTCCAGTGCTGAGGAAGTAACCAAGAAGCAATAGGAGGAAACTGAGGCCCAGGGTGGTCAAGTGAATTATCTAAGGCAGTAAATATCAAAGATAGAATTTAAACCCAGGTCCTCTGATTTCAGAGCCAGTACTCTTTCTATTGGTTTTCACAAGAACCCTAGGAGTTCTCAATGTGCCATGCACCCTAAGCACAAACTGGATTGTCGGCATGGATGCAAGCACCAGGAGAGCTATCTCCTTGGAGCTCCCAAATGAAACTATCTCAAGTCATTCCAGATACTCAAGATATCTACAGAAACATAATGTTCCACAAATGGAAGAGACCAAGAACCAATCCCCCATGAACAAGTGGTAAAAGGATATGAGCAAGCAATCCTCAAAAGAAGAATCGTAAGCTGTTAACAATCATATGAAAGACTGCTCCAAGTTATTAATACGAGCAATATAAACCAAGACAACTTGGAGGTTTCACATCATATCCATTAAATTGGCAAAGATGACAATAGATGGGAATGGTCCATGTTGGAAGGACTATGGAAACACAGTCACTCTAATATGGTGTTTGGTAGAACTATAAATTATTTCAACTTCTCTAGAAAGTAATTTACAGTTATGTGAAAAAAGTGACTAATGTATCCATATCATTTGACCCAGACAGTCCAATGATAGTCAGATATCCCAAAGAAGTAAAAGACATAAGAAAGGTCCTACATATGCCAAGAGATGTATAGCAGCACTTTTTGTGGTAGCAAAGACCTGGGAATGAAATTAAGGCCCTTCGTTGGAGAGTGTCTTAAAAAAAAAAAGCAGGAAATTGTGTAAAGGACAATTTTAGAACCCTTGGGACCAATTATGATCCCAGAGGGCCTATAATGAAAAATGCTATCCACCAACATCAGGGAGATGATAGACGCAGGATGCAGATTCACACACATGCACACACACACACACACATACACACACACACACACTTTTATTTCGACATAACCTATATGGGAAGCAGTTTTTTCATGGGGTTTTTGTTATCATTTTCTTTTTCTTTTTTATGGGAGGGAAAGATATTAGGTTCTTGTTAATTTAACAAAAAGGAAAACAAATAACCAAATGAATTATGGAACAAACAAGCCTGTCAGCTAGAGCCAGTCAAGGTTCATTCACCAAATCAGGCTAGGATCAGAGCCATTTTAGGGTGGAAGGTGACAGCTTCACTTATGCAGGAGAGCCTCTGCAAGAGGGGGGCTGTTCCTGTTGTTTGTTTTTTTCTTCTCTCCTGCCCCCTCCCTTAATCAGCAGTGATGTCGTTGTTAGTCGTCTCAGTTATGTTTGACTCTTCAGGACGTCATTTGGGGTTTTCTTGTCAAACATACTAGAGTGTTTCTGTCGTTTCCTTTTCCAGTTCATTTTACAGGTGAGGAAATTGAGGGGAAATGGTCACATGACTTGCCCAGGGTCTGAGGCCATATATGAACTCAGGTCTTTTTGACCCCCCAGTCCTATACTCTATCCACTGGGTCACCTATCTGCCGCAACTAGTAAGTGTACCTAGAAGTCCTAGCTGCTCATTAATTAAGACATACACATTCATCCATCCTGACATTTATCAGTCTGAGTATTTCCAAGAGAGAATGCTGTAGTCAGACGTACAAAAAGGACCAGTAACTCAAGGGAGAAAGTTTCAAGGAGGATCACTCCTGGAAGCAGAGAAGAAAGCTGACTGTAGATTCAAGAGAGAATGACCTTTGGGAGCTTCAGAGATGACTATATGAGGGGAGAAAGGAAATTGAGACCCACTGGTACAAGAGGCATGAGCTGGTGGATTCCACATGTGAACGTCACTACCAATGTATTCTAGAGGAGTGCCCTCTTTCCCCTCAGACGGTGTGTTTATTTCTAGGGCAGTAGACTGCGAGTTTACAGTAGCTATGTTTGTGTGACATCTTTGTAAATATCTTTGTTATTGTTGACCTACTCAATGGGGAGGGGGAGAGAGAGAAAGGGAGGGAGAGAATCTGGAAATCAAAATTTTTTAAAAGCAAATGTTAAAAATTGTCTCTGCACCTCACAGCTATCAGACAGGTTCACATGAAAAAATAGGGAAATGGTAAATGTTGGAGAAGGTACAGGAAAACTAGAACACTGACGCATTGTTGGCAGAGTTGTGAACTGATCCAACTATTTTGGAGAGTAATTTATAGCCCAAAGAGATATAAAGTTGTCCATACGTACCCTTTGATGCAGTAATACCACTTCTAGGACTATATCCCAAAGAGATCATAAAAAAGGGAAAAGGGCCCACATTTACAAAAATATTTATAGCAGTTCTTTTTGTGCTGACAAAGAATTAGAAATTGAGGGGATGTCCATCAACTGCAGAATAGCTGAACAAGTTGTAGTATATGAATGTAATAGAATACTATTGTTCGAGGAGACATTTCAGAAAAACCTGAAAAGACTTACATGAACTGATTCTGAGTGAAATGAATAGAACATAGTACACAGTAACAGCAACACTGTGTGATGACCAACTTTGATAGACTTAGCTGTTCTCAGTAATGCAAGAATCTAAGACACCCCCAAAAGATGCATGATGGAAAATGCTATCCACATGCAGAGAAAGAACGATGGAGTCTGAATGCAGATTGAAGCAGACTATTTTCTCTCTTTTTTTCATTTTTGTTGTTTTCTCTTTGTTCTCATTCTTTTTCATGTGACTAACTTGGAAATTCATTTAACAAGATTGTACAGGTAGAAGCTATAGCAGATTACTTGTTGTCTTCGGGAGGGGAGAAGGGAAGGAGGGAGAAATTAAAACTAAACATCTTACAAAAGTGAATGTTGAAAACAAAAAATAAATATTTTAAAAATTGTTTTTACCTGTAATTGGGGAAATTAAAATATTAAATTTAAAAGTAAGCATTTTTGTTATGAGCCGATTGTGTACAGTGACTGAGGGTTAAAGAGTGTTTGTTGGCAGAAGTTTATTAATCAGAGTTGTAAGAGAACCAATCTACAGAGCACCCTAGAAAACTGGAGTAGCACTATGAGCAGAAGGAGTAGCCCAGAATATGTATTACACTAGGAATAGGAATGGTGGGTACATCAAGGCAATTGAGAGCATGAAAAGATCAGGGAATAGTGAAAAGCTAGTTCAGTTCATCTGAAGTCTGAAAACTTGCCAACATGATTAATGGAAAAGAAGTTAGAAAAGGAAATTGGAACAAAATTTTAGAAAGCCTTGAAAGCCATGTTAAATGCTTTTATATTTTATCCTGTAGGAAGTACGGAAGAAGAAAGTGAAGATTTTTTATCAGAGTAGAATAATATGATTAATCTTTTGCATTAACCTGTATAAGATTACTTTGACAGTGATAGGAAGTTGAAGGATGTATTAGGGAGAAGGAAGAATGGAGGCAGAGAGGCAGAACGGAAGCTAATAAAAATAAATCAGGTGACTATTAATGAGGACCTAAATTAGACTTGTGGCAACGGGGACAGAAAGGAAGGGATGAGATGATGGGAGATAGAATTGATGTGGGAGAGAGGAGGGAAGAGGCACAGATTTGAGGGGGAAAAAAGGAATCTTAGGTGGGAACAAAGAGTCAAGAGGATTTAAGCTCAAGTTTCTAAGAGAAGGGTGATGGCATCAGCCACGAAAAGGGAAAATTTGAAGGGAAGATGATGAGTTTAGCTTTGGATATATGGAAGTTTGGTGGTGGGGTAGTAAAGGGTGGGGAGAGGTAATATCCGGGTGGATATGCTCAGCAGGCAATCAGAAGTTTGAGATCCTACTAAGTAATTGCTCTACACCAGGCCTGTGCTAAGTTCTGGAAATACAAAGAAAAGCCAAAAAGCAAAGTTCCTGCCTTCAAGAATTAGGAATGGGAGGAAACATATAAACAGCTATGTACAAGTGTGGAGATATATACAGTGTAAATGAAAAGTAATCTTAGGGGGAAGACCCTAGCAAAGGGTTAGAAGTGGGAGTATACTAAGGAAGTTCTTTTGTAAAAGGTGGGATTTGAATTGAACCTTGGAGAAAGCTAGGGAAGTTGGGAACTGGGGGTGAGGGAATCATGCATTACTGGAAGCAGGTAGCCAATGGAAAGGTATGGAGTTGGGGGATGGAAGGTACTGTGCAATTGAAGGTCTTGTGTTGCTGGATTATAGAGTAGGTGGAGGGAGGAACATATAAGATTATTGGTAAAAGAGGAAGGGACAAAGTTTTGAAGAGTTATAAGCTCTTGAATAGAGGTGTTTTTTTGTAGGGGGATAAGGGAGATCTTTGAGGCAATAGGGAGATACGGGAGTTTCTTGAGTGGGAGAGTGACATGGTCAAACCTGTACTTTCTTAGGGGATGAAAGGAGGAAGAAGAAACAGTGCATAGGACAGTTTGATTTAAGTAAGCACCAATAGATAGGTTTCTTGTCACTCAAATATCTCTACATTCACTTAGAGAAGCAGGGATGGTATAGTGGGGAAAGTCTTAGTCTTGGATTCAGGAAAAGAGCTGGATTTCTATGACAGATTTTGTACGCTTGCTACCTGAGTGACCCTGGGCAAGTCAGTGATCCTCTCTAGGTCTCAATTTCTTAATCTGAAAAAGAAAATGGAGATAATATGACCATTTCTTATGCCACCCAGTGGTTGAGAAGAAAAGCACTGGGTAATGCTTAAAACGTAAACTAGAATGATTATTACCAGATTTTGAGTTGGTTAGAATACCAGTAGTAATTCCTTTATCTTTGAATCACTGCTGAATGTTTTGAGGTCTGCTTGGTTTTTCAAAAATCCCCCACTAGAAGGCAAAATCTCCTTCAGTCCACAACAGCCACGAGCCAAAGCATTATTTCTGAGGCACCGTTTTACCTTGGGTTCCTATGCCTGGGAAAAGTAAGACAACCTCCCCTAAAGGGAAGCCATTTTTTCACAAACCCAGGGCACTGCCAGAGTTTCTTGAGAATAGTGATATTTAGTTCCCCCCCCCCTTGTCTCTAAAAAGACAAAAAAGATCATCTCTCATGTACCTACAAAGCACTCTTGACCTCCTGGGATCTCCCATCCTTGAAATAACATGAGGTAGAAAAGACTGACACTCTGAAAGTTCTCTGCCTTCTAGCCTGAAAATTCTGGAAAGAACTGTAATTCTTCAATCCCCTTTCCCTCTCTCATTCCCCTTCCTTGTTTTTCCCATCTACTAACAAAACTCAGTGACATTCTAAGAGCTTTCAGATTCCCTGGTGGATGATTTTCTCTGTGGAGCCTGTGATGCCACATCCTGTCATGGAAAGAATCTGATTTAATAAGAAGAGATATCACTTGATACCTGCCATACAGTCAACAACAGATTATTATAATGCACCAGACTAATGCCTAGATTGTTGTGATCTGTTATGACCAAATTAATTTGAATAACAGCATCATTCATTCCTTTTTTCAATGAACATTTATTAAGTGCCTCTCATGGGTTGAATAATAATTGGGAGAAGGCAGCACAGGATAGTGAGAAAAACATCGTATTGGGACTTGAGGGATACAGGGAAACTATGATACTTATTACCCGTGTAATCTTGAAAAGTCTTATGACCTCTCTGGGTCTCAGTTTCCACATCTGTAAAATGAAAGCACTGGACTAGAGGAAAGGACCCTAAATTCCTTTTCAGTTTTAAAGCCTCTTTATTTTCCATCAGAATCTCTGCTTGGTTTTATCTCCATGAAGATCACGCCCTTGTTTCCTGGAGACTCTTTGGTACTTCTACACCACTGGTTCCAATTTTCTTTTGTTTATTTTCTTCCCCCATTAAGTTGCAAGCTCCTTGAGGGCAAGGACTTCCTTTTCCTTTCTTTTCCTTCCTTCCTTCCTTCCTTCCTTCCTTCCTTCCTTCCTTCCTTCCTTCCTTCCTTCCTTCCTTCTTTCCTTCCTTCCTTCCTTCCTTCCTTCCTTCCTTCCTTCCTTCCTTCCTTCCTTCCTTCCTTCTTTCTTTCTCTCTTTCTTTTTAATTTATATACCCAGCGCTTAACAGAATTCTTGACACATAGTTGGTATTTAAGAAGTGTTCATTGGCTGACAAAAATCATGTCATCTTGTAAATCCCATAAGGTGGTCAGACCTGATGATACTGCTGTCTTGCTAAATATATAAGACTTACAAAATCATTTATCTCCTCTGCCTAGGCCCTAATGATCTGAGAAACCAACCAATGTGGAATCTGAAGGACAGCAAAGCAAATTCAGAAACTAGGGGTGAGGAGAAGCATAGGGGAAGCTGAAGAAGGTAATATACACATTACTTAAACATATTCAAGAACAGAATAAGTTAACTCAGGAGGCACTACTCTGAGATACTCGTTAAGAGATCCAAGAAAAGTGGTTAGAAGTGCTATAATATGCTGAAAACAGATGAAGCCAGGAAATAATGTAACAAAAATAATAGTAAGGCTTTTCCTTAAGGCATTTTAAGACCACCCCTAGGGAAACCTGTGAGTTTACATGGGAGGAGCATTCATTTGGTTCTCCCTTACAAAGGTCATGCAGACCCTTCCCCAATTAACCCTCCCCCTCCATAAAGCTTTAGAAGACCTATTATCAAGAAGGCAGATGTGAGAGTCAGCTTAATTGTTGAATTTTAAATATAAAAATGAGTATGAACTATAGGGTCTATTTTGTTATAATGAGTTAACTCCATAGAAATATTAAAGGTTAGGGCAGCTGAATTGCACAATGAATAGAACACTGGCCCTCAAGTCAGGAGGACCTGAGTTCAAATCTGGCATCACAGATTTACTAGCTGTGTGACCCTGGTTAAGTCACTTAACCCTGTTTTCCTCAAAGGGGAAAAAAAATCAAACATCAAAGCTGGAGAGATTTTAGAAATATGACTAACCTGATATGACATAAAAGATACTGGTCTTGGAGTCAAAAGAACTAGCTCAAACATGAGCTCTGGTTCAAATTGGAGTTCCCCCATTTACTACGTACAGACTTTTGGGCAAGTCACTGAACTTCTCTAGGCCTTATTTTGTACATCTGTAAAATGCAGGGGGTGAAAAAACTGGTCTCTAAGACCCCTTCCAGGTCTAGATCTGTGATCTTATTATGCCTTTTATTTTATAGATGAGAAAACTCAAGGGGAATGAGACATGCTCAAGTTTACATGGTTATGAAATGTCAGAGCCTCCTGATTCCCAGGAACCAATGCTTTGCCTTGTGCCATGCTGCCTTCCAGACTCATCTCAGTTCTAATAGGAAAATACCAGAAATCCATAAAATTAGGTGGAACAGCCTTAATAAAAGCATTCTACCTGCTTGCCTTGTTTCTTTAGTTTGCTAGATTGTTCTCCTCCGACTCAGCAAATTGAAGAAGCTTAATGCACAATGTATGGTGTGTTCTGCAAGCTGTGGTTCAGTCAGTTTTCAGGCATATCTGACTCTTCATAACCCCATTTGGGGTTTTCTTGCAAAGATATTGGAGCAGTTTGCCATTGCCTTCTCTGACTCATTTTGAAGATAAGGAAACTGAAGCAAACAGGGTTAAGCGACTCATCCAGGGTCACACATCTATTAAGTGTCTGAGGTCAGATTTGAATTCAAGAAGATGAATCTTCTTGATTTCAGGGTCCAGCACTCTATTCACTGTGCCACCTAGCAGCCCTTCTCCAAGTAAGAGGTCTAAACAATTGAGACAGGACTGATGTGTGTATATGTTTATAAGTGAGGAGTGTGTGTGTGTGTGTGTGTGCCTTTGGAACAAAGTCCTCCTGCATTGCACCCCTTTGACCACCTCCAAAGACATTTTTAAGATTCAATAGAGACAGCAACCAAGGATTTGGGGTGTGGGGGAGAAATGTCACATTTGTCAAAATCCTGAACTGTTCTAAATTCTTGCACTATTCAAAGTGGCCACAAGAGGGCACAAGTACCCCATGTCTAGGTCCTTCCTTCCTTCCTAAGCCTTACCTGAATTCTCCATATTGTATGTGTATATTTATTTTCAATGAGGTCAGGAGTATCAAGGTTGTAAAATAACATATTTTCACTTGTTTTCTTCCCAGATCTCAGACATAGCGTTTCCGAAGTCAATTATCTTCCAGAGACGCTGCTCTCCCCTGCTTTCCTCTCTATTCTGCCTTTCAACACATCATAGTCTGACACCAACAGGCTGGGAAATGAGAAAGAAAAAAAACCCAACAACACAACAAACTTTTTTTTTTCCTAACTGGGGATGTCAAATCCTTGGGATGACATTTAAAAAGACAGTCTGCAGATGTAAGGCCTCTTTTATCTCCCCCCTGTGGGAGAGATTTAGGGGACGTTGTAGACCAGACGGCTGCTGCTTTGGGGGTACCTGCTTCTATGGTTGGGAACAGACCATCTTGGAAACCTTATCTGTCAAATTTCTCATTGACACTTCCTCCTGGTGAAGAGGGGCTAGTGGACGTCATTTGAGGTTCTCAGCCCTTCCTTCCCCAACCCTACATTTCTAGCTTCATTTGAATGAATGCTGCCAACCACATTCCCTTCCAAGAAACCCTGTGTTTGCACACCCTCTCTCTTTCTCTCTCTGTGTCTCTGTCTCTCTCTGTGTCTCTCAGTCTCTCTCTGTCTCTGTCTCTGTCTCTGTCTCTCTGTCTCTGTCTGTCTGTCTGTCTGTCTCTCTCTCTCTGTATCTCCCTTCACTCTGTTCTTTATATTGGAATGCCTTTCATTGCTCCCTCTGGTTGAGTTCCTATCTGTATTTTAAAAGCACACACACAGCCTGTTGCTTTCTTCTGGAGGTCTCCTGAGAGCCTCGAAGTCAGTAATGACCTTGCCCCTTGGGCTACAAATAGCACTTTGTTCTGCACCTCAGTAATATGCTTCTTATTCAAGACTGTGTATTATGCTTAGAAAGGCCAAGTGGCATAGAGTGGAAAGAGTGCTTCACTTAGTGTCAGGGAGACCTGAGATCCAATCTTGCCCCTGACATTAAAAGCTTGTGTGGCCATGAGCAAATCACTTAATTTCCTTGAGCAGTTGGTGACTCTCTAAGATTGAACTTCCAGTTACATGCAATTCTGAATTTTTTGGGTGGCAGGACATCTTACTGCAAGGAAAATACAAACCTTTCTGAGTCTTACTGATGACAACATGCAGTTACACAGTATATGGTTGTGTCTTTGCCCTCTAATGTATGGTAAGCTCTTAAAGGCCAGGGGCTGTCTCATCTGAACTCTGTCTTTCTTCCCATCACAACAGACTTATCACACAGTAGACATCTAATAAATGCTTATGAATGGATGGATGGATGGGGAAGAAGATAGACATGTTATAAGGGTGACTATTGTAGTTGGAGTCAAAAGATCTGGGTTTGAATTATAATTCTACTATTTTTCACCTGTGACACTGGGAAAGACATTTAGCCTTTCTAGAGGTACCTCTTTTTCTTTATCTATAAAATAAGGGAGTTGGAATAGATCATCTCTAAATTCCCTTCTATTCCTAGTTCTATACTCCAACTCTAAACTCTATGATTCCAAGACTAGAGTGATTCTGGTGTGTTCCCCTCTCAAAAGGATGGTAGATAGATAGATAGATAGATAGATAGATAGATAGATAGATAGATAGATAGACAGATAGATAGAGACAGAGAGACAGACAGACAGACAGACAGATAGATAGATAGATAGATAATGTAGATACATGCTAGAACCATATATTATATATATATATATGTATGGTTCTATATGTAGATATGTAGATAGGTGTTAAAGCCATAGATAAATATATAGATATGTGGATAGATAGATAGATAGACATATAGATAGACAGATAGATAAAATAGACAGAGAAATAATAAATAGATGTTAGACAGAAAAGACAGGTGGAATAGATAGATGATTGATAAAGTAGTTTATAGAACTGACAGAGAGATAGTAGATCTATAGATGACAGATAAATAGATAATAAGTAGATAAAATTATAATTAGAGAGATTATAGATAGGTGATGGATAGAGAGATAGCTAGAGAAGCAGTCAATCAGTGATATTAACTGAGAGAACCCATAGGAGTAATTTATGCAACTCTGGGCATGTTTTAAGTATGACATCCATAGCAACAGGCATTTTAATATTGTGGAGAAAGCAATCATAAGTGTCCAAAGTACTGGATTCAGGTTCCATATTTGATACATATTGGCCATGTGACCATTACTGGTATGAACAATATTGGTTGTACAACTATGGGAAATGATCCTCTCAGTGTTCTCTAAGTCAGTTGTTGAGCTCTATTGGTAGAGAGAGATGAACCATGACCTTCACTGTGAGTTCTTACATAAATGAAATAAGAAGTTGAAGGTGAAAATCATATACACAGGAAGGTGATGGGAAAGATGAAAAAATCCAGAAATTGTCTTATGAAAAAAGGTTGAAGAAACTAGGGACTGGAAAAAGTGTAGGCTAAGGTGGAACATCCCCTTAATCTTCAAATATTTTAAAGAGTCACACAGAAGAATGCATGGACTTGTCCTGTGTTGCTTTAGAATCAGGGGTTCTTAACCTAAAAGTCTATGAACTTTCTAATATAATAACATTTTAACAACTGTATTTCAATAGAGTTGGTTTCCTTTGTGAATCTTTATATTTTATTTTATATATTTAAAAACTTTATTTGGAGAAGAGGTTCATGGGCTTCCCTGGACTACAAGAAGAGTCAATGGTCCCCAAAAGTTTAAGAAACTCTGTTCTAGAGGGAAGAACTAAGTTCAATGAGTAGATGTTAAAGAGGTTTAGACTAAACATAAGAAAGAATTTTCTAATTAGATTGATCTAACAAGGAGAGTTGACTACTTTAAGAGCTAGTCTACTCTGTTACTGGAAGCATTCAAGAAAAGATGGGATAAACTGTCAGGTATTCTGTGGAGATATTTATTCTACACTAGGTGGGAGGTTGGACTAGGCAGTCCCCAAGGCCCTTTCCTGTTTTAATACATTATCTAATTCTGTAAGCCATGATGAAATTTATTATCAAGTTGTGAAGATAGATCACACTTCTAATTTTATTCAGTTTGATAAATGTTAAGTATCTATGATATAGAAGCAACATTTCAAGGATATAAGTTGCAAAGCAGGGGCTGATGTGAATTGGTTGAGGGAGTTTCTTCACTGGAAATTCCATATATTCATGAACTCATGGATCTATTTTTTTTTTTGGGGGGGGGGGAAGGCATTATACTAGTTTCTATATTGTTTGTCCTTCACTTTTGAAGAGGACCATGGCATCAGGGAAATAATTTGATTTGCAGTTGACTTTGATTTGAGTGAGGGAGGGCTGTTCAAGGTGACCAGCCTCATTTTCTCCTTCAGAGCCACTGGGGTCTAGTGACTAGATATTTGTCAGGATGACTGGAAATGACCCAGGATGCAATGGGAGACCTGGACCTTTTAAGGCAAGGCTTTTTCAGGTTCTCACTTAGAGTAAGGTAATGAATGCCCATTCAGTGAATAGGCCTCTTTAAGAAATGAGTGAAGGGATGGACCCTTTAATTATAGAGAAAGAAAAAAAAATCAAGCTGGGAGGGGAAGACCCTCAGGGTTGCAGTTCCAAATAGAAACCACTGACATTCACTCTAAGCCTGGAGTGACCAAAATACAGCCTTTAAGTGGAGCTTAGGCCTTAAATCCAGTTCACTCAAAAGTTCGTCATTTCTATAGAGAGAAACATAAGTATACACTGAGTCTGCCTTCTGCCTTGTTCCAGGAAGGAGAGGGATAGTTCACTCATCACCAGAATCTTATTATTCCACCTTACCAAATTCTAGCTGCCATTCTAAGGTTTAAAGGCTGAAACCATAAAAATAGTGACCAAACATCGAAAAAATCACTTCCATCATGAAGATCAATACACAAGAACACACACTGAGAATAGAAGCACCATAATTTTCACTGACTGGTAGGATTACCCATGGATATGTCCAATATCATAGACATCATAGATAGGTTAGATGCTAGTTGGGAAGGACTTTAGAAATCAATGTTTGGACACTACAATTTAGAAGTGAATAAGTTGACTAGGGGGAGAAAATAGGTACTTTTCCTCTGAGGCAAAACCAGTGTTCCTTCCTTCATATTGTTGAGGTTTGGGGTTTAGGGGTGCTCTAGACCCCAAGATACCAACATGCCAGGTCCTGTTGAATGAATTTGACTCAAGCCTTCTCTCCCCAAGTTTAATAAAGACTCGCCATAATGGGTAGATTCTTAAGGAGCATATGTGCTGCTTGCATTGACAAAGGGACCAGAACAATCTGACACAGACTAAGTCTGTGCTACGTTGAATCTCAGCACCTTCATAGAGGCAAGATGAATCTTATAGACAGAAAGATTGTGGGTGGGATGTAGTGGAGGTCTACAGGAGGGTTTTGAGGAGGATTCTAAGGGGGATCTTGAGGAACTGAGGTCAAGACTCCAGGAATAGGATTAAGGGTGAGAAATAGCAGAAGGCTACCTGGAGATAACAGCTGGTTTAAGGGTAACAGATTTGGGTATAAGTATTCTGATGGGATCAAGGGTGGGTAGTAACTGGACAATGGAGGGCTAGGCTAGGTTAAGAGTAAGGAGATTTTAATCTTTAAAGACTTATGGCCTCAGGCAAATGCCTCATGTGGGAAGACTCAAGGAGAGTTCAAGTGGCTTCCCAGAGTCTGTACCCCACCAATATCACATTCCCTCAGAATTTGTGGGGATTCAGCCTTCCTAGGATATGGTCCCCAATTGGTTGGTGTCCAAGTTTAACATGGTTGATCACAGACCAAGAAACATCAGCAAAACCTCCTCTCCACAATGTTTAACACTATGTAAAGAGGTGAGGCAGGCAGCTAGAAGGTTCAGTGCATAGAATGCTGGGTCTGGAGTCAGAAAAATCCTAGTTCAAATCCAGCATCAGACACTTAGTACCTCTATGACCTTAGTGACTGTATGGAATGACTGAAAACTTCTCAGAGAAATTTGGGATTGTTAACCTTCCCTTCTTCCCTCCCCTTCCATGGCTGCTGTCAATCACTTTTACCTTCCTTTGTCTGTTTTCCTGCCTTGGTGGGAACCTCCCCCCCTCTCTTCTCTTGCTTTCCCAGTTGGGAAGAATTTGGTGATGTATGCCTCTCTACCAATGAGAGAGGAAACAGCTGGGAAAGGGGCTTGACTAAGTTAAGTTATAAATTCTGGTTCTAGCCTTTGAAACATGCCCTCTCCTCCATGTTCAGGTATGGGGCAGATTGCCCTCTTCTCCAGGGGAATAGAATAAACTCCTGTTCTTATCCTAAGACATCTCTGTGTTTACTTATTTACTAAATTAAGGATGAAGGGTATTTTTCAACCCAAACATGACCAAGTCACTTAACTGCTGTTTTTCTAGGAGGCAGCTAGGTGGCTTAGTGAATAAAACACCGGGTCTGGAGTCAAAGACCTGAGTTGAAATCTAGCCTCAGACACTTAGCAACTGTGTGACTTAACCTCTATCTGTCTTAATACACTGGAAAAGTAAATGAAAAACCAGCCAGGAAAACCTTATGGACAGTGTGGTCCATGAGGTCACAAAGAGTTGGACATGACTGAACAACGGTACAACAACAATGAGGTGAGCATAAAAAAGGGAGTCAAACAGAAAGAGTATGAATTTAGAGTCATTTAGCTCAGAAACTCAGGACCTGCCTGACCCTGGAAAGTCTCTTTACCTCTTTGGACCAAAGTTTTCTCATCTATAAAAATGAGGGAGGTTAGAGCAGATGATCTCTGAGGTCCTTTCCAGCCTTAAAGCCTACAATTCCTCAGCTTTTAATTAGGTTGCATTATTTGTTCCGTAGCCCTATTATGGCTGAAAAAAAATGACTGGGGAACAGGACAGTGGATTAGGGAGTAAAGAATGGACAGAGTAGTATGTATTTGATACACATCCCTCCTTGAGTTTCACTAATAGATCATTGCTTCTGGGACTATATTGGCCCTACCTCCTGGCCTGATTATTCATATTCTAACTCAGTCTCCCGGATTGATTATACAGATGCAGGTAAGTACTAAAATGGAGATAGCTATACTCAGTAAACTTCTGATAAATATATAAATACTTCTTCTTCTTCCTCATCTTCTTCTTCTTCTTCTTCTTCTTCTTCTTCTTCCTCCTCCTCCTCCTCTTCTTCCTCCTCCTTTTCTTCCCCTTCCCTTATCTGGTTATGAAGGACCTCTCCCTTGTTCCCTGGGTCCAGGAGAAAGAATTCTATACTTCTCACAGCTAAAGTATGTACTTTCTGCCTCCCTTGATCTTCTGCTGACTTAAATCATAAAGCATCTCGAATGGACATCAAGTTCAGAGTCCTTAAGATAACTCTGTTTTATATTTGGAGGGAATAAGAAGCTGTTTATAGTAGATTTTCAGTTTCAAGTTCAATCATCTTTTTAAAATTATTATTAAATTGTTATAAGAATGCTTAATTTGTTCTGTAAATTGAAAATAAAATAAATTTTTTAAAAAGAACAACAAAGAAACCAAATGCCTGATTTCCTAGAGGGAGGGTATGTCTTCTCTAGGTAAGTATTTACCACGCGCCAGACAAACACTGTGCTGAGTGCTGGGGATACAAGAACACAAGATGATCCCTTCTCTCAAGGAATTTATTTTCTAATAGGGGAATATAAAACCTGAACAGGCTCTGAAAAGAGGTCTATCAGCATTTGAAACAGTCTGGTGAGTCAGACTGAAAGTGAAGTGAGCATTACTGACTTTCAGCATTTTTCTCAGGGAGAGAGTCCAATGTGACATACAAATGAATGAAAAAGCCTTATTAATTACTTACTACATGTTAGCCATTATAGTGAAAAGGGTATGACTTAGAGTCAAAAGGCACGGTGTTGAATCCCAGTCCTGACATTTACTAATTATGTGACCATGGCCAACAACCAGAGTCTCATTTTTTTTTCATTTGTGAAATGGACATAATAATACTCTCTCTGGATATGTCCCAGAATTTTTGTGAAGAAAGGGCCTTGTAAACCTTAAAAAATTGCAGAAATGTGAGCTGCTACTGTTGTTTAGCACAAGGGAAAAATGAGTATATGATATAACAGAGTTAGTAATAGAAACAAGTCTTTTCACCACACAAAACCACTTAAGTAGTAAAGCTAAGAAAAGCAGGATCTGGCCTGGAGATTTGGAGGGGGTGGGGGGAGGGAGGGGGAAGAAGGGGAAAGTTCTTGGAGCAAAGCTTTTGTTTCTACTCCATTGTTATATACACTTGTGCTCTTCTCTCTCCCTCAAAACTTGCTCTGTTGCCAGAAGCCCAATTTTGAGAAACATCATCATTCCAGGGCATCCCAGACCTTTTCTTGAGACATTTATGGGGCACAAATGAGATCACAAAGAATCAGTCATGATTAAAATGTCTGAACAACAAATTTATGGGGCAAGTACCTTTTTGACATCTTTTGGAGATGGGAGAGGGGGAAAGTTTGTCTTTCTTTTCTTATTCACCTTCCAACACAATTAATTGCAAAGGTTTAGGAATTCTACCTCCATAACTTCCCTCAGATTCTTTCTTTTTCCTCTACTCACACAGCTACCACCCTCGCTTCTGGCTCTTATCACCTCCTGCCTGGACCATTGAAACCATCTCAAGCTTCCAGGCTCTTCTCTCCAATCCATTCATAGCTACCCAAATAATCTTTGTAAAGCACCGATCTATTTCAACTGTTCCAAAGCTTTCAGGTACTCCCTATTGCCTCTAGGATTGAAAAACAAATCAAAACACAACAAAAATCTAGCCTCCTCAGCTTGGCATTTTAAGCTCCAGCCCATCTTTTCCAGGCAATATCATATTACTACCCTTCACGCCTTTTGTGTTCCTGCCAAATTTGCCAGTTTGCTTCTCCCCTAACTCAGTACTCCATCTCCAGCCTTCATGTCTTCATACAGAATGTAACTTATGCCTGGCAGGCACCTATTCCTTACTTCCACCTTTTGGAATCCTTATCTCCTTTCCAACCTCAAACCAAATGTCATCTTCCATCAGAACATTTCCTGTTGTCCTTAGTTGCCAAGACTCTTTCCAATCTCCCCATATTATAATGCATATAATAATTATATAATCCCTAGAATGTAAGTTCTTTGAGAAGGAATGCTTTTCTTAAAAAAAAAAAAAGTTGTTCTTTATATCCCAAGCACCTAGTATAATGTCTTGCACCTAGCAACCATTTAGTAAGTATTTGCTGAAATGGAATTATTTGGAGCCAAACAATCCTACCTTCCTCCAAAGAGTATATTACTGGGACTCATAATTTCTTTTGCTACTCCTCAATTCATTAATTCTAGATGCTTTGGGTTAAGTTCCTTTAACTTTTTTTGAATCATAGACTTATGGGGCTCAGAAAGAACGCAGACATCATTTAGTCTGGGCTTTTAGACTGTTTTTTGTATTCTGGACCCTGCTACAGTAAGGAAGTTTACTGAGTATAGCTATCTCCACTTTTCCACATAAATTTTTTAAAATTCATAATTAAAGGACCTGATAGACTAGCAAAAATAAACAAGTTCATGTACACTCCCATCACCCCCCAAAATTAATCTACTTTTAACCTCAGGTTGAGAACTCCTGATCTAATGCTAGCCTAACAAACCCCTTTTATAGATGAGATAGATAACTCAGGATCACAAAGGGTCCAGGGTCACTTGGCTGGAATTTGAACTTGAGTCTTTGATTTCCAATCCATTTTTGTGTGTGTTTGCTTTTTTTCCCCATTACAATATGTTGCCCCCAGAGCACACTCAGCTTTCATACTCAATCACCTCTTTTCAGATCTCTTTGACATCTCTGTCTTTCTTTGGAGGAGGAGGATAGGGATGAAATCCTTGCATCCTCTATCCCATTATCTAGCTAGACTGGGCCAAAGAGCCTAAGAGCTAAGATGTCATTTGTGTGGGAATTCATTACAGAGCCAGGAGCTAAGAGGAAGGAGACTGCAGGCAGGAGCTGTGAATTAAGGCCTCTGAATATGCAGGTAATTTAGATGGAAGGAGACAGGTGCCACTGGCCCTTCATAAATAAGCTCTGCTCTGATGGGTAAAGGAGATGGAATGGGGAGTGGGAGCCCCAAGGAGCAGAGGGGTGGAGCTGGCCTTCCAGGCTGATTATGCCTCTGCCCAAAGGGGCTAGAAATGTCTCCTTCTTGACAGCAATAAAGTTGCAGAGTATAGAGCCTGCTAGGAAAGGCGAGGTGCCAAGAGCCACTGAGAAGACGTTTGTGAGCTAAGCCTCCCATATAGGGATCCCTTGTGCTTTTATGCAAGGAAGGGGCCCTTGGTGTGCAAGAGAAGGCAAGAGAAGGGTGATGGCACATACAGAAGAGAAGCGGAAGAGTGTGAGAAGAGGGAAAGAAAAAGAGCGTAGATAATAACAGAAATGGGGTGAGAGGTGGGGAAAGTCTTGAAAGGAGTCTGGAGAGGCACACAGGGGTTGGAAGGAATTGGAAGGAAACTGATGAGGTGGAGGCTCTGCCCCCCCCCCTTTTGAGCTCTCCTTGAATCTTTGAGGTACATACTATGGGAAACCTCTTGAAGTTTCAATCTTCAGGAGGCATTTGCAGAGGCCATAAGAATTTCATTGTGGCTGGGCCCAAACCTGTTACTAGCCTGGCCCTCCATTGTCCATCTGCTTCCCACCCTGGAGGCTATCAAGATATCAGCCTCCCTCCCCAAACTCATTACTGGAGTCTGACCTCATTGGCTCCTCCTGAAGGCCCTCCCCAGGCTCCTCCTTTGAACCACCCCTAGATTCCTCTGTATATAAGACCCCATCTTCCCTCCATCTGAGTTAGAGGGCCATGAAATGGCCTAGCACAGACTTCCTGTGTGTGAAAGCTCCATAGAACAACCTATCATAGACTGGCTCCTTAAGAGTCTACTCCATATGACAAACCTGAACTTTCAATAAACTTTAATTTTTCTTTGGCTGAGAAGACTTGAGTGGAATTCTTTCAGCAGGACCCAGCATATTGGTATTTTGGGGTCCCTAACCCTTTTTGATTATCTCTTCAGAAACCAGTCAGAGCAGGGATGGGAAACCTGCAGCCTATAGGCCACATGTGGCTTTCTAGGTCCTTGGGTTCAACTTTTTGTTGGAGTTCAAATTTTACAGAACAAATCATTTTATTAAGGGGCTTTATTCTATAAAGTTTGAATTCATTCAAAGGGCTGCACTTGAGGGACTAGAAAGTTGTGTATGGCCTCAAGGCCTCAGATTCTCTACCCCTGGGCTAGAATAAGGACCAGAAAAGGAGGCCACAAGAAAAAAAGATTGAAAGAAGGCATATTTTAGGTCAACATATATATATATATTCTCTATAAATCTTTATTTTAGAAATGGAGGATTCTATCAGGGGATTTCAGAAGCTTTACGGTATAGTCAGTGCCAAAGTCTATAGTGTCAGAATGAGAAGAAAGCCCACAAACCATAGGCATGAAGAGACATTCCCCAAGACCCATATGGAAAGAAGGCTGTAGTTTTGGTTCTTTTGTTTCCCCCACTGCTTCTCAGTAAGAGTAGCAGCTGGCATGGTGGATAAAGATCTGGTCTGGAACCCAGGAAGACCCAGGAAGACCTGGGACCAAGTCTTGTCTTTGCTACATGCTGGCTCTTTGACCCCTGAACAAGTCTGTCCCTATTCTAGGTAACTCTCTCAGATTCAAAGCTCCCTATGCCAAGGAAAGCACAGCTCTAATCCCTATTCCTAGCTCCCTTAATAATAGTACTCTACCAACACAGGTATTTTAAAAGAGATAAGATAGTGCAAATGGATGTACAGTAAAAGAAGGAAAAACACATTGTTTATTTAATGTTCACC
Source organism: Pseudocheirus occidentalis (assembly GCA_028646575.1). NCBI lineage: Eukaryota > Metazoa > Chordata > Mammalia > Diprotodontia > Pseudocheiridae > Pseudocheirus > Pseudocheirus occidentalis. The sequence continues at coordinate 138,131,231 of CM053596.1, read as the reverse complement.
CTGGATCCCATTGAAGGATGGTAGACCTATTCTTCATAGCTCCCCCTGCCTTTCTGGAGAGATAATGGAGCACTTCAAAAGGTATTGATTTTTGAATCAGAGGACCTGTGTTCAAATCTCATTTTTCCATTTACCATCTGTTTGACCTTGGATAAGTCACCTAAGTATTCTGAGTCTGAATTCTATCTTCTGTAAAATGAGGGGGTTGGAGGAGATGACCCCCACAATCCTTGCAATCTCTAAATCCATGATTACGTGAACCCAACAGGTTGATGTGAGGTAAATCTTAGCTCTTGTTAAGAATTAGGCCTGTCAAATTTTCCACACCACCTTTTGGAGCATGTTCCTCCAATTCTTATTAAATATGTTGGAGAGCCTGACCTGCATCAAGCATTTCTTCCCCATATGTCTCCCTAGCTCAGGTATCCCCAAATTCCACAAAAACACAAGACAACTCTTTTGGGGAGTTTTCATTTAAGAATGTCTTATCAGTGGCTCCTAGCATTTCACTAATTGCTCAATAATTTCTTATGGTGCCTCACCTTCAACTAATGGGCCATTCATTGAATAGGAAATTCTCCCCTGCCCATGTAAATTACAGGTAAAAGATGCTTCCGTCCTAAAGTTGTCCCCTCTTGGGTGGTAGACCTTTCTTTTAGCCCTTGGCATCTCTTCCTCCTGGTTCTCTCTTCTTTCTCACGGTTCAGTTGAAGAAGCCTAAACTTAGATGTTGAACCTGGGCTCATTAGACCTGAGTTTGAATTTGAGGACCCCAAGGACTTGTGAAGGTGAAAATAAACTCTACTCTAGCCTAGGTATAAGGAAGCAGGCCTGGCCTAGAACAGTGGATCGTTCCCTCAATTCTGACAGCAATGGCCTTTCAGGGCCCACTTCTTGAACTCTGTAGAGAGAGGAGTGTAGCTACCATAAGTAGAGAATCACCACCCTTCCCTACCCCAACTATGGACCCATAGAAAAAGGCCAGGATAAGACAAAGTATGGGAAGAGAAACAGTATATTAACCCTTGTTGGAAAACCACTATTTCTTAGGGATACCTTTGCATCTTCAAAGGCCATTTTCTTCACCTTGAAGTTTTTCCTTTCCTTATTTTTTAAACATTCCTGAGTCCAGGTGGACTGCAAGGCCCAGCTGAAAGTTGAGCATTCATTCCTGTGATGCAGTGAGAAGGTTGGATAAAGGAGACTCTATGCTCCCTCCTAACTCTAATTGTCTGTGGGTTGATAAGGCTTTGGACTCTGCTAAGTTTTATTTCCACTCAGTCTCTGCTTCAGTGAGAGTTGTGTGACTTTGGACAAGTCATTCCCCTCTTATGGGCCTCAGTTTCATGCTCTACAAAAATGATGTTTTCTAGATGATCCCAAAGTTACTCTTATATGACACTTTAAAGGTTTTTTTTGGTGGTGGTGGTGGTGGTGGTGTGTGTGTGCTCGTGTGTGTGTGTGTATGTGTGTGTGTGTGTTTGTGTGCACTTGCGTATGTTTTAGGAGGGAGGAGGGAGACCATCTGTATGCTGTAGGGGTCACAGGTTCCTGGATATAGAGCTAGAATGGACCTCAGAGACCATATAGTCAAACTCTTCATTTTACAAATAAGGAAACCTAGGCCCAGGGAGTTTAGGTCATTTACCCAGCTGACAAAAGGGTTACCACTCCCATCTCACTTCCTGTTATCAAGCTTCTTCAATAACAAATATGAGGAAACAACAGACATTATCATCTGATTATCAAGAATAGCAAAAAGATGAAGATATCAAATGGTTTCTTCCTTTGGGAGAAGGGGAACCTGCACCATCAATAGCCTTGTACATCCTGGATTCTCCTCCACCAAGAGGGCAATGATCTTCCAGGAAAATGAGTGCTTAGTTTCAATACCTTTGTCCAGGGGTGGGGAACCTGCAATCTCGAGGCCGCATGTGACCCTTTAGGTCCTCAAGTTTGGATTCAGTCAAAGGGCCACACTTGAGGACCTAGAGGGCTGCATGTGGCCTCGAGGCTGCCGGTTCTCTACCCCTGCCTTTCTCCTTTCAGTCCCAGGGCTTTCTTCCTTAAACTGTAGTTCAAAGAATCGCAGATCTAGAACTGAAACTAACCATAGAACTTATCTATCTGGTGGCACAACCAGAATTTGAAACTGAACCCTTTGATTCTAAATGCAGAACTATTTGAGCCATCATGCTTAGATTCTAAGAGGACCTGATTGCTCCCACTCCACCCCAATGCTATTCTGAGAAATAGGATGCAGGGAGACAGGGTTCCTCTGCTATGGGAAGCAATCAGTATTGCCTAACAGGCTTTAGGATCTTAAAGGCCCTAACGCCTCTGCCCCCTTTGCCTCTCTCCTAAATAAAACAAGAAGTTAGTAGAGCCTGGCAGACTGGGAGAGAATGAGAGAATATGGTCTCAATCCCTCTCTTCTGTCTTCTGCCTTTCCCCCTGTTCCAAACCTCTTAACACCTCTGGTTTAAGGTATAAAGCATACTGACAATCAGAACAGACATAAATCCCACTGTGCCCTGTTCCCAGAGCAGCCTTCCTATAGTTCTCCCCAAATGTGGAAGAAACCAAAGGCCACAGAACAATAACCAAATGCATGCATTTGTTCTATGGCTTTTAAAAAATGATTCTGTCATCTTTTATTTTTTCTCTATTTGATCTATTTATAAGAAAAACAACAGAAAGTAAGGAAATAAAAATGAAAACTCAAGAGCCCATTAGAATGTGCAGTCAGCAGAAGGGGAGAGAAATGAGGGTGTATTGAGACAGTCTTTTGGGGTGCATTGTTATTTGAAAGCGCAAGCCAATCTAATAGCTTGATAAAAGGTTCATTTATGGCTTACAAATGAGGAGTCAGAGATGACTAAAATTCATCCCCAATTAATTGTTTTGTCTTCTTCTCTTTCTTCTTCTTCATTCCTAAGAGTTTTCAGTCAGATAGCAATAGAGTCTTAAAAATGAAAGCTGACGATGATTCTCCACATCATACAGGTACCACCTGGATGGAGACTCAAGACAATTTCTGCCTCTTTGGCTCAAATTCTTTCTCCTCAGCAAGTGAATTAACCAACCCCTCCTTGAGAGAGTGAGAGCCAAAATCCTTGGAAACTAAGGAACCTCTAAACCGCGAAGTCATGGACAAGTTTATTACTAGGACACTGTAGAGTTGTTTTGTTAATAGTTTTTAATTCCAGTTTATTTACTCTCTAGAGTAATGGTCTCAGCAATAACATTTCTTATTACTGATTCAGCCTTCTCTGCCTTGGCTCAGGGTAAAACTTCTCCACTCCCCTTCCTGGCACACTGCTACCAGAATAGAGGGAACAAGAATTAAAATTCTGAGATGACCTCATGGACTATTTCAGAGACTGGGCTGGGAGCCAGGAGCCTTGGGTTCTGGTCCTGGTTCTGTTACCAATTCATTGTGAGTCCTTTGGCAAGTAATGTAACTGCTACGGACTTCAATGTCCTCATCTGTAAAATGAAGGGATTAGATTAGATTACCTGTAAGGACACTTCTAGTTCTAGAAAATGTCCCTCCTGACTTTGACCCTAACATTTTCTCTGGAAAACACAGACAACCTGGGAAGTGAATTTCAGGGGGTATGGGTTGGGGCAGAATTCCATAGATGTTTTTGTTTCTGTATTTTTACCAGATCTGGGATTTCATCAACTTGGTGATCTCCCTGTGAGGAGGCATAGAGCTCTGTCTACCTTAGCAAATACATATCAGAACCTACTCTGCAATTTTTGGTCAAAAAGCAGGGCTTCATAAATTGGAGTCTGTGAACTTAAAAAAAATGCACTTTAGTAGAATAATTTTCCTTTGTAACCCTATGCGTTGTATTCTGCGCATTAAAACCATTAATGTGAGAAGGTGTTTCATTAGACTGCCAAAGGGGTCTCTAACACAATAAAAAATTAGGAACCCCAGTCTTAGAAAGTTTTTTTGGGTCACTGAGAAGTTAAATGTCTCACCCAGGGTGACAAAGCCAGAATGCTTTAGAGGAATGCCTTGACCCCCAGCTCTTTCTGACCTGAGGCTTCTCCTCTGACCAGTATATCAAGCTGTCTCATCTGTGAACTGTTGCTCATTTCCTTTCACTATGAAGAAATTGTGATCTTCTCCTGCTATGGTGCCACCCTTACTGAAATCTTTACTTCATGTATTTGTCTTACAGCATTCAGATTGACAGCTCTAGCTAAAAAAAATAAAAATAATAAACAGTGAGAGTATTGGAGTTTGAAGTCTTGGGTGAGTGAGGCTATTCGTAAGCAACCGCCCCCCCCCCCCACTCCAATTCAGATCAGGTATGGCCTGGTTGGGGCACCTTCACAATTTGGACAATTAGCATTCTTGAGGAGCCAGGCTCAGTTTTCATGATAATAAGCTCTATTTGCCAACTTAAAACAGAGTTCCTCCCCCTTTGCCAGTGAAGCTGTGGAGACTTTGTTTTCCCAGGGGCCAAGGTTCTTGCTGAGTCTTTTTAAAAAAATTATTATTATTGTTTGAAAATGCCTCAGTAATAACTGGGATAGATTTCTTAGGATTCCAAATAATGGGATGCATTTCCACACTGGCTTTATAATTAATGTTTGCATCATTTATCTTTCGTGGAAAGATTATTCTGACTAACGAGGTTCTGGGCCACTAATTCATTACACTGACTTGTCACTTCCTGCTCCTTCTTATTACCCAGAAATAGACTCATTAGTCAGAGTTCAATGACAGGGAGAAATTGTGTTCGTTAATTTAATTCCCTCACTTACTTCTAGGCCCATGTTTGTCCAAAACTGGGGATTAGAAGGGGAAAAAATTAGTTGTTTAAAAGCTTGCTTCAGTTCCTCTGTACTCTCAACCTCAGTGCTGTTTGGCAAAGAACAGAGGCCAGAAGAGCTTCGTAAGACAGATACAAGGGTAACTACAGAAGGAGATAGGCATAGTGCAGAGAATCGGGCCATGTTAGGGGGGAAGCAATATGGATCCATGGTCAGGCAGTGCTTTAGGCTAAGCATAATAAGGCTCTAACAAGTTCATTGATTTTTTTTTTCCTCTGAAGAATCTACTACTCAACTGAATAAAAGAAGGTCCTAGAGGTTATGGTATGTTGTTGCTGGTGGTGGTGGTCCTTCTATTCTCAAAGAGGACCATGACATCAGGAAGGTGATGCCATGACTTGCAAGTGAATTGGATTTAAGTGAGGCAGGACTGTACAAAGTCACCAGCCTCATTTTTTTTCCAGATCAAGAAGAAGATGGGAGATGACCCCTGGAACTTACAGCATAGTTTATTAGAGATAAAAGGAAGATGTAGTCGTTCAGTTGTGTCCAATTCTTTGTGACCCCATGGACCATTCTATCCTCGGGGTTTTCTTGGAAAAGGTACTGGAGTAATTTGACATTTTCTTCTCTATTGGATTAAGGCAAACAGAAGTCAAGTGACTTGTACAGGGTCACAGTTAGTATGTGTCTGAGACCAGAGATGAACTCAGTTCTTCCCGAACTTACCCACTGAGCTACTTGGAGAGAGAAGTACTTAAGAAATAACTTCCTGGCCTTGGGATCAGGAGGACCTGAGTTCAAATCCGGCCTCATGCACTTCACACAAAAACTAGCCGTGTGACCTTGGGCAAGTCACTTAACCCCAACTGCCCTCCAAAAAGCAAAAAAAAAAAAAAAAAAAAAGAAGGGGTCTCAGCAGCCATCTAGACCAATCATGGTTGAAAAACAATCCCCATTAAAACATCCTGCCTGAGAAGCAGTTATCCAGACCCTGCTTAAAGGCTACTGTTGGATGGGAAGGTACAGGGATAAGATCAGAGAAGTATTCTGGGTAGGGGCTCATGAAGGTGTGTACTGGCCACAGAAGTACAAATAGAGAACTAGGTTCTAGATAACAGGTTCTGGGAACTGAAAGGGACTTTTGATATTATCTAGAATTCCCCACCCCTTCCCACCCCCAATTTTACAAGTAAATTTAAACATCAATAAAAAAGAAAAAATGCAATAGAATATAGTTAATATGAATATGTGTTTTTTCTAAGACATTAGGTGGCACCCAGGCAGCCTTATATACAGTTTAGTGGCCCCTACTGGAATCTGAAATCATTGATGTAATGGTTTTATCCCTAGACTGAATCAGGGAGTCCTGGGTTCAGATTCTGCTTTACACATTTATTAGCTGTAGGATTGTAGGAACCTGAGTTTCCTTATTGCTAAAATGAGAGAGACCAGAAGAATCCGGTCAAGCTCTAACATGTCCCGCTATAGGGATGGACATGTGAATTTGAATCTAAATAAATAAAGACAACAGTAATATATGGAGAGAAAACCAAACGTAAATGGAACAAAAGGAACGAAACAATAAGGGTGTACCACAGAAGGAACTGGGAGCATGCTGGCTCCTGGAGGGACTTCCAGGGACTATTTTTAAAAAATTTTATATTTCTAGAATGACATCAAGACTAGAGATGGAGGGGTTGGTTTCTAGGGTGGGAGGACTAGACTTCTAGATCTTTTCCCTCAAAGTCTCCTGAGTTTCTGACTTTTTTCTCTCTCTCTCAAGATATTATCATCTTTCCAAGTCAACTGGGTTAATCTTGGACTCCTCTGACTCACTCAAATCCCACATGCAGTCAGTTTCCTTGTCTGCTGGTCTCTTCCCCCACTTGTGGCCCCATTCACACCTCTCTTCTTCACTCAGCTTCCTCCATCCTAGTTCAAATCATATCACCTCCTTCTTGGACTATTGAAATAGCTTCCTCATTGGTGTTCTTCCTCCCAGTTTCTCTTCTCTCCAATCCATCCAACATGCTGTTTCCAAAGTGGATTTCCTAAAGCACAGCTCTGTCTGAGCATGTCATTCCTCTGCTCAAGGAACTCCAATTGCACTCACATGCCTCTTGGATAAATAAAAGCTTTTCTGCCCAGCAACTAAAACCCTATACATTCTAGCTCCAGCCTACTGCTCTAGGATTATTGAACATTATTCTCCTTAGAGACAACTGGTAACACAATGGATAGAATGCTGCGTTTGAAATCAAGAAGATCTTGCTTCAAATCCAGCCATAGAAACTTACTAGCTGTGTGACCCTGGGCAAATGACTTAAGCTTCACACTCCCCGCCCCCCCAACCCCAGATTCCTTAAAATGGGAATTAAAACAGCACTTACCTCCTAGGGTTGTTATGAGGATCAAATGAAATAATATTTTTAAAAAATGCTTAGCACAGTGCCTGGCATACAGGAGGTACTATATAAATGCTTCTTCTCTTCCCTTCCTCCTTTGCATACCTTATTTACAGTCAAGTTCGCTTTTTGCTATTCCTGTACACAGTATTTCATTTCTCATCTCCATTTCTTTGCTATCCCTAAAGACTGGAATGATCTTTTTCCTCACTTCAGCTTCGTAGAATCCCTAACTTCTCTCAAGGTTCAACTCAAATGCTTCCTCTTATATGAGGCCTCCCATGATTCCCCCAACTCCAATTACTCACACCTACTTTGTGGACATTACTTTATATTTACTTTCTATGTATTTTATTTTTAGTTAATTGTGTTTGTATTCTATCTCCCCAATTCCACCCTCCAGCCAATGAGTGGGCAGGGGCTATTTTGCTTTTGTTCTACCAGGACTTAATACATCATATCTTGCATGTGATGGGAGCTTAATAAATGCTTGTTGACGTAATAGAAAATTAGAAGATAATAGCCATTGAGTTCAAGGAAGGAAGAAAGGGACCTGGGTTGAGGGAGAGACAAAGAGGGAAAGGAAGAAGAAGAAGAAGAAGAAGAAGAAGAAGAAGAAGAAGAAGAAGAAGAAGAAGAAGAAGAACAAGAACAAGAACAAGAATAAGAACAAGAACAAGAACAAGAAGAAGAAGAAGAAGAAGAAGAGCAGAGAAACAAATGAAGCTAGAGAGAAAGAGAAACAGAGAAAGAATTTTTCACGAATTAAGAAGTTACATTGGCTGGCTAGTTGAAGGAAATCTCATTTTCTCCTAGGACTAGGAGCTGAGATTAGTCATTTCTGGCATATAATTTTTGGGGGAAGAAAGGTTAGATGTGTTGAGCCATGATAAACGAAAGTCTAAGACTAATCCAATTGCCTATAAAACTGACTACCTACACATAGCTTATTTGCTGAGATTACCCACTGGAATAGCCAAAATGGCTAGTTGACGATGACATGATTTGAGTAGACAGAAGCTCCTGAGAACCAGGTTTTTACTTAATTCAAGGAAAAAGTTCCTAATTATTTGAGCTATCTAAAAGAGGAATGAGCTGCTTCAGGAAATAATGAATCCCTATTAGCAGGAGTTTTCATACAGAAGTTCACCTCACTAGCTATGTAGCCTGGTATAATAGAAAGAATGCTCTGCTTCATATCAGAAGTTCAGATCCTGCCTCTGACACTTACTACCTGTGTGACCCTGGGCAAATCATTTCTCTGGAAGCCTTAGATTCCTCATCTGGAAAATGGGTGTAATAGTATTAACTGCGTCACAGTGGTATTGTGAAAATTATAGCACATGGAGCTTGAGTCAGTTACCCGGGTTTAAATCCTTGTTTCTCTATTCAATGCTTGTCTGACCGTAGGTGTATAATATTCACATATTTATCCACAGTCATGGTTACACACACAGATATGCACATTATCTTCCTGAATATTGCCTCCCTGACTCCTAACACTGTGCCTGGTACTTAGTAAGTCCTTAACAAAAGCTTACTGATTGACTGAAAGTTACTCAATTATTCTTGGCCTCAGTTTCCTCAATGTATCAAAGAAGAAGGTTGAACTTTTCTTGTTGTTCAGTTGTGTCCAGTTTCCATGACCTCATTTGGAGTTTTCTTGGCAAAAATGCTATAGCTTTTTGCCATTTTCTTCTCCAGCTCATTTAATAGATGAGAAGCTAAGGCAAACCTGAGGCAAGTTAAGTGACTTGCCCAGGATCATACAGCTAGTAAGTGTCTGAGGTCATATTTGAACTCACAAAGATGAGTTTTCCTAACTCCAGGCCTAGCATTCTATCTACTATGTCAGCTGGCTGCTTGAACTAGCATATCTCTAAAGCCTTTTCCAATTCTAACTTATGATTCTATGATAATGAAGTAAATCCCAAATCTGGCTGTAACATCAACAAATACATTTATTATTATTATTTCTTAATGTTACTTTTCTATCCTGAAGACACCCTGGAAAGGAAACATGTGATAGACTTTTAAAATTTGTTACCTAGAGCTTGGGGGCAGACAGCTGGGGAAGAGGGAGGGTGGAATTTAATTTCCTGGGGGCGACAAATATCTGGGTGATTGGCAGGTTAATTTTGCTCTCCACTACGCTTGATATTAAGAGGGACTGTAGGCATAGGAAACTTCCAGGAACTGTACCTTATGTCTGTAGGGATGCAAGGTGTCATCAGAAGATCCAAGATGTAGCCTAGTGAGCAGGGGTCTGAAATAGGCAATTTCATAGACCCAATCCCACCCAAACTCTACCTCTGAAGACTAGAGTTCCTGCTGTGTAGACAAAGGCAGAGGAAACCCTGCCTCAGGCGTTTTATCTCCTTACCTTAGGTGGGCCATGCTTCATTGCCTTCCCAGTTGTGCTTCTGACTCTAAGCATTTTGCTTCACTGCCCCCACCCCCTTTCTAACTCTCTTTTTTGTGTCATCTTCCCCCAGAATGGAAGCTCCTAGCGGGCAGAGACAGTCTTGCTTTTTGTTTGTATTTAAATCATAGTAAACACTTAATAAATTTTGGTTACCTACCTGCCTTCCTCCCCAGAAAGTAGAGATTTAAAACTATTTTTCAGTTAGTGTTTCTCCATCCTTGTCTAGTCCTCAAATGAAAAATATTTTATGCCCTCCCCTCCCGTAAATCAAAAGGCCCATATAAAGGTCTTCAGAGGCTCACAATGGGGTACATTCTGGGTGCTGGTCTTATCTCGGGTGACAAGGGACATTTACTGTTTGCCAGTTTGCCGTAAGAACCTTGCTAAAAGCAACCCTACGTATATCTCTTTACGAATGGAGCAGGGGTAAGACGATGAAGGTGGAAAATGAAGTATGTCTTCAGCCCTGGATGCTTCTCTTCCCCCCAACCATCCCTAGGAAACCAGAGACATGAAGCACCAAGGAGCAGACAGGTTTATTCAGTGATCCTGACCCACATGATGGTTATTGTGGATGACCATAACCGGAAGAATCTAGATGACCAGAAGAGGTCACTGGACCAGGATAAGAAGACAAGGAGGAAGATTAATGCCGGGTAAGGAATGATGAAGAGTGCCTAAACAGAGCCAGGGGAGCCTGGGGAGGCAGCCAGATCAATGGTTTCCAAAGCAAATTAGGAACCTGGTGCTTCTGGCAACCAAGCTGTGAAGTTAACTACAGAGCAGCAGCATGGCGTTTGGTGAAAGATGGGAGAAGGGGCCTGGATCCCACCTATGGAGTGAGGCATGCTGAGAAGGGCAAGCAGGATTTCTGGAGCTCTCATCTCTCTTTCCAGTTACCCTTCTATGGTAAAACCTCATTCAGTCTGCAGAGTCTGGGGTGGGGAAGCTGCGACCTCCAGGACTGTGATCTTATAGATTCTTGGGTACGGCCTTTTCAGTAGGTCCAAGTTTTATGGAACAAATCCTTTTATTAAGGGGATTTGTTTTGTGCAGTTTGGATTCAGTCAAAAGGCCACCCTTGAGGACCTAGGGGGTCACATGTGGCCTTGAAGCTGCAGGTTCTCCACCCCTGCCCCACCTCTGGACCTTTTCAGGAGTACAGAGTGAGCAAATGGGAAGGGACATCTGACAGCAGGTAGCCGGTCTGTCCCTAAGCAAGAATATCAAAGACAAGATCTCAGGGGTCATTCAACTTCCTCTTAAAGAGCTCCAGTGAGGAAGAATGCAGGACTGTCCAAGGCAGGCCATAGCACTTTTACACAGTTCTAATTTTTAGGATGTTTGTTTTTGCCTTCATTCTCCCATGTCTAAGTTGCCTAAGCCTACAATGGACACCCTAGTTCTGACCTCATTGTCCAGGCAGAGCAAGTCATCCATCTTTCATATGATGACTCTTCAGGACTCTGAGACAGCAATCAAGACCCCTCCTAAGTCTTTTGTTTTTCCGCTTTAAATTAAGCACACACAAACGTTTCAACTAATCCACATTTAGCATGATCTGTAGTCCTGCTGTAGTAGGTTTCTATTGTCTGAATGGGGCAACTAGTTGGCACAATATAGAGAGTGCAGGGCCTAGAGTCAAGAAGACATCTTCCTGAGTTCAAATCTGGCCTCAGACACTTACTACCTGTTTGACTCTGGGCTAGTCACTTAACCCCATTTGCCTCAGTTTCCTCATCTGTAAAATGAACAGGAGAAGGAAATAGCAAGCCACTTCAAAATCTTTGCCAAGGAAACCCCAAATGGGGTCATAAAGAGTCAGACACTGAAAATGACTGAACAAACATTGTCTGGATACTCTCCATCTTGTCCAGTCCTTCTAACTACATTTTAAACAGATAGAGAGATGGAGTGTGAAGGAGTGGGGGAGGATATATAAGGATAGAAGAAAAAAGAAAATTCAGAGGGTCAGAAGGGGAGGAGGGGAAATGGGGGAGGGTGACAATAGGGAAAAGCTAAAGGAGGGAAATGGAAATGGGCAAGTGGACAAGAAAGGGTGTAGAGTGTAAAGAAGAAGGAGAAAGGGAAGAGAGAGACAGATAAAGAGACAGAGACAGAGAGACAGAGACAGAGAGGAGCGGAGAGAGAGACAAGAGACAGAGACAGAGACAGATGGAGAGAGACAGAGAGAGAAGGAAAAGGGGGAAAAAAGAGGGGGAGAGAGGAGCAAAAATTAGAGGAAAGGAGATGGGAGGAGAAGGAAAGGTTGAGAGGAAGAGAAAGGTAGAGAGACAGATAGGAACCAAGACAGAGATAGAAACAGAAGACAAGAAAGAAGAGAAAAGTAGAGAACATAGACGAATCTGTATCTATCTGTATTTCTGTTTTAGAATAAAGATTTCCCATTTCATTAGAAACTTTACCACAGATTCTTCTCTAAGGAGGAGGATTCCTTTTCTCTGTCTGAATGATTCAAGTAAAGTGACTGGTTGGAATAAATGGTGGAGTGAAAAGGCTGCCCCATCTCCAACCTGGTCTCACCTCCTTTCTGCTTCCCTGTACTTTTCAACAAACTAATCCCTGCCACTGGATCATATCCAAGCTCCTCCAATTTAATTATGTTCTTGATCTGGATGACTGTATCATTGGTAATGTCAATTATTGTTTTTCTTTTAATCATGGCTTTACGGATTTAGCTATATTTAATAATATTCAAATATTTGATGCCATATCTCATAGCATGTGGAATAGTGTGTGAATACAGGTGCAACACTGAGATCACAATTGTATTTAAGAAGAGAATTCACAATAATGGAGACCCAAGGACGCCTCCATACCCCCATGCCTACAAGTAAAACTCATAAAACAGAGCCCTCCTTCTTCAGTCCGTTTATATAGGCCTAGTCACAAGTGTCGTACCTTCTTTATACTTCATCAAACTATTGAATACATCACCTACTTACCTTCCGAAGGAAGGGCAAGATGCCAAAAAAATGTCAAATTATAGGATGTCACATCTTTGACTGACGGCTCTGGGAGAAGGGGAGATTATCTGAATCCTGGGGGGAGGGGGATAGCCCATAAAGGGGAGCTAGGTGGGGAATAGATAGAAAACCTGACCGAGAGTGAAGAGGATAGAAGATCTGAGTTCAAATGTGACCTCAGATACTTATTAGCTTTGTGGGCAAGTCACTTAACCCCGTGTGCCTCAGTTTCCTCACTTATAAAATGAGCTGAAGAAGTGAATATTTCTAGGATCTTGGCCAAGAAAACCTCAAATGGGGTCACAAAAAGTCAGATACAACCGAAAATGGCTGAACAATAACCACAGGGGGCAAAGTAAAAACTGCAAAAAGCTGCGATTACTAAGAAAACCAGATATGCTGGCAATTGAGGAACTTCCAGGTTTTCTTGCCATGTGAGAAATATAGTTGGGGCTGAGGTTTAGTTGATTAACCTTTCCGTTGCTCATTGATCTCAGAATAGAGATGGGAAATCCCTGAATTGCGGCATTGATCTATGCTTCTGTTTTAATTTCCATATAACCCAGATCAAATACCAAGGAATATTTTGATTCATGCCTAAATTCACAAAAGGAGAATCTAACTTTTAAAGGCTTTAATTCTTTAAGCATGCGCACGCACACACACACACACACACACACACACACACACACACAGGCACACACGGGACATGATATTGCAAATGAGTAAAACTAAATGAGATATAATGATTCGCTTTCCAGAGCAAAATTTTAGGGCTTTGCTTTGTTGAAAATGATGGAAAACAGGAAATTTCAAGAATGCCTCAATTTCTAAATTTAGATAGGAGCTGAAACACTTCCTTACAACAAATTCTAGCAATGTTTGCCCTCTTTTTAACATGTAAGAGCTATTTTCTCCAAAAAGTGCATATTAAGAAATTAATTTATTTCCTAAGGTTTTGGCAAATATAAAACTTGCATTTCTCTTTGCTCTTCTTCATCCTCACACTGTTGTCTTGCCTACTGCTTTTTTTTATTCATAGCTTGTCAAAAGTAGAACTCAACAATATATTATTTGTTATAGCCTCAGATAGTTTTATGTTCCCAATTATTCATTTACAAAGTGATACAATTTTAAATTTTGATATATTTTTAAAATAACATAACCATGCCCCTAAAGTGATTTCCTTTTTAATTTTGAAGTCCTTAATAACTTTTCATCAATGGGCCAGTGACCCCTCACAGAAATTAAATCTTCTTAGCCTCTAGAGGGAGGCAATGTGGTTTAAAGCTGAAGAAAGTTGTAATGTCTTGCACTTCAAAATGTATTCCATGCCTTCCCAAGAGTTTGTGAAGTCATTATAATGACAAATTGTCTTCTCAATCTTATAAATAGCCAGTCATCTTCAGGCTAAGAAGGAAAGAAGGAATATTGTGACCTCAGTGACTAGGCAAAGCTGTGTAGCTGTGGTGTCAACAGTTCAACGAACTTGAAAGTTAAGGGAATGATCTATCCTGTGTCAGAAGACCTCAAAGATCACCATCCCTACCTAGAGTCTCCATAAAATAAGAAGGAATCTGGTAGAAAAGAATTTGTCCTGAATGTTGCCCCAACACTTAATGAAGATTAATCATGTTCCCAATGAGTATGCTTAGAATTGAATTGTCCCTTTTTTCTTCAACCTGAATGTTAGTTGAATATTGCAAGATTTTATTCTCAACCTTCTGATGACTTAGAGTTCAGTTCCATCCATCCATATTGCAGTGCCCCAACAGACCCACTTGTCATTCACATACCTACTTTCCAAGGCCCTGTAACAGGAGCCATGGTACTTCTCCTGAGTAGTTTTAGATCCCCCAGAAAATAATCAGTGACCTTATAACTTCCCTCACCACGTACTGTTCATTATTTGAAGCCAAAATTTCTTGTCTCAACAATTTCCACATCACAACCTAATTTCCCTCAAGAATGCTTCCTATTTTCATTTGGTCCCGGCAATGTTTCAATCCTGCCTTCTTGAATGTTAAGGGTTCTCCTACCAATTCCATCTGCTTTCTCCCTGGCCCCCTACCATCAAATCTGACTATGATGTGAATCATAGGTCATCCCTCAAGTTGGTATTTCACAGAACTATCCCACCCCCTTCTAAGACTTTTTTTCAGCAGCAAAGACATCTCATTTTCAATAGTCACAAGCTTGACCTTGAGTTGCAGAGGAGCAGAGCAGAATACATTGATTTTGTGGCCACTAGAAGAGGGGGTACATAGCACCCAGTTTTATAGACAAAGATGAATTGGGTGGGCACCTACCTGCTGTGCCCCCTTTCAGTCGAACCTCTTCCCACTTCCCCATTTCTTTTTTTATTCAATCTATTTTTTTCCATTTTAGAAACATCCAACTTTGCCTTGGGGATGAGCAGAATGAAATGTCACTTACCTGTAAAAAAAAAAAAGAAAGAAAAGAGAGAGAGGAGAAAGCTAAGCATCACATTACACATAGGTTCTTTGAAATCAGTGCATTCTTTAGACTTTGAAACTGCAACAATGAATGGATATTATTTTTTCATCCTTCCTTTCTATATTTAATGAAACTCCAGATTTCGCAAGAAGTACATCCCCAGAGCCCAGCCTCCCTTCATTATTCCCTTTTGTTTAGTTCTAGCTCATCTTCCCATCTGTGCCATCCCCCCCTAACCCCTCACCCTTCTTGTTCACTTCAGTGGGAAAAGGTCAGAAAGATTGAGGGGAAAAACAGACCGTGGAGATCAAGGGGAAAACCTCAAACGTGTGCACTGACATTATGAAGGAAAAAAGAGGCTTTTTCTTCATAGGCGTGGGAGGTGGAGAGGACCTGAGGGTCAGTGCTGGCCCCTGCTCTAGACTGAGTAACAGGTTAATTCCCCACAGAGGGACTTCCAAAAGGTTGCCTTTGGGTAGTTTTAAATGTTTTCTGGTCTGTCTTTCCTCTTTCTCCGCTTTGTCCTTGCCTTTTCTACCCCTTCTTCCCTCAGCAATCTCACCAAAGGCTATGCTTTGTTAACCAGTGTTTTCTTGATTTCAGCTTATTGCATCTGGTAATGAATCCATTCCTAGAGACAGTGATTACTATTATCATGAGAATCACAAGGCTAGAAAGCACACTGAACAGTCACCTTGTCTCCCCCCCATTTCTAAATAAGAACAGACTAAGCAGTCATAGACATACGAGCTTCCCAGTTATCACCAACTCCCAGTGAAATTCATTTAAAATGAATTAATATTAAATATTTACTAGCATTAATTAATTAATATTGAAAATGCTATGTACCAAATACTCTGCCAACTACTGAAGATATAAAGAAACATTCCATGACCTCAACAAACTTACATTCTATTGGGAGAGGCAGGAAAGTACCTAAACTGAGCCTTGAATGAAATTAGAGATGTCCAGAGGCTCAGTGAGGCAGGGAGGAAGGAGAGTCCTCTAGGCATCAGGGAAAACTTTTGTGAAGACATAGAGGCAGAAGATAGAATATCACTTTGGGGGGAACAGCAAGTAGGCCAATTTAACTTTATTGGCAAAGTCCAGAAGTATCTTTGCTTCTATCACCCATCTCAGGGTTTCTCTTTATTCGGAGTAAATTTTACTGAGCTGTCCAAAATATTCAACCTAAACATATAAAAATCTCTTGTTATCTGAAGAGAGCACCATCCCTGGAGTCAGGAGGACCTGAGTTCAAATCCAGCCTCAGACACTTAACACTCACTAGCCATGTGACCTTGGGCATGTCACTTAATCCCAATTACACTGTCCTCCCCCCTCCAAAAAACAAACAAAAAGAAATAAATATACAACAGATGACCATTTAGCTGGTTATCAGAAGACAGTCTGGTTTATTACATAGGGCATTGGACCCAAAGTCAGAAAGATCTGGATTCAAATCCCACCTCAGACACTTCATGACTATGCAGTACTGTGCAAAACATTTACCCTTCCTCCTTGATCCCTACTTTTCTCATCTCTAGAGTGAGCAATGGCTTCGAAGGTCCTTTATAACTCTAAATCTATGATTCTATAAAAAAATGAAGCATGATTTTCCTAACACACACAACCAAGGGAGATCTAAAGTATCAGATTTTGATCACTCCCAGAGAACTACTCAGCATCCAAAAAGGTGAAGGGGTTTGTTCTGGTTCATAGAGCTAGGAAGTAGCGATGGCAAGATTTGAACACAGTTCTTCCTCATCCTAAGTCCAGAACTCTATCTAGTCAACAAACATTTAATAAACACCTGTTTAATAGTAGACAACATGCTAAACCCTGGAAATACAAAGAAAAGTTAAAAAAAAAATACCTGCTTCAAGGAGGCCTCAGTCTAATGGGCGAGAGAACATGCAAGCAATTCTTCACTAGCAGGACATACACAGGGTAAACTGGAAGTCATTTCAGAGGAAAGGCAGAAGGCTTGGGTAGCGTCTGGGAAGATTTGTTGCAGAAGGATTGACTGAGATTTGATGGAGCCCAGAGAAGTCAGGACATAGAGACAAAGGAGAGAACTCCTGGCACTGAGGAAAATCCAGTGAAAATGCAGAGTTGGGAGATAGATGGAGTGTTGAATTATATGAGGGACCTCAAGACTGTCAAGAATACTGGATCATAGAGTATGGAGATGGAGTAAGATGGAAAACAACTGGAAAGATAGGAAGGAAGGTAGGTTTTAAAGGCTAAGCCCTTCAAAATTTTCTATTTAATTTTCTATGTCTATATATAAGAAATAGAATATTTATTTATATTTAAAATTTCTATTTAATCCTAGAGGGAAAAGGGAGCTACTGGAGTTTATTGTATAAGGGAGTGGCATGGTCAGATATGGGCTTTATGGAGATCTCTTTGATAGCTGAGTGAAGGATGGTGAGGGTGAGGGAGATGGTGTGGTGAGGGAAGAGGTATTGGGGATGGGTGTCTTTTTGCCTAAGGTACATCATCAGCAGTCCTGAATTGGGATCCCATCTTATTTTGTGGCTCTGTGACTTTGGCCATGTCTTTAATATCTCAGTGATCCAAGCAACTCATCTCTAAATTACAGAGCAGTTGTTACTCTGTAAAGGGAGTTTCTTGAAGAGGAACCAATGAGATTACACATCTGGACCAAAAATAAAATAAAGCAAAATTAAAAAAAAATTCTTAATGGTCTCAATGACCACCATTGGTTAAACACTAGTCTTAAAGTTGTTCAGTTATATTTCAGTCATGTCCAGCTCTTCCTGACCCCATTTAGGGTTTTCTTGGCAAAGATATTGGAGATGTTTATCATTTCCTTCAAAGTAAAGAAACCAAGGCAAACGGGGTTGTTATTTTCACACAGCTAGTACATGTCCGAGGTCAGATTTGAACTTAGGAAGACGGGTCTTGACTCCAGGTTCAGCGCTCTATGTACTATGCCACCTAGCTGCCCTTCCACTACCACTAATAACTAGCATTTTTATATGACTCTCAGATTCACAGACACTTTACATATGTTATCTTATTAGCCCTTATAACAACCTTATGAGATAGGTGCTATTATCATCCCCACTTTATAGCCTCCTCCCCCAGTATCCAACCTGTTGCCAAGGCTCACTGATTTTACCTTTGTAACATCTCTTGAATACATCCCCTTCCCTGGTTCAACACTCCCACCCCTCTAGTGCAGGCCTCCATCACTTCATACGTGCATTAATGCAATAGCCTACTAGTGGGTCTGCCTGATTCCAATATCCCCCCAATACTGTCTGTCTTCCACTTAACTGTCAATTTAATCTTCTGAAAGTACAGATCTGACCATTATTTAAAAATTCCTATCACTTCTGGGATCAAATATAAAATTCTATTTGGCATACAAAGCCCTTTACAACCTGGCCCCTCCTGACTTTCTGATCATCTTGCATCTTATACCCTGCTAAGGGGTTCTCTGTCTCTCTGTCCCACATGTACCTGCAACCCAATGACCCTGGCCTCCTTGCTGGTCCTTGTACAAAACACTCCATCTCCAAACTGGGCATTTCCACTATCTGTCTTTCATTCCTGAAATTTCCTTCCCCTCCTACCTCCCCCTCCTCATTTTCCTGGCTTCCTTCTAAGCTCTATTAAAATCCCATTTTCTACAGGAAGCCTTTACCACTTCTACCCCCTCAGTGCTAGTAACTGCCCTCTATTGAATACCCCCAGATTATGCTGCATGCAACTTGTTTGTGCATAGTGATTTGCATATTGTCTCCTCCATTTAGACAGTGGGTTCTTTGGGAGCAAGCACTGTATTTTTCCTTTTATTGTATCCCCAGTACTTAGCAGATAGGACACACTTAATAAATGCTTATTGACTGACTGACTTTACAAATAATATAAATGAACTTAAGAGAGATCATATGGCTAGTAAGGTTCTGAAGCAGGATTCAAACTGAAGGCTGTTTTCCCACTCCCAACGTCCAACATTCTTTCAATTGCACAATCTAGCTCCACCATAAGAAACTTAACTCTGGAGACAGAGCCCTGAATATAAAATATAGGGGAATATTTATAAAACATTTAATTCAATACCAGTGCCAACTATCAATAGTGAGGGCAGAGGAATGATTGGAGCTGAGTGGATGTCCTCAGGGAGAGCTCTTAGGAGGCAGACCACCTGCTCATACTCTCTTCCTCATTCTGGCTTCCAGAAAACCAGAAAACTTCCCCATTGTTCCTTTTTTTCCCCCAGGAATGATGGAGTCTTCCAGTGGGAAATGGTGCCCAGGGACTAAATAGAATTAATCTCCTTTGGCCAGAAGTAGACACCTCAGGTTAGGGCCCCACATCTCTCTGGGGCTGGAAGTGTTGGGAGAGATTTCCTGGGAGAACTTGGGGGCCCTGTTTGACATGCAGTCCCAGCTTGGAGCACTGCAAGGCAGATTCATTTCAATGAATTCCTGGCTGTTCTTTATAGGCTCCTCATAAAATCAAGAGTGGTGACAGCCCAACTGCTCCCAATCAGTTTCAACTGAAGAGATTCTCTCCCCATCTCTGCCCCAGTTCCTTTATTTTAATAGCTGATTCATATGCAACACAATTAACCCCCTCCTGCCTACCAGGCAGGTAAGCCCCTCAGGCTACAAGAAGTCAGACTAAAGTATATCTGTGAGAGATACTACATATGGGACTCTGGAGCATTTACAAATGCATTTCCAATTGCTTTTGTTTGGAATTTATGATCATCCAGGGAAAAGTATCTATTGAAGGGCATACACACTTACAAACACTCAGCTCAGTTTCTCAGACACCCCCAGGGCTCTCTTTTCCCAGCAGCCTCTTTTTCTTCTAAAAGAAAAGAGCCAGAGGCAGAGGAGAACATTAAATCCTGAGCCACACCCTAACAAATGCTTCCCTACCCCACCCCCAATTTTCCTCCAGCAGTTTACCCAACAAAAGGCTAGGAAAGCAGGATCTTGCATTTGTAAACCCAGCTACATTCATTCCTTTCTTAGAGCCAGACACAAGATTTATTTAATTCTCCAACTAGCTGAACTTTGGGCAGGGGGAGGGGGGAGGGAGGAGAACTGAGCTAGAAGGCTCATTAATGGTCAAGTAGCCCAACTACTTTGCTTTACCATTGAGGAAACAGGCCCACTGGGATTCAATGACTTGCCAGAGATGACAGACAGTAGAAAGTTGTGGACCTTGTTTATTTCAATTTTACCCTGCTAGCCCTCAGATAAGATGCTCCTATGACTCTGCTATCCCACATTATGTCATTATTGCATGAAAGAGGTACAAAACCAGGGCTATGTGTGATGGGGGGAGGAGTAAAACCAGTAGTGTCTCTTAGGCACTGACTAGAAAGCAGTGGGTGCCAGATACCTAAATTTGTAGAGCCCTGATTTCTCCTAGAAATTAACCAGGGCTCTGCATCTTCCCCTTCCCTTCCCTCCTTCCCTCCCCCCCCACCGGGTTATTCTACTTTCTCATCCATCCTGGGCATACATGTATGTCAGGTAGTCAGATATCCCCTCTCCTCCTTCCCCCCCCTCCACCCCACTCAGTGCTAAGCATTAGGAAAAAAAATTTTTTAAATACAAAAATAGTTCCTGACCTCTAGGGATCTTGCATTCTAATGAGAAAGGCAGCAAGTGAACAAATATATACAAACAAACTATATGCAAACGAATATGAAATAATTAACAGGAAGATACTAAAATTAAAAGAGGTTGGAAAAAGCTTCATGGTAGAAGATAGGATTACAGGTGAGGCTTAAGGAAAGCCAGAGTACCCAGTGGGCAGAGATGAGAAGGAAGAAGATGATAGGCAAGGAAGACAGCCAGAGAAAATGGCCAGAGATGAGAGGAGGACTGTCTTGCTTGTGGAACAACTTGGAGGTCAGTCCCACCTATGGGAAAATACTGGGTGGGAGTAGGGTATAAGAAAACTAGAAAGGTAGTGATGGAATCCTAGAAAGGTGATCTGACTCTGAACTCTTTGAGATAGTTCTACCACAATCCATAATGAAACCCCAACAGTTTTTGGGTGGACAGAGCACACATGGCAAGAGTTTTTGAAATCCCTGGGTTTAAACCTCAACAGTAGGAGGGGGCTAGGTTACAATTTCAAACGTAAGATTTTGTACTGATCCTGGAGACCACAGGGAAATATGGGAGTTTATTGAATAGGAGGATGACAAGGTTGAACCTGAGTTTAGGAAAATCACTTTGTGGCTGAATGGAGGGTGGATTGGAGTAAGGAGAGACTTGAGGCAGGCGGACCCACCAGCAGTCTATTACAATAATCCAGATGTAGGTGATGAAGACTTGAACCAGAGTGGTAGCTATGTCAAAGGACAGAAAAAGGCATAATCAGGAAATGTTGCAATGGTGAAACCCATAGGCCTTGGCAATGAAGAAAGGAGATGTCTTGGGAAGCACTAGACTTAGGGATACCTTGAAAGTAACCCCAAGTTAAAACATTTGTGGATCAGCTCTTCTAGAAGTGCCAAGGTGGGTTCTATAGTTGGAGGTGTATTATGGGACTTAGACCATTATGTAAAGAGTAAAGGATTTGGTCCTTGGATACCATGCCCCCCATCAAATATGACCCTGAATTTTTCAGACACTGAAGTTCTGTTGGGTAAGTGTTGCTTGAACAGCATGTTTGCCTTCTGGGAAAGTTCTAACCAAAGGTTAACAGTACAACTCTGAGAGCAATTAAATAGATTCCTGCGGGAGAGTTGTGGATTCACTGGAGTGTCAGGGTATTGTCCTGCCGACAACCTCAGGTTCACTTCCCTTCCTGGGGGAGTATAAACCATTCAGTGACACGGAGTCTAAAATATTTTTAAAACTTAATGAAAATATAGGAACCATCTCAGAAGAAGGAGAATTGTATGTATTACTTATGGGCTACCATAGTTACTACATGAATTTTCTTTATCTATTTTTGTACTCTAAATCATTTCCATCTTCATTATTTGTAAATAACTGCTCTCCTTTATCTAATGGTATTTGTTACCTTGATCACTTTTATGACACCTGAAGATCTTCTTGCCCACATTTGTAAAACTATATTCAAAGCTTTTCCAGATTAAATTATAAGTGAGGGTGGACTGAGCCAGAGTTAGTGACCTTTTGGTGTAGCCACCAAGATTCCATCTAGTTCACATAAATTTAAAAGCCATGGATCTTTAGACCATAGGGAGAGAGATGAATAATGATCCATAACTGAGAAGAACTAGTCAAGTAACTAGGAGAAAGAACTCTCTCTCCTACCATGGAGGCTAAGAGAAGAAAAAATCTCTAGAAGAGGGTGATCAGCCATGTCAAATTCTTCAGTGGTCAAGTAGAATGAAAGCTTAGGGAATGTCTTTTGATTTATTAATTAAGAGATCTTAGGAGAGAGCACTTTCAATTGAATAGTGGGTTCAGAAGGTAATTTCAAGGTAGGAGAAATACAGGATGATAATTTGAGGGGACGCAAAAATCACATTTATAATTAGAAGGGGGAAAAATACAACAGTGAAAGAGAAAGTGAGGATAAAAGAGAGAGAGGGAATGATTAAAGGGGAAAACTTCTGGAAGAGATAGGAGGGAAAGGGTTTAAAGGAAGCTGTATAGGGTTTGGTCTTAGCATGAAGAAGGTTCACATGAGACAAGTAAAAAGGAGAGGCTAGGAGATGATGAATAAAAATTTTGAGGAAGTATGACAGAAAATCCACTCATTATACATGGTTTCTGTTTTCTTAGGAAAGTAGGAGGTAAGGTCTCCTGCTGAATTGAAGAGGGGTTAGTTAGTGCAGGGATTTTGAAGAGAGAAGATTCAAAATAGCTCCTAGGTAGATTATGATTACTAGCATTCAAAAAATAAAAGGAATTTCATGAAGCTGTAAAGACCTAGTTGGGACTAGATAAAACACTTTTTTTTTTTAGTGGACCTACTCATAAATTTGTGTGATATTAACATGACTTTGTCCATTAGCATTTAATAGTAATAAAAGACAATGGAGATGGCAGATGGTGGGGGTGACGCAGGGTTCTACTCTGCCCCAGTCTGGTCATATCTAGAGCTTTGATAGTTTCTGGATGCCCTCCCTGTATTTTAGGAAGGACATTTACAAACTATAGCATGCAAGGGAGAGGGATAGAAGGATGAGGAAGACCATGCTTTATTAAAGACTTCTTAAAGTAACTGGAATTATTTAGTCTAGAGAAGACTTAGGCAATATTTAATAGCTATACTTAGGTATCTGAAAAGTTGTATGTCAAAGGAGGTCTAAGCTCAGATGGTAGAATTAAGAACAGTGAGGTAGAAAAAAGGTTGATTTAGGTTTGATGGAAGGCACAACTGTTCAACAATTAGAGTTATTGAAAAGTGAAATAGATTGGCTACAGATTTAGTGATGTGCCTTCATCAGAGGGCTTCAAATTGAAAATCTCCAGGGAATGGTAAATTGAATATAGTGCCAAATGGGTAGGCCCCTCATGACTAACTAGGCACTGGGGAAGCTGTAGGAGTGATTCCTCCTCAGCTATTGGTTGAATTAGGTGACTTCTGATGTCCTTCTGATTCAGGTTCTAGGATTCCCTGAAATGACAGTATGGCATTACAGTGAGTGAAAGGAGGCAAGAAAGATTCTTTCTAGGATCTCCTTAGCACTCCATCATGGAAAATGAGATGACTTCGTCCTGGGTGGGTACTGTATCAAATGTAGGATGCTGGGTAAATTGTAGAACCACCCCAAGCTCCTCAGGTTTGGATTACTGGATCCCAGGCAGCACCCTCTGTTAGGCCATCTTGAAGTTTTCAGCTAAAACTCGAATTCCTGTGAGACAAGCTTTTCTTTCATTACCTCACCTTGAACTTTGCTGGTTAGAATGTGTGTGGGTGTTTTCTTTCTGTGAACATATTGATTGATTTCCACATTCAGAAGAAAGCAATGTACTAAACACCTAGAGAATCACAGTTTCCCTCTTTACCAGCCTATTCTTCCCTTTTGACTATTTCCAAATATGGAATTAAGAGGGAGACCTCAGTAGTAAGGTCTAAGTCAGTGGTTCTCAACCTTCCTAATGCAGTGACCCTTTAATACATGCATGTGGGAGTATCTGCATGTGGGCAGACCGGTCTGAAGACAGATAGAGGAGCAGTGTCTCTGTTCCTAAGACCATTGGAAATATGTGTTTTCCAATTGTCTTAGGTGACTCCTGTGACTCCTGTGACCCCTGTGAAAGGGTCTTTTGACCCCAAAGGGGTCGTGACCCACAGGTTGAGAATCACTGGTCTAAACAGAGCCGATGGTTGCTCCTCCTACTATACAGGTACATTCAGCATACCACCGTTTTCCTGAAAGTTATGACAAAGAATGTATCCAAGTCCTTTGACCCATAAATTCACCTGAGAGAATAATGATGATTCAGGTTTTCTCAAGCATGCTGTTGTCTCTAACTTTGTGATGTAGTTGTCATTGCTAAGCTCTTTGGTATACCCTTTATTTAATACCTCTGATCACTCAAAGGATATCATAGCATAACTCATAAACCTTTTATGAAATGGATTTGTTCTGTGGAGTTTGGATTCAGTCAAAGGGCTGCACTTGAGGACCTAGAGGGTCACATATGGCCTCATGGCCATAGGTTTCCCATCCCTGGCATAGCTCAATGTGCAAGACTTGATGGTGAAACAGCATTAGACTCCTTACATTTGAATAAACCATGAGGTATCATCTAGCTTGCTTTTTTTTTTTTACCCTCCTGTCAACACACTCAGTTCCACAAGCATGTTATAAAGGCTAATTTAACAAACTACAGTGCCCAGGCCTAAAGCTTTCCTTAATCTTATACATTGCCTATAGGCAGTCCCAATGTAGAAAAGAGGTTGATGCCCTCATTAGGATGATGGGCAGTAGCTGCATCCTTTTTGATCCCAGAGCTCAATTCATATGTCTCTAAGCCTGTAACTAGCACAGGTCAACAGGGCTTTGACCCAGGAAGTTGACAAAGGAGCAATGCATTTCCTCTCTGCCATGAGGGCTATCCCTGCATCTCATCTCACAGTTCTTTGAAGGTACAGAGTAGGGTCTCACTGGGGAATGAGCCACTCTTTCTATGTCATATCCTGCCCAACTTGGACTGTCATCCATGCTCCCCTGCACCCTCTCCACCAACTGAATTTGCCTCAGTCACTGTTTGGGATAATTATAGTTCTGTCTACTTTCTAAATTGTTGGTAACAGAAAGGTATCAAGCAGAGTCTTTAGCTTTCTTAATTACAAATATAGTTACTCTGAATTGCCAAACACCCATCATCCATCAGTTTGGAAATCAGTAATTTCCTTCTGTCTTAAGATGTGTCATACTTCCTACCCTGTGCTCTCTTCCCCATTAAAAAGGAAAGGAGGGAAAGAGGTAAAAAGGGGAAGGAAGGAAGGAAAGAAGAAAGGAAGGAAGGAAGGAAGGAAGGAAGGAAGGAAGGAAATAAGGAAGGAAGGAACGAAGGAAATAAGGAAGGAAGGAAGAAAGGAAAGGAGGGAGGGAGAGAAGAAGGAGGGGAGGGAGGGAGAGAAGGAGGGAGGGAAGAGGAAGAAGAAACTTCCTTTGAGTTCTTGCCTCTTAGTTTCCTTGGGTTTTTTTTCAAGATTCAACTAAAATGTCACCTTCTATAGGAGGTCTGGTCTCTTCAGCTGGCACTTCCTTGTTTTCTCAGATTACCTTTCATCTACTCTGTATATGTCATATTTGTACCTAGTTATTTATATATTGTGTCTCAATAAGAATGTAAGCTCCCTGAGGGCAGGGACTCTGGCCACTTTACTGTGTATCCCTAGTGCACCTGGCACAACAAATGCTTAATAGATGCTTGTTGACTGACTGACTTGTCCTCTTTGGTCCCCAGTAAACCACCTGCCTTTACTGGACTTCAGTCTGCTTATCTATAAAATGAGAAGGTTGGAGTAGATGATCTTTTTATTCCTTTGCAACTATTTTTTTCTTTTTTTTTGTAAATATTGTTTTTCCAATTTCATGTAAAAAAACCTAACTTTTTGTTTTACTTTTGAGTTCCAAATTTTCTTCACCCCTTCTTCCTCCTTGAGAGGGCAAAGGATTTGACTTAGGTTATACATGTACATGGACTGCATCTCTAAATCCTATGACTGGTTTATTGGAGGCATTTGTGAAGCAGGGCTGAAAAGTTGTCCATCCACACAGTAAGTAGTAAATTAATTTGTCCTCTTGAATGATTAGACAAATAGGGTAGAAGTTGATGAAGACTTGGGAGGAATAAGAAGTGTTCTGACCTGGAGTCCTAGCTAAGATAAGACAAAGCATAGATGATGCCAGCTCATATTCTGTGGCTTAATTTCCTCACTACTGGACAAATATTGTTCTTGTGAACAGATAAACTTCCAGCCTACAGTCTGCAAAGTTTTTTGATGAACAATACACTAAAGGTACACTACTCTCTGAGAAACTCTGCCATATAGTCCCTGAGAATGTAGACTGAGATCTGTCTGTATCATCTCTCTGTCTCTCCCTGTCTGTCTCTCTCTTTTTCTCTCTCTCTGTCTCTCTCTGTCTCTGTCTTTCTGTCTCTCTCTCTTACACACACACACACACACACACACACACACACACACACACACACACACACTACATTTTAGTAATGCTGTCAAGGGGCAGTTGATAGCTTACTAGATAGAACGATGGCCTTGGAGTTAGGAAGACTTATCTTTTTGAGTTCAAATATGTCCTCAGGTATTTACTAGATATGTGATGCTGGACAAGTCACTGAACTTTGTTTGCCTCAGTTTCCTCATCTGGAAAATGAGCTGGAGAAGGAAACGGCAAACCACTGCAGTATCTTTGCCAAGAAATTCCCAAATGAGGTCACAAAGAATTGGACATGACTAAACAACAACACAATGCTGTCAATGAAAGGTCTATTAATGCCAGGGAAGCCTGGCCCCGATCCTTTTTGGAGCTTTTGGCCGGAAAAAGAAATAAGTCACGAGGGCATGAAGAAAAGAGGGGAAGAAGGATTCCAAAAGTGCTTCAATGTGAAATATATAATCTTGGCAACTGAGGCTTCTTTTGTGAAACCATAGTCCATTATTTCAGACCTCAGAGATCATATGTAGGCAGGCTGACATGAGGCTTACTCAGTTACCATATGACACCACCCCACCCCCAACTGCCAGCACTTTAGGTGCTCTCATGGATAGAGGTTTATTGTTCTAATTTAATCCCTTGAGAAGTTAGGAGGAT
Source organism: Pseudocheirus occidentalis (assembly GCA_028646575.1). Lineage (NCBI taxonomy): Eukaryota > Metazoa > Chordata > Mammalia > Diprotodontia > Pseudocheiridae > Pseudocheirus > Pseudocheirus occidentalis. The sequence continues at coordinate 138,103,880 of CM053596.1, read as the reverse complement.
CAGGGGATTCATTTTCTATGTTACACATGAGGAAACCAAAGTATAAAGAAAGGAAATAATGTGCTAATCATACAATTCAGAGGGAGAAAAGTCTCTAAGATACTTACCTTCCCTATAGGTTATATAGGCTTATAGACTAAGTGACAAAGGATTATTCACAGGAGGTCTCCAGTAATTCATTACATTGTACACACTGCCTTGTCCCTAAGGGGGCTTTATACATTTGGCTAGAATAGGTTTTGTATTTCTTTGTATCCCCCATGCTTAGCACAGTGCCTGGCACAGAGTAGGTACTTAACAAATACTAATTGAATGAAATAAGTGCCAGGTGCTCGCTGCTTTTCATTCATTGTCCCTCTTCCCTATTCACCTTCAGAACATAGGCTGTTCTTCTCCTGCATCACTTTTGAACAATGTCTCACAGCTCAGGAAAAATCCCTGGGTGAATCCCCTTCTTGGAAATAGTTTTGATGCCCATATCTTTGTCTATCCCTATCCACTGCCCTGGAAATCCTGGATGAATCCAAGTATGTTTTTCTACACTTATATTATGCTGTGTAGGTATGACTGTCAAGGAAGGCCATCAGCTTGTGCCTTCCCCACCCCTGCCCTCCAAACCAATAGTACTTCTAGTATTTTCTTGATGTCTTAGGACAACTTGAATAGCCAATCACTACTTGCTATGGAGAATGATGGGAACTGAAAAGGCACATGAAAAAAGGGTGTGTATATCTAAGCTAAGAAAGAGGCTGACCATAGGAGGAAAGGGTATATTTCTTGCATCCTAAATTGAGGAAAGAATTTACTTTTCCTATATCACCTAGGATTGGCAGCTATGTAACTCAGTGGATAGAGTACTGTGCCTGGAATCAGGAAGACTCATCTTCTGGTATTCAGATCTGGCCTCAGATACTTACTAGCTGTGTGACCCTGGATAATTCTATTAACCCTGTTTGCTTCTGTTTCCTCATCTGTAAAGTGAGCTGGAAAAGGAAATTGCAAATCATTTCAGTATCTTTGTCAAGAATACCCCAAACAGGGTCAGGAAAAGTCAGACATGACTGAAATGATTAACAACAGCAAATTACCTAGACCCTGACATTGGGAATGATTGAAAGCAAAAGGAGAAGGGAATGGCAGAGGATGAAATAGATAGATAGATAGATAGATAGATAGATAGATAGATAGATAGATAGATAGATAGATGGATAGATAGATAGATAGATAGATAGATAGATAGATAGATAGATAGATAGCAATGAACATAAGCGTGGACAGACTTTGACAGAAAGTGGTAAATAGAAGGGCCTGGCATGCTATGGGGAGGGGTGTCACAGAGTGTGACATGACTGAACAGGTGAACACCAACAAAATTGCCTAGAAGTAAAAGTTAAAGAACTTCCATAAAGAGGGGGTAAGGAGGTTGCACAAGTTACCTTTTTGTACTTGAGTTAGGCAGATGTAGGAGGCATATTAAAAGGACAGCTAGAAAATATATTGACTAGCTTCATGGTATGTGGCCCAGGTGGTCCCATTTTCAGAGAGCAATAACCCATCTCTGAAACAGTAGCAAGAGTAGCAAGAAGATGCAATGGAATGAAGTGGAGTGAGCAAACAACTGAGGAGCTTGGGGAAGTAAGTAGTTCAACAGAGAAGTGGGAGATTGTAAAGAGAGAACAGAGAACTAGGACTGATGATGGATTTAGAAGCAAAGTGCAACAGCAAGAGCAAGGGAGTCCTGGGATCATGCCAAGGAGCTGTGGGAGACAGAGCTGACAGCGTAAGTGAAGCACAGCTGGTTGCCAAGAGATGGAGCCATGAGGACTCTGGCAGGAGAGGTTTTCCCAGCCATGAAAGAGGGCAGATGGCAGTCGAAGACAAAACACTTTCCCACCCTTGGATGTGAATTTTCTTGGGATTTCTTTCCTTCTTCCAATCCATGTATCTGTGAAAGACAGTACTCATTTGTGCACAGGAGCTGTAGATGATCATATGAATGGTTTTTCCTGTTATTTACTTTGATGTGATATTCTGTTACAATGAAAATACTTTTATTTGGCTGAGTGAGGTGGCACACCTGTAATTCCTGCTACCTGGGAGGCAGAGGTTGGTGGATCTTTGGAACTTAAGAGTTCTGAACTGTAACGTGCTAACCTGATCTTGGGTCTGGACTAAGTTTGACATTAATATGGTAAACTCCCAGGAACAGGGAATTACCAAGATAACTAAAGAGGGATAAACCAGATAAAAGAGCAGGTCAAAGATCCCATGCCGAAAAGAGAGGGATGGGGTCCATCAGTAATCTATTAACTCCCAGCCTGTATAAGAGAGGAAGAACCAGTTTTTTAAAACAACAACAAAGCAATGAAATGAAACTTGGATTTGATTTATGGTCCCTTCCTTGTCTGTTGGTAGAACTGGATGGGGCCTTGAGCCATTTATTTTATGCACATCCTTTTATATATTCTCTCTTTCTTTATCCTTCCCTTTCCAAGTTGTGTGATTCTAGAATTGAATGAGATACATTTTACACATAAAATCATTCAATTTAGCCATATTTTGAAATGGAGAAAAACCACAGCTAGGAGACATGACAACACATTGCTCAACTCCTACATTCTCTCCACCAAAAGTAGAGACTTCAAAGTACCATGAAAAGTAAACTTTTATCTGCCCTTCACTCAGCCACTGAGTGGCATTCATGGAGGAATGGTGAGGAAAGTGTGTGTGTGTGTGTGTGTGTGTGTGTGTGTGTGTGTGTGTGTGTGCGCATGTTTTCCTAAGCTTGTTCCTGTGGTAAAACATGGCTCCTGCTGAGTGTGCTGATCACATCCAAAGTAAAGACAGGTTTTGAAATTCATCAGAGATTCTTCCTCATACTTCTGAACCCCAGTGAGGACAGACTCTCTCCCTCAGGGGGTACAGGTGCCTGTCATCTAGTGGGAAGAATAAGAAGCTATGAAGTTATCTTTCTAACATCTCCACATTGTCCCTAGAAGAAGGGGGGGGGGACGGGAGACAGACAGAGACAGAGGAAGATAGGGAGAGAGAGAGAAAGAGGGGGGGAGAGAGAGAGGGAGACAGAGAGAGACAAAGACAGAGAGAGAGACAGAGACAGAGAGAGATTTAGAGTTTGGGGAGGAAAGCAAGGTAAAAGGGTATTTTTAGAGGATAAGATGGGAGATATGGAGTGAAGAATCTTTGGGGAGTCTTCTCAAATCTGTAGACTTCAGCTTTCTTATCCATAAAATGAAGGGATAGGTGGATATTATCTCTAAGGTCTGTTTTATCTCTAAATCCCATGGTTTTAAAAAGAGCCAAAATTAGGGCAGAACCAACGTGGTGGAGTAAAAGCAGGGACTTGCTTCAGATCTCCCCTAAACATTTCCAAATACTTGTAAAAAATTATAAACAAATTCTAGACTAGCAGAACCCACAAAATGAAAGAGTGAAACAAATTTCCAGCCCAAGACAAGCTGGAAGGTCAACATGAAAGCTCTGTTGTGCCAGACTGGGAGAAAAGCACATACAGCATAGGTTGCACTAATACAGACCAAGCCCCAGCACATCCAGAGCAGGCCTCAGGTGACTGAATCACTGGCAGCTGTGGCAGTTTCCAAACTTCTCAACACACAAGTATCAAAGATAACTTAGAAGGTCAGTAGCAAAGGTTGGTTGGATCTGGGTGAGAGAGGAGTATGGTTTTCCCCAGTCCCAGGGTGGCATGGGGGGAGGAGGGGATTACCTAGCAGTGGCTGCTTCCTGAGCTATCAGCCCAAAGACTGTGAGGGGATCAAGAGGCTGATCAGAGGGGAAATGCAGGGATCTCTTTGCTGGTGCTGCAGCTGGATTCTCTTGCTTTAGTATGCTTGGATTTATATCTCAGTCCTGGGTGGTGATCCTGGGGTGAGGAGGAGCTTGTGGCTGTGGTAGAATGGGAATCCTCCTCACAGTCACAAAGCAGGAAAGAGTGCTTGTGGTCACTCACAGACCTGACCACACACCAGGCGAAGAGTAAAACAACTCTGCTGAACTGAAAATTTACAAGTCCCAGAAATATTTCTGAAAATATCTCCATAAACCCCCTGAAACTTGGGACAGTATACCCTCCACCTAGGAATAAGAGTTCTACTTTAAAAAGAGTCAAAAAGGCATATAATTAGTTGGGAAAAATGAGCAAACAGTAGAAAAAAACCTCAGAATATAGAACCTTATTTTGGTGTCAAAGAAGATCAAAACAAACAACCAGAAGACTGCAAAATCAAAACTCCTTCATAAAAAGCCTCCAAGAAAAATTCGAATTTGTCATAGGCCATGAAAGAGCTCAAAAAAGATTTTGAAAATCAAGGAAGAAAAGTAGAAGAAAAATTGGGAAGAGAAATGAGAGCAATGCAAGAAAACCATGAAAAAGGAGTCAACAGCCTGTTAAAGGAACCCCCCAAAATGTTGAAGAAAATAACACCATAAAAAATATACTAGATCAAATGAAAAAAGATGTCCAAAAAGCCAATGAGGAAAAGAAGGCCTTAAAAAACAGAATTGGCCAAATGGGAAAGGAGACCCAAAAGCTCTTTGAAGAAAATAATTCTTTAAAAATTAGAATGGAGCAAATGAAAGCTAATCATTCTATGATAATCCATAATCTATCTGTAAGAATATAAGTCATTCCCCAATTGATAAATGGTCAAAGAATATGAACAGAAAATTTTCAGAGGTAGAAATTAAAGGTATCTTTAAGCATATAGAAAAAATGCACTAAATCACTATTGATTCTAGAAATGCAAATCAAAACAACTTTGAGATACCATATCTCACCAGTTGGATTGGCTAAGATGACAAAACAGGAAAATGACAAGTGCTGGAGAGGATGTGGAAAAATTGGAACACCGATGCATTGTTAGTGGAGCTGTGAACTGATACAACCATTCTAGAGAGCAATCTGGAACTATGCCCAAAGGGCTATAAATAATTGCATACCCTTTGACCCAGTAATACCACTTCTGGGGTTGTATCCCAAAGAGATCATAGAAATGGGAGGAAGACCCATATGTACACAAATATTTATTGAAGCTCTCTTTGTGGTGGCGAAAAAATGGAAATTTAG
>CM053596.1:138025959-138089025 GCA_028646575.1 Pseudocheirus occidentalis | reverse complement strand
TTGTACTGAATAAGGATTTGTAATGGAATAAACAGAGTGTTCACTAATACTGTGTAATCCGAACCTTAAAAGTTCCTCACAGTAGCATTCTCTCAGAAATCTACTGCTGATTGGCTTTACAACTGGCAAGACAGTGGGGGCAAGGTAGAATCTTCAGCACTAGAGATAATATGTGTCTGCGGAGAAGAGCTGAAGGCAGTGGGCAGTGTCTTACAGACATTAGGCTCAAGCTTTCACCACCAGATGATACTAGGAGTGCCAGAAAAAGGTACCTAGCATTGTGCTGTAGAATATGTGTACTGTCTTTCTGGTTCATTCAACCCTGCCATGAGGAAAAGACTTCCAGCCTTTCAAGAAGACAAAGCCCAGACTATGGCTTTTCTGTTCTAGGCTATGTAAACTCTGGCTCAGATAATGATGTCTGTGGGTCCTGATTGGACCATGGGACCTTCACTCAGGCACTATCAGTCACTTGAGTCAGGAGCTCAAATTACAGATACTAAACCAAGTTTAAAAACAAAATAAAACGACAACGATTACAAAAAACTATTTGTATAGCTTTGCAAATCCAGTCTATAAAGTGATACCAAGCACCTTGGGAGAATTCACTTAGGAAAGTCAAGAAATTGTTTCAACCACGGTTGTCGTCAGCCTCTCTTCACCTGTTCATCCATCTCCATCAGCCTTTTAGGGTCTAAAGTCCAGGAAGGTTTAAAGAACATTCCCAAGGAGTGTGTGTACACACACACACAAACACACACACACACACACACACACACACACACACACACACACACACCCCTTCTTATCTATGTTGCTTCCACTGAATGAGGTGATTAACTCTCTGACCTGTGGAGCTCTAAAGTGACCTCGGAGAATAGATAGAATCTTGTTATCTTGTAATGAGTTTTATAGCTTATTTCAGTACATTTCAGCCATGTTTCTCTAGTGATTAGGGCAATTATCAGTCCATGCATTTCAGGATTATGAATTATGGAGCTCTCTCCAGATACTGAATGAAGCTAGGGAATGCTTGATTCATTTCTTATCCTGTTTGATCATTGTTCTTTCTCTCACATCCTCCCTTCCACCCCCACCTCTCACCAACCAATTCTGCCCCTGCTGCCTATGTGTGGCCCTTTGTCTTCTCCCTCAATTTGAGTTCATATCAAATTCTTAGTCATCAGGTGAATGTGGGTCAGAGCCCAGTGAATGCATGGAGGGGAGGAGTTAATGGCCAGAAGCCTGAGTCTCTATGAGAGGCAACAATGGGAATTTATTTGGAGTAAGTAGGAAAATGGGAAGGAGCCAAGAACAGTAAATCCAAGGAAGGAGCCAAAAGCAAAAACCAAACAGGAATCAGTTGCCTAAAGTGGAATTCTGGATGAAGAACAACATGAACATGGAAAACTCGAATCCAAAATCAAAATCAAAGAAAAACCGATTGAAAATGCAAAAAGTAGATGAATGTGGAGGCAAATTGAATGATGAAGATTACTGATCCCCCAGCCTCTATTGGATGGGGGACCAAAGCATAGTGATGTGAGTAACTTAGTGCCTTAAAGGAAGGGCCACCCTAGAAACTATAGTCCTCATAGTAAAGGAAACCCATAATTCTGAGTAAAGACCCCAGGTCCTGGGTGCGATGTTATTAGATTGTAAATTCATAACAGATTGAGGCAATGTCTCTTCTAAAAAACTTGACTGGAGCTATGGCAGACCTGTCTTACTCTTTGGGTGAAAGAAATCTAGCTAGCTGTGTGATCTTGGACAAGTCTCCATATGCCTCAGACATTTAGTTCTCATTTTTGTGAGATAGGGGATTTCTAGGATACTAGGATCATAAATTAAAAGCTAGAAGGGCCCTCACAGGCCATCTCACCCAATTTTCTCACTTTGACAGATGTGGGCAAGTACCTCTTTGAGGCTCAGGGAGGTTGATTTGCTCAGTGACAGGCGTAGTATGTAACAGAGGTTGTTGAATTAGATGACAACTAAGTTCCCTTCCAGCATGATGACTCAATACAACAATGTTCAGAGATGTATCCTTATACCCTTGATGGAACTGAAATGACCTCAGGTCTGCTCCTCTGTGGAGACTATGGGAGACCAGAGACAGTACTGAAGAGGGGCTACTTATAGGGGAGGAATCATGGTAGGCAAAGGTAGGGAGGAGAGGACTTTATTTGGTGTATTCATCACTGCATTTTGCCCCTAGAGGAGTGGAGTAAGATAGAATTTGTGGCTCATGTCCTATTCGTCCTTCTTCCTCTCATGGATTCCAAGAGTTCCCTAAAAGGTGCATAAGCATCACAAAGAAAGGTTGTAGGTTTGCTCATGTGATGAGTGTGTGAGTGTGTGTGTGTATGAGAAAGAGAGAGAAAGAGAGAAAGAAGGGGGGAGGGGGGGAGAGAGAGAGAGAGAGAGAGAGAGAGAGAGTATGTGGTATGTCTGTGTGTTGGGAACAGGACAGAATGCCTAAAATTGAGTCTTCCTATAAGGAATCCCAACATTCTTCACCACTGGGCTAAGTCCCTTTTTGTGATATTCATGTATTTTAGTGTGGACAATAGAAATAGAACCCATCATCACTATCTTACTATACTATAAACAAACATGAACTATGCTTTCCCAAAACAAGTCCCTTTGCTAATATTATTCATTCTTCAAGATGACCACTAATATATCTTCCCTGTGCTTTCCTACCTATCCCCCATCTCAATACTTCTTCATACTTAGAGACAACTCAAATGTTTCCTCCTCCATGAAGCATCATTCAAGTGAAAAAAAAAAACTCTCTTTCCCTATTTACTCATGACTTTCAAAAATATTATGCTTATTTTATGAATTCCTCACATTCCATTTATTATTATGGTTATTTGGCTTTACTAGATGGTAAGCTCCCTGAAGGCAAGAATACATCTTATTCATCTCTGTATCTCCACTAACCTCAACATACTGCTTTCATATGGTAATTAACAAAAGTTTGTTCAGTTGAATTGCATCCTAGATTCCTTCCTTTGCCCTCCTTTAGGTAAAGAAATTACTCCTTTTCCTGCTCTTCAAACTATATTCTTCATTTGGGAAGGATGGGTCCAATTGGGGTTATTCTATCTCTTCCAGGGGCTGGAAAGGGGATTTATTTATAAGCCTCATTTACATCCTGGCTGATGGGGCAGGTGCAATTGCTGTATCTGGGGGAGTTGAGATAAGAGCTGAACTTCATTCAGAGCTCAGGGACTCATGTTTCCCCCTGGATAATATGCAGCTGAGATTCAAGAGGTTTTTGATGCTATTTTGGGGGCCCTCTCTGCTGCATCTGGCCTTTAGTAAAGGGAGGAGAAGAGGGCCTCATCTTGTTGATTAGATTTGTGGGATTTAAGAAAAGTTGATCTGAATATACTTGGTAAGGCTAGACAGGAGAAGTCTGGGGGGTGGGGGCAGGATAGATATGTTCAAGAATCTGAAAGATTGAGAGATTGGAAGGAAGGGGGATTAGACTTTTTCCCAGAAGACAGAACCGAGAGTGATGGGTGTAAAGCTGCAGAAGCAGATTACAGTACAAACTTTCTAACACCCCTATTCATTAGTGGAATGGACTGCCTCAGGTCTTGCAGGTTCCCTCTCTTTGAAGGATGTTGAACTTTGGAGGCTGTATGATCTCCTGCTATACTGGGAATTTGGGGGGGGTTTGAGGGGAGGGCATGGGTTGGAATTGATAGCTGGTGATCTCCCTTCCAATTCTAAAACTCTAAGATTCCAAGATTGCCCAATTCTCAAGACAAGGTGTTTTAAGAAAATTCTCATGCCTAGAATGTCTGTATAATGGCATATTGCTTTCATGTTTTCTTTGTTGCTTCCAAGCTCCATCTCATAATTCTTGACTTGGGGCTTTACTTCTTCCTGAGTGAGCAAAACATGGTGTTGATGTATCCCAGCAATACTGAACACAGGTTTTTATTTCTTCTAGACCACAAAGATCAATAAAGAAGACAGGGAAATCTCTCTTTCTGGGAGTAGTGCATTAAAATTGAAATAAAACTCATTGTAGTGGAATCTAGCAGGGGGTGGGAAGGAAGAGAATGAAAACTCACTACAGTCTATTCTGTTTAAATTCTACGATCTACAATATTGTTACCATGTATTTGGAACTGTCTGACCATCATCACACTTCACCCCAGATGTGGCCTCAGGGTTTGGCAACATATGAGTCCAACACATACAAACCATCATTCATGTTGAAGTCTAGAAATGATCAATGAAAAAGAGTGGATAACTCAGGCCGAGCCTAAACTCTAAGTAGAATTCGGTACAACATTTTCTTGAGAAATAATCAGTTTGTAGGAGCAAATGCTCCCAAGATCCTCATTGCTTCCTTTCCTGTTTGAAAAACAAGTAGGAGCCTTCTCTCCAAAGGGATGCTTGTAGAAGATGAAAGAAGCAGAAAGCACTGGGTGATGCTGTTGGGAAGGCAGCAGGAGCTTTCAGATTTCTCAGTATGGAATTCTGCAGAAACTTGTAAATAGCAAAGGCCTAACCAAAGGAAGTTCCGATTGTGTTTTCCCTTAGTATAGGCAGGGGACTCCATCTTTACTCTTGCCCACCTGCTGACTCCCACTTTAAACTCTGAGGAGGCAGCCAAAAGGGTTAAAGGTTGCAATCATACCTCTTCCATGAAACCTTCTCAGCTTTACTGGAAAAGAGCTGACCACCTCTCATCTGGCCCCATCTGGACATGATATTCCCTGGGTACTCTCTCAGATCTACACCCCGCCTTTTCCTTGTGTTTTGCATCTAAAGAATGCAGTAGTGGGCAATGGGAGGGATACAATGTTTGATGTAGAGCACCTGGGTGAACTTGCTGGGCCTCAGTCTTCTTATCTGTAGAATGAAGGGGTTGTATTAGATGACCTCTTGCTTGAAAGCTCACATTCCTCTAATACTTGTTTATAAAGTACTTTGGTTACAGATAGCCTTGAGGATTGGCACGCTATTTTTTTATCATTACCCCATCTAATCCAACAATCATAGAATATGCATTTACTGCCAACTGTGTGCAAGGAACAGCTCATTCCGGGCACAGCAAACACACACATACAAATGAAAAAAAATTCCTTTCTTTTAGGAGGTTTGATTTTTTGGGAGGGAGGGTGGGGGGAGAAGAAAGAAGAAAAATATAAAATGTAAACAGCTAATTAGAGGAATGGGGGACGGGGAGAGAGAGTGCTGATAACCAAGGGGGTCAAGAAAGGCTTCCTGTACACAGTGTATACAGGCAAGTGAGCTGAAATTGGAGGAAGATGGGAATTCTAAAAAGCAGAAACAAGAAAGAAGGGCATTCTAGGCCTGGGGAGAGGCACAGGAAGGAGAGTCAGAATGACAAGTTGAAGGAACAGCGAGTCTTTCAGCTTTATTGGAACACAGAATGTCTACAGGGAAACCATGGGAAACAACCTCCCAACTTCTAAGTCCCAGGAGGCATAAGGCTTCTAGTACCTTTGGTACTCTGAGTATGTTTGGGATGGGTGATAGAACTGAACAGTATCTTACATGGATTTGGCTCTTTTGCTATAAGCTCTGGCTTCCTGAGGCTTGGCGTCTCTGATGGATATGAGCCTCCTTTGGCATGGGCCCTTACTGCCTCTGGCTCTTTGAAGTTTGGGATCTCTGATTTAGGTCTGAGACCCTGGTAGCAGCAGGGGATGACTGCAAATGATGATTCAAACCCTGGGAGCTAGATTGAATTTATATGCTCAGTGGCAGCTGCATAACCTTATTCTAAGATGGTAAGAAATGAGATGCGAATGCTTTCTGTCCAAAACTTTTATTGATGTCTTGATCAAAATCATGAATGAAATACTTATCAAACTTGTTAATGACACCACATTTGATTAACTTACTAACACACTGGACAACAGATCAGGACTGGATGGGAAAGGGGAAAGAATACTCAATTTAATGTGAAAGGGTCTGGGTTTGAATCCTAAACTCCTATTTAAAATCTATGTCCTTGAGCATGCCACTTAAACTCTATGGGGCTCAATTTCTTCTTTAAAATGAGAGGATTTGGCTAGATGACATCTAAGTTCTCTTCAGGATCTAAATCTATGATTTTAATGACTAATCACGAGTCTCACTGAAAAGGCCTGTAACGTTATAGGTCTTAATTAAATCAATACAATACAATGTACAAACAGGAACATCTGGAGGCCTATTTACTTAAATAGGCTGTTTCTCTGAAAGATAGGTAAATGGAAAAAAAGGCAAAAAAGAAATCTTGATTGTTATCATTTTCTGTAAAAATTTAAACAATCCAAAGCGATTGCCACAACAAGGTGGCCAATATAACCCAGAAATTGCCTTAGCTAGCAAACATTTGATATGTTTGCCAAGGAGAAAAAGATGCTGTGGGAGTCAAAAGCAACATTGGTTTTGAACAAAAACTTCTTTGTATAACTTTTTGGAGAATGACAGCAGATTGCAAGAAATATTGCTCCACAAAAAGAGAAAAACAAAACAAAACAGGGAAACAAAAACAAATCTAAACAAATCTATAGAAAGCTTAGTATAAAGCATTATCATTCAAAACTGAGGCATATCATCCCCATAGTGTTAAAGATGAAATTCTCATGAAGATAATGGATAAGAGAAGTTTGAATAAGTTCATCTGTATTTTTATAATTATAGTTTTATCACCTGTGACAGAGTAACCACAGTTGGAACCTAGTAGCTCCTTCTAAGATATAAAGTTAAAATGGCACAAATGGAGATAAAATTGGGAACAGCTGGATCTGACCAAGTATACACTGATGAAATCTGCAAATCTAGATGACAATCTTAAAAGCACTGAAGAACCATTTTACAAGATATCTCCAGGAGAGGAAAATGCTGAAAGAATGGGGGGGGGAGGGGGCGGGAAACAAACACATAGAATAGTATTACCTCCAAATGAAAATTGTCAAAAAATCAACAACTACTGACCTCTTTGACTAATTTTTTTTCCTTATAAAATCTTCATAAAAATGATCTGGACACATATTGAGTATATTCTTGATGAAAATATGAGAGGGAACAGGCAGGCTACAGTTTTCTACAGAAGACCATATCTCTATAAACTCACAACTGATTAAAAGGTGAAAAGAATGCAAGATCCACCTGTGTTACATAGTATTAATTACAAATAAAGCATTTGACCTTATAAAGCAAAACTCAGACTTAAAGAATCTTGATCCAAAAGGGGTCTACTGTATAGATGGTCATATGACTCACTGATCAATAGAAACACATAAATAACTCAATTGACAAACAAGACCCTCCCTCTGATCATCAAGTGAGGCTCAAGTCAGGGACATCTATGCTTACTGGACACTTTTACTACTGTCATTGATGAAGCTGTATATAAGGTTCAAACTGAACAAGTATGCCCTATAGATAGTGAGGTTCTCCAGAAAACATATAAATGCATGAAAATATATAACACATATTTGAAGATAATGTATCAGTCCAGATAAAGGCCACCTTTCCCTCTCTAAAACTATAAAGACTTAGATTTAGGTCTAGAAGGAAACTCGGAGGCCATTGATTCTAACTCTTTCATTTTGAAACTGAGGCACAGGGAGGTTGAATGGCCAGGGTCACACAGCTAGTAAGTGTCTGAGTCAGGATTTGAACTCAGGTCTTCCTGACTCTAAGTCCTACCACTGTACCATCTAACTGCCCTTATACTTGGCTTCTATAAAACCTGTATGTAGTTTATAATGATATTCTTAGTAAGAGAATGACAAAAGTGATGTCAAAGATAATAGGGATAAGAAGCATTAATAAACTAACTTTATTTGAATTGAAAGAAATGTTTAAAAGCATTTTTATAATAAATATATACATAAATAATATATACCTCGTATGTTCAGTTTGTATAATTTTCATTGTATATTTTTATGTATGTATGTATGAATGGATGCATGGATAGGCAGCTAGGTGGAGCTGTAGATAGAATACCAGATCTGGAGTCAGGAGGATTTCTCTTCATGAATTCATATCTGGTCTTGGACACATTTTTTTTTGGGGGGGAGGGCAGTTGGGGTTAAGTGACTTGCCCAAGGTCACACGGCTAGGTTTGTGTGTGTGTGTGTGTGTGTGTGTGTGTGTGTGTGTGTGTGTTAAGTGTCTGAGGCCGGATTTGAACTCAGGTACTCCTGACTCCAGGGCTGGTGCTCTATTCACTGCGCCACCTAGCTGCCCCCTCTTGGACACATTTTAACTGTGTGACCTTGAGCAAGTCATTTAACCCTGTTTGCCTCAGTTCTTCATCTGTAAAATGAGCTGGAAACGGATAAGGCAAACCACTCCACTATCTCAGTCAGTAAAACTCCAAATGCAGCTACAAAGAATTGGACATGACTAAAACAACTAAACATCAACAACACTGCATGCAAACATAGATGAATGAATAGAGATAAAGAAAAACAGATCAATAGATAGATAGATAGATAGATAGATAGATAGATAGATAGATAGATAGATAGATGGATGGATGGTAGATAGATAGATGATAGATGGATGGACAGACAGACAGATAGATAGATAGATAGATAGATAGATAGATAGATAGATAGATAGATAGACAGATAGACAGATAGACAGATAGACAGATGGACGGACAGATGGACGGACAGACAGCCAGATAGACAGATAGACGGATAGATGGATGGATGGATGGATGGATGGATGGATGGATGGACAGATGGAGAGATAGAGCAAGCTAGGGAGGTTTTTTTGGCCTTTCATAGAAATCTTATTTTAGGGATGTGATCTATATTTAGGGAAAACCTATATTTGGACCTTTATTTGGGACCTGCTACCCAACGTATATAGTTATGTAGGCTATAATGCAGTTATTCTAAAAGGACATTGAAGTTACCAGATCTGAATGAAGTTACTCAAGGAAGCCTTTATGAAAGAGATGAATCTTAAAGCAGGATTTAACAAAAAATTAAAAAGACATAGCTTGAAGGAGGAAAGGAGAAAACTTCACAAAGAAAGCAAATCTTACTCATTAGCGTGACCCCGGCATAGCCTTTTACAGCATGTTAACAGTTTGGTTTAATACACAGAATTCCCTTACCTACTTAGCATATGTGCCTGAATGTGAAATGCATGATTAAAAGGGCTTATTCCTTTCCTCCCCTTCCCAGAATGCCTCATACCCTCTGCTTCTCACCAGCCACTTGTCTCTGGAGCCACGTGGGGCTGTGTGCTTGCTAGAATGGCAGAGAATTGCAGAGATAGAGAGTGGCATATATCTCTCTGGATGGTGAGGGCTGTGTGTGAACACAGATTACAGAAGGCATGACTCTGTCATCTAGACATAGAGTGAAGGGAAACTCAGCAGAGTGGGCAGGCTGGGAAATGGATTTACAGGGTTTCTTTCCTCAGAGGAATACCTGGGAGCATTTGTCCCCCCAATGGAGGCAGGTCAAGAAGATAGACAATAGTGCCAATTAAGGCAAAATACCGAAGAGCACTTTCCTGTGATGAAAGAATCATCTGAGCTCATGATAGTACATGTCTTTCCTTCTAGTTTGCCATCTTCCGTCAGAAAATCATTTTCCCCCCTCAGACTTGCTAAAAGAGTGAAATATTTTCCATTTCTCTTGTGATAAATCTCCCAGGATGATAAGAAGTCAGGAAAAACAGATTGAGAAATACTTGTAAAGTCAGACCCACTATGCCTGATTCTATTATGACAAAGAAAATTAAAATCAAAACCTCTTCATAAAAATACATTTTCAAATACGATGTGGAAAGAGACTCATTTACTTTAAGCAATATTCAATACAAAAGAATTCCAGGACAAGAAAAGATTTTGTACTGTCCCTTGGAAATAGAATGTTAGAGCTAGAAGGGATTTTATTGGTAATGAATCTGTATCTCTCACTTTACAGAGGAGGAAACTGAGGTCCATAGAATAGCAGTCTCTTCTACAAGGTCGCACAACTAGAATATAGTAGAACTAGGACATGGACCAGCCCAGGTCACATGATTTCAGTATATACTCAGTATTTAGCTGGATGCAGCATGGTGGTACAATGGATAGAGAGCAGGACCTATAGTCAAGAAGACTGGAGCTCAAATTCAGTAACTAACTGTGTGTCCCTGAGCAAGTCACTTACTGTCTGCCTCGGTTTCCTCATCTGTAAAATCAGGATAATAATAGCATCTACCACCAAGTGTTGCCTTAAGGATAAAATGAAATTATATTTGTGAAGTGCTGTGTAAACCTTAAAGAATCATATACATGCTAGTTATCATGATCATTTTTATTTTTACTATTACTTTTTCACAACATTTTATTCCTTGTACCTGGAGCTCTATTTGACAGGCAGGAGATCAGAGTTGGTAAGCATAGGTGCTGATAGCCAGGGCTATAACTGAAGCTTAGTGAGAAGGTGAATACTGTTTCCTTCCCAAATCAGAGGCTATATAGTTAAAACCCCTGAAGTACAGTATCTGACCCCATTGTGAGGTGGATGGCAGACAATGTCCTTGTGTTATGTAGTAATATTTCCTTGTTTCAAATCCTCAGGTAAGTAAGTGGTTTTCCCTGATCTTTTCAGAACTCATTCTTGTTGGCTCCAAAGCTGATATGAGCCTTTTCAACATCTTCTCATACCCCTCCAAAAATCCAGAATGATCTTGGGGCTTTGACCAATATGCAGTCTGCCCCTGATGCCATCATCAGTCTCCAATGTGAGAGTCAAAGTCTAGGTTTCTCCTATTGCCTACACCTGTCTATAAGCTGGGGATAAGATCACAGCACCAAATGTCTTCTTCCTCCCCCATAATGCTTTAGGAGGAGGGGGCCCAGGACCATATGGAGATTGTGCAACAGAAATCTGGAAATAAGTGGGGCTACCATGTTGTGTACAAATAGCATTCCTTAGAGTGCATACTCCCTATCATTTCAGGAGGCCATCTGTTGAATCCATTTCCATGTTCAGAGGGCTTGGTTTCAAATCCCAACTGGGCTAACATGGGGAAGTCACTTCTCCGAGTGTTAATTTCCTCATTTATATTAAAAAGGAAAGAAAAAGAAAAGAAAAGAAAAAAGATATTAGACCTGATGATCTCTAAGGTCCCTTTCATGATTCCATGACCCTACTGGGGAAAAAAAAAGCAGCACAGAGTAGTGAATAGGGCCCTGTTCTTGGAACCAAGATCAAGGTTTAAATTCCCATTCAGATACCTACCAGTTATGTGACCCCTCACCTGTAAAATTAAGAAGTCATACTCCATGGTCTCTTAGGTCCCCTACAGCTCTGAATCTAAAATTCCATCAGTCCTAGGTAAGGTAATTTTCAAATCTATTTTGAGGTTCCTTGATCTGCCTATTTCTTTATAGCTCCACCAACAACACAGATAGAATGCATACAGTTCCATGCCTGTGTCTGAAGCCGCCCACAGGAACATCAAGGGTAGCTGCAAGGCTGGATATCATACACTCATCCATGAAGTGAAACCACTTGACATATGTCAGGGTATAAGTCTGAGTCCCAAGAGCCCAGATGTCTTCAGTTAGCTCCAAGTCAATAGAGGTAAGTGACCAAAACATCCCAGGGAGTGCTACATCCTGCCCTAAGATTGGCCTGTTGGCTAGCCCTCAAGAACAGAGGTCAAGGAGCTTGTCCTCAATCATTCCATGGCCTGGGCTTTTTTCAGTTATAACAGTCGTACCTGGTAGTAGATAGTGAAGAAAAGTAGCTTTGTAGGGGCATATTTTCAGCAAAGGGTAGCAGTGAGTCTACATTTTGTGGTTATATACACACAAGTACATGCATACAGATATGTGTATATATATATATGTATATATATATATATGCACACATACACACACATACACACACACCATGATCTTTCTGGTAGGTCTCTGTTTAGTAAAGCTATGCTAGGCATGATGGGACAAAGCAAAGCCCCTGGAAGGTGTCACATCCGCAGGTCCCCAGTATTGATAGAATCATCCCTTAATTCATTCTGAACAGTGCCATTTAATTACCTTGATTCATGCTTTGTTTTGCTAAAGTGAATGTCACAAATTGAGTGGCTCTACTCTGAAAATAAAGTTGGCAGCTTGAATGTTTAGGTAATGGGAGCTGAAATGTGATCCATCTCTCTCCCTTGTTCCTCCTCCCATTCTCCCCCATCCCCACTTCCTTTCCTTCTTTCCTTTTATTTGTTCCTTTTAAGTGTAAAGTGTAAAATATTAATTTTGAGTAGAAGTAAAATGAAACCCTCCAGAAATAGATTCTAGGAAACAGAAACATAACTTGACTTAATTAAGAAGTCATTATGTTGAAAAGCACATGCTAAAAGCCTCTATGTTTCAGTATAGAAAGAATAACTTTTAGAGAAGTTAAGTCAGGCAATGCTGAGAGATCTGAGGAACTAGGAGAATCCACTGCATGGTATAACTGAGAAAAAATGGGAAAAATAGCTTGTTTTTCCTACTTCAGAGCATGAAGAGGATAGAATGAGCACCTGGGAAAAATCCATGTTATCTTTTTCAGCTGTGGGACCATCCCTGGGTGCATGTCACATGGACATCCCTCATATTTCTCCATCCTATGTCTGCTCAGGTGTCTGGAAAAAAAGCATGGGGAGAACTGGGCCAAGCAAGGAAGCTCCAGGGAGAGTGGTTAGCCCCCTGCTGCTCTCAGGATGGCAGCAACTAATTAGCCCCACAAATTTATGGGCTCTGGGGATGTGAGCAGATGGGTATTTAAGTTAACAGCAGATCCAATTTGTCCTCCATTAATTCCATAGTGATACCTGAGTTTATTGGAGTTTTATTTAGCTTCATCTGTTTCAAAGTCAGTTCTCTCACTTCCCCATGTCTTTTGACAAACAACCATATTTCCTGGTACCTTCAAGGAAGATACATATGATCAGCTTTGATTCGCTTGGTTGAATCTTCTCATGGTCTTTAAGGCATCTAACAGAATGGTTCTGCTGAGATATTAGTTCTACATCTCTTCCTTTTTCTTCTCCCTCTTTCCAACACACATAGTTTTTAGGAAGGAAAATCTTTGAAGGAAGGAAAGAAATTAAAGTCTCACCAACTGGGGCCAAACTCACCATTAGAGCTTATTCAGGCTGTCTCCAAATATGGTAAGTATGGATTTTACTCTAAGAAAATCACTTAACCTCCCCCAAATTCACTTTATTCATCTGTAAAGTGAGAAGGTTGAAAAAGATGGCTTCTGATGTCCCTTCCAGCTTCAGATTCAGGATTCTATAATCTATAGTACCCAATGGATTTTAATCAAAGATGAAACCAGAAATTCTTATTTCTGGAGCAAAGTCCACTGAGCTAGATGAAGGAAAGGTGGTAGGATAATCCTAAAGTATTGTATGAAGTATATCCAAAACTAAGAATAGAATTGCATACCTAGGATGCTGGGGTTTATGAACTGAATAGGAGTTAAGGTGGAAAAAGTTTGTGACCTAGGTATTGAACTTATTAGGAAAGAGAGATATTGCCCTGGAGGTCCATAGACAATAACAGCAAGAATCTGGACTGATTCTAGTGAATTTTAATGGGAAAAAATGATTTCTAAGTAATAGCATCAGAAAGAGGGTCTGAAATTCACAATGAGGATCAGGAAAGAGGCTAATTGTGAGCTAAAGAACAGAGCACTGGACTTGGAGATAGGAAGACATGTTCAATTGCTACCTCAGTTATTTACTGGTTATTGTGACCTTGGTCAATTCTACTAATTTCTCTGGACATCAGTTTCTGTAAATGTAAAAGTGAAGGAGCTGAATTTGATCACCTCTGAGAGTGATTCCAACCCTAATATGATTTTAAGATCCTATGGTCTCTTCTTTCCCTTGTTTGGGAGGTGTTTTGTGAAAAGGAATATCTAGTCTTGGATAAGGCACCAAAAGATGTCTTCAATAGAAACTGGGTTTCAATGAGTATCAGGATAAGAAAAGAATGTAAAATGAAGAATTTAGGGTAAGGGATGAGTTTACATATGATTAGGAGAAGGTTCCAGATAATACAGTGAAAAGATAAAACAGGGAAAGCCTTGAGTTACATCTGAATTGGATTATATTATGGGTTCAGATAGCAGAAAAATAGGTTTTTGAAGCAAGGGAAAGCAGGTGGACCCAGGAGAGCCAATTTTACTATAAATGTAACAACACTAAGAGACAAATGCCCCACCCTCTCCCTTTTCTCCAACTTCCATTACCAACAATCCTATTCCCTAACCTTTATCTGGAATTGCCTTTCTTCTACCTCCCAACCCTTGTAGCAGCCCAAGCTAGCAAAGAACTACCAGCCTTGAAATATGGAGATAGCAATCTATAGATTGAAACATGGAGAAAATGGCTGCTGCCACTCAAGGGTGGAAAGCAGAAAATCCCTTATATGTTAGCACCTTGGACAGAGCTTGAACTGGCCTGCCCTAGTTATGACTCCAGCAGTGATCTCTGCCCTAAAATGTCCCTGTCATGGGAATAACTAACTTCTGTTTGGTTGTTTTCTACCTCTTTGTAAGATCTCCTTTTAAATAGTTTGTTGACATTTCTACATTCTTTTCAGTTTTACAAAACATTTTTCTCAAATCTGTGAGGTAGGTGGAGCAAATATTATTTGCCTTCCCTCTTTTAAAAGTTGAGGAAACTGAGTCTCAGAGAGAGTAATCAAATAATGAAAAACATACTTATAGAACTGTCCAGAGATGTCTTCTAACTCTGGAATTCCCTAAATCTATGAATTCCCCAAATATTTATAGTATGTTAAATCTTGGTGGGGTCATACTAAGTAATATAGCAGAAATCCCTCAGTCTTATATACAAAAAAAAGGAGGTCTAGAAAAGTTTGGTGACTTGCCCCATTCTATAGAACTACTCAATAGAGTGTTCAGGTGTAACCAGAACTAGAATTCAGATCTTATGCCTTCTACTCCCAAACCTTATTTACTACTGCATATTCTCCTGGGCCAGAGGAAAGGGAATGTATGTCTAGGTCATAGCAAAATTCTCTCTCAGTTTTCTTATCTTTTTTTTATTGGGGGGTGGGGAGAGAAGGCACGGCAATTGGGGTTAAGTCACTTGCCCAAGGTCACACAGTTAGTGTTAAGTGTCTAAGGTCAAATTTGAACTCAGGTCCTCCTGACTCCAGGACCAGTGCTCTATTCACTATGCTGCCTAGCCACCCCTTAGTTTTCTTATCCTGTGCGGCAGCTAAATAACTCAGTGGATAGAGAATTAGACCTAGATTCAGGAAGACCTGAGTTCAAATCTAGTCACCCACACCAAGTAACTGTGATCTTGGGCAAGTCATTTAACTCCTGTCTGCCTTAATTTCCTCAATTGTAAAATTGGGATAATAATAGTACCTAGCTCAGAAGATTGTTGTGAGGATCATATGAGATAATATTTGTAAAGTGTTGAGTACAGTGCCTGGCAAAATGTTTGTTCCTTTATTTTCTCTCATCTACAAAATTAGAGGGTTGCACTGAATAATAATAATAACAACAACAACAATAATAATAATAATAATTAGTAGTAGTAGTAATGGTAGTAGTAGTAGTAGTAGTAGTAGTAGTAGTAGTAGTAGTAGTAGTAGTAGTAGTAGTAGTAGCAGCAGCAGTAGCAAACCTTTACATTGTTCTTTAAGGTCTGCAAAATGCTTTATGTTATCTTATTTGCTCCTTACAACATTTTTGTGAGGTACATGTTATCACCAATTTATACATAAGAAACTCTAACTTAATTTTAATTACTTCAGTAACTTTTTATAACTCTATAACTAAATCACTTTAATTATACTTAACTTTAACTCAGTTACCACTGAGTCACCTAGCTGCCCCACGGATAAGGAAATTAAGACGGAATTTCATTGTGTCCCCAGACACACATTGCCTTTTCCCTACCCCAGGGCAACATGAAATAGCAGTTTGCTAACTTTAAGGTTTGCAAAGCACTTTGCCTATGTTGTCTGATCTGCACCTCATAACAACCCTGCCATGTAGGTACTATGATTATTCCCATTTTGTAGATGAAGAAAAGGAGCTGAAAGAGGTTAAGTCTTTTTGCCCAAGGTTACACACCATTAGCAGGTATCTGAGAATTTATATTCGGGTGCTCTATTCATTGTGCCACCTTGCTGGCTCTAGATGAGGAAATTGAGGTAGAAAAGCAAAGCGCCTAGTCCAGGGTCACAGAAGTATTTAAGAATATGGGGCAGTATTTGAATTCAGGGTGTCTTCCATCTCAAAAGCTATGATTCTATAATCCTGTGCCTTTATTGAGAATTTACCAAGACATTGTTATTGAAGTACCATCACACTCTCCTGGAAATGGATGGGTGAAAAGCCTGCATCAGATTCAGCCTAGCCTTAAGATGCAATATGAACACTATGACATCTTGCTCAAAGGCCTTGTTTTGTTTAAACTAGTTTCAACTCTCTTGAGATGGTGTGCATGGTATTTGGATTGACAACACACACACTCACAATTCCTTTTGGTAACATGGGAAAGGTATATATCTAAGCGGCAAACCTTGATTCAAACACAAAATGTTGTTTGGAATTTTGATTTGTTTTGCTTGGTTTTGTTTGTGTTTTGTTTTTTTTAACTCTGCCCTTGGTTTAACTCTGCCAGCAAGTTCTACTATACTGCCTGTAGAACCCCTGTTTAAGGCTGGCACATCATAGTGAGTACAACTGGGCAGATGTTAAAGCGAAGGCAGGCATAAAAGTCCTTCGGTTGTAGACAAGGAGGAAATGGGAGTTTTAGCATGTCAGAGTACTTAGTCAAAGTCATCTATGAGGGTACAAGTCACATTCGCTTACTCCCAGTCATGTAGGCTGTCATTAAGTCCTGTAATATCAAAGGTTTTCCACATGACCAAAGGGAACAAGTTCAAGTAAAAAGTCACCATATATTTCTAAGTCATCCAGCCAAAAGAGAAGATCTTTACGGGAGGAGAGACTAAGCTTGGGAGATAGAGCATAGGAAACAAAGAAAGACATAGCTCAGAAGTTGAATTTGGGGACTAATAACTAAGAAATAATTTACATCAACTATATCTTCCAAAGCAGTGAGTTACAGTAGAAAGAACGCTGAACTTGGAATGAAAAGACCAGAGTTCAAGTCCTGGAAGACCCGTATTGTGTGAGCTTGGGGTAAGCCTTCCCTTATTCATCTGTCAAGTATAGATAAGAGCTTTTGCCCAACCTACTTTGTAATGTTTGCATGAGTAAAGCATGGTATAACCATAAAATTGCTAGAGAATTTAGAGTTATTTTTGAGAACACTGATCGGTTTCAGAGAAAGACAACTGGGGTTTTCTATAGCAGAAACATATATTTTTTTCTTAATGTATTAGACCTGACATTTCATTGTATATGGAATCCCAATTAAGCAGATTTCCTCTACCAATGCAGCTGCTCATAGACAGAGTTGCAATAAGGAATAGTTTACTGAAGGACAGGAGTGTTCTTTTTGGTGAAATGAAGCAGGAGAAAGAAAAATAGCCTGGGAATGAGAAAATCTTGGTTTGTGCCCTAGCTGTGCCACAAATTATATGACCTTGAGCAGAGCATGTGATCTTTCTTGGCCTCAGTATATGGAACATCTTTAAAAGGAAAGTTGGACAAGAAGATTATCAGGGTTTGTTCAATGATTGATTGATTGATGATGAACAGATTCATTCCAACTCTCAACAAGTACTTATGAAATTTCAGATCACTCCCAAACCTCCCTAGCTTAGTAATCTATCATGGATCTATCATTCATATGTTGTCAGAAATCCTTATTTGACACTACTTGTCTTTTAAACCTTTATAAACTCTCAGATTATCAAGTTATATATGTTCATCCCTTTTTTCCTATCAAAGAATAGTATTTTCATTGATTTATCCTCAAACTACACACACACACACACACACACACACACACACACACACACACACACACACACATATATATATACTATAGATGTCTAATGAAATAAAGTTCTGCTTGGATAAACAGGATACTAATAGAAAACAAGAACAAGGGATGATTATAACAAATCATAGAGAAGAACAAAGAATTAGAGTTGATGCCACTGTGAGTCTCTCTCCCCAACCAATGTGTGCCACCCCATGGGTCTGTCTTGGGCCCTCTTCTCTTTCATACTATTTCATTTAGTAATCTCCTCAGCTCCAATTACTTCAATTATCTCTATGCAGATAATCCTTCGATCCATTTACCCAGACTTACCATTTCAGTCTCTGGACTTACAGGGTTGCATGTCTACCTGTCTATCGAACATCTCAAACTGCATGTTCTATATGCATCACAAGCTCAAAATATTCCAAACTGAACTCATTATCTTTTCCCTCAAACCTACCTCCACTTTCAGACTTCATCATTACCGTGAAGGGTACAGAGATTAAAGAGAGCAACTTAGCTCTGATTCTCAACTCCTTACCTGCACTCACGCCCTGTAGTCAATCTTTTGTCAAGTCCTCATGATTCTCCCTTCTCTATATCTCTCATATATTCTCCCTTCTCTCCTATGACACTGCCCACCCATTGATGCAGACTCCATCATCTTATACCTGGATTGTTAGTTTAGTTGTTCTTCCTGCCTTGGTCCTGCCCTGCTCCTTTCTGTCCTTCCCTCTGAGGCCAAAGGTTCTTAAGGTTCAGGGTCTGATCATGTCATGTCCCTACTCAACAAAATCCATTGGCAGGAACAAAGGGCAGACAGAAGCATCTATTAAGCTGCTACTGTGTGGTAGTCCCTGTGGTGAGCACTTTATAAATATTGTCTCCTCTGATCCTCATAATATCCCTGAGAAGTAAATGATATTATTATCATCCCCATTTCACAGTTGGGAGAATTAAGGGAGATAGAAGTTAAGTGATTTGTCCAGGTCCCACGATGACTAATGGTCTGAGGCTGGATTTGAACTCACATCTTCCTGACTCCAGGTAAGGCTCTCTAGGTGTTTCTAGGTGGTTCCCTATTACCTCTGGGGTGGGGAGGGGGGAGATCCTTCAGCTTTTAAAGCTCTTCATTACCTAAGCCCCCTCTAGAATTTCAATCTTATTGTACTTTATGCCCCTCCATGTACTCTCTAATCCAGAGACACTAATCTCTCTGCTGTTCCTCACACACCTCACAGAGGTCATTCTGTCCAATGATTCTGCCTCATCACTGGCCATATGTCATGCCTAGCATACTCTGCATCCCCATGCTTACCTCCTTTCCTGGATTTTTGCAAGGTTCAACTTCAATATCACCTTCTACAAGAGATCTTCCATCTCCAGCCTCTTTCCACTGCTGGTACCTTCCCTCTGAGATTACCCCTGCTTTGTCCTGTATATGGCTTGTTTGTACCTAATAGATTTCATGTCATCTCTCCTTAGAATGGGAGCTTTCTGAAGAAAGGCACAATTTTTTTCTTCTTTCTGTATCTCGAGCACTTAGCACAATGCCTGGCACAAAGTAAACACTGATTTCTGCTTCATCTTCTAAAGCAAGGATTAGAATCCTATGTTTTGCTTGCCAGAGATGGCACAAAAATCATTTTTTCAGTGGTGTTTGGATTGGTTTAATAGCTAGTCAGCATAGTCCCATAGTCCCATTCTTTCCCCACCATGGGAAGGGATATGACTCTTCCAGTTTGAAAGGCTGAAATCCCTTGCTCCAGAGAAGGGAAGTAAGAGCTCTGGAGACACAAGGGGAAAGGAAAAGAAATGATTTGTGCTGCAGAATTTGGCCTCCTCATTTATAGAATTAGTTAGCTTCATTTAATGAAAAATGAAGATCTGCTTTGTAACCCACATTTAACTAAGAGCACACATTTTAATACTACTAAGCAACTATCTGTTATGTTACAGGGTCAGAGCTTTAGAATTAGAAGGGACCTTATTGTGTCGAGTCTACTACTGAGCGACTATCAGGTCAAATGGCACTTATTCAATGCCTGCGCTGTATGAAGGACTACGTCAAGAACTTGGGATATAGACAGAGCCAAAAGACAGTCACTGCCCTCAGGGAGCTCACAATCTAGGAAACTGAGATGCACCGAAAGTCAAGAGACTTACCCAGGGTGATGTTACCTTCTCTAGGAAACCTTTCCTGCTTTGGTGATGGAGTGCAATTCAGTTTTACTCCCACCTGCAAGCTTCGAATCGGCTTATACTTGGCTTATACTTCCCTACATGTACTAATCATAGACACCATACAATAATCATGTACTGTTTTGTATTAGAAGCTATTCCACTTACTGGTCTGAGAGTTAGAATAACCTGTGTTCAAATGCTGCCTCTGACAATGGGGGCTGGGTGACTCTGGCCAAGTCACCAGACCACTTAGTGCCCTTAGACCAGGCCAGGAGTGGGGAACCTGTGGCTTAATGTTCAGATACCGACTGACCTGGAACAGTGTTGCACTTTGTACCAGCTCTGAAAGGCTATCTAGCAAATAATTTTTCAGGAAATCACCAAATTAAAACAACTTAAATCTTTGCCTCCAAGGCTGAACACGAGTTAATTTCTCCTCCAGCCTCATTTCTCAGTGGTGGGTGGTGTTACTACTATTGTTTTGGTCAATGACCCTGGTAACACTCCCAAAGCATGCCCCAGCATCCCACTCTTGTGATAAACTGTTAACAATCGCTGTCACCTTACAAGTGATTTTAATTTCTCAAAGCTTCCCCCGCCCTCATCATCCAATTTTATCATAGTAACAACTCTGAGAAGAAGATATGCTAGGAACCACCGTTATTTTACAGATGGAGAAACTTAGGAAACTTATCCTGTGCTATAGGGATAGGGACTGGCCCTGTGATATCAATAGTGTAGACAATTCTCTGGTGAGGGGAGTCCTCCCTAACAATGCAGATGGACACTTCCTGTGCAATTTACTATCTTAGGAATTGCCTAGACCCCAGAAAGGTTGAGTAATTTTCCCAGAATCATGCAACCAGTGTCTATGAGGAGCAGAACTTGAACCTAGCCATTTCTGACTTGGAAACTAGCTCTCTGTCCATAGAAGAACACTATACAATATTACTTTGTTCTCTGGTATATGCCTGGTTTACTGCCAGACCCTGGGAGTAGAATACGGGATACCTGCCTTCCAGCCTTGATCTTTCTTTATTAGACCATGTTGCCTTCCTACATGTATGACAATGATATTGCCCCTGACTTTCTTTTGGTCTGACATAGGCTCTGGGTTGTTTATTCAGCCATGAAGGTAAGTACTGAGGCAACCTTGATCCTCTCCATTGGAGTGACTAAGTCTCAGTAGCTTAAGTGAGTTAAGCCATGCATGAGATATAGTTGGATGGAGATGATAGTACTACCTTTGGGCATAGGCAGATTCACACCATGCCTGATGTTAGCTCTCACCATTTTGAAAAAGATACAAGCATCAGTGTGCTGATAAATGTTTAACAACCATCTCTCCATTTAAATGCATATGTCTATACACACAGATATGACACACACACACTCAAGATGCATTTTTAAATTTAATCTGCAACATCAACATTTCTGCCATCATTTTCTTAAGCTTAGATAATTAAGAAAACAATAAATCATGCCTCAATTTGTGCTCTTTGTCACTTACTGATTTCCAAGGTATAAATAAAATTTTAACAATTGACTCTTTTGTGCCAGTTTGAACCTTTTTTTTACATATTCCTGGACATAATACTATATTCAAAGACACAGAAGTTCTTAAAATCACACACTCCTGGAAAGTCCCTTAGAGAACCACTAATCTATCATTTCCCAAATTAGTTTCACCACAGAACACATTGGGGTTGAAAATATTTCAACAAGATTCATTATGATTCATTCAGGAGTCTGGGGCTATGTGTCTGGGAAAGTCTGTTGTGAAATAAAGGAAATAATGTCACTTTTCATACTGGAAAAATATAATAATATTTTACTTTAAAAAAACCCATAATTTTATTCCTATACCTCATCGTGATATAGAAGTAACTGTGGGTGCTTGAAGGTAATACCAGTATATCTCAATTTCTGGTAGGTTTTGCCATGCTGGACAAACTTTAAGATAAGTAGTTGTTGGGGGAAAATCTCCACAGCCATCAGTTCTGAAAAAGGCCCTATATCTAGGTCATGCAGAAAACTAATTCAAATATATAACAAGAGGAAACATTCTCCATTAGTTAGAAAGTCAAAAGATAGGGAAAAAAGTAGTTTTCAAGGAAGGCTTTTCAACTTATCAACAACCATATGAAAGAATACTTCAAATATATAATAATAAGAGAAATGCAAATTAAAACAACTTGGATTTTTCAACTTATACCCAGAAGTCTGACAAAGATGGCCAAAAAAATAAAGATGGTAAATGTAGGATAGGCTGAAGACAGGCATACTAATACTCTTGGTGGAGTTGTAAATCGGTCCAACTACTATGGAAAAGAATTTGAAATTATCTAAAAAAGTCACCAGACTATATATATACCCCCTTTTACCTAGTAATATAATATGCCATTATTAAGAATTTATTTGAAGAAAGTCCATGGAGAATGAAATGGCAAATTACTATAGAATCTTTGCCAAAAAAACTCCAAATAAGTTTATGAAGAGTCAGGTATGGCTGAAATGACTGAATAACAAAAACAACAAAGGAAGCCAAAGACAAAGAGAAAGATGATTATATCTTTGTATCTATCTTTACATACTTCTATATTTCCATCTATGCACATATAACATATATACAAACACATACATGAACGTATGCATAAACATACATATAAACATACATAAACACATATATTCATCAACACTTTTATAGTAGCAAAAATTTGGAGAAAAATCAATGGTCCTCAAATGAAGAATGACTGAACAAATTTTGGTACATCAATATAGTGAAATAGCATGGTAGTGTAACAGATAACATATATGAAGAATTAAAGGTAACTTGGGTAGGATTATATGAACTGATGTACAATCAGAAGAACAATTTACATGATGACCATAATATAGTGACTAATCATGATTTCAAATAACTAAGAGTGAAGCATTAGCATTGCCTGACTCTCAGCATTAGTGGCTCATTATAGGTGTGAAATGAGGCAAACATTTTCAGACTCTGCTTAGGATGGTGATTTGTTTTATAAAACTGTACGGATTTATTGCAAAGTAGAGTTCTCTTAGGGGCTAAAGAAATCATTAACAAGTCAAAATGATGTTTTTTGAAAAGCATCAATAAAAAATTTTTTTTAAGAGCAAGCAGCAGAGTACATGCAACAGACTGTGTTTACTTTCTGAGGATCAACTTAGCTAAGAATAAAGAAGTTTGTCATGGCTAGATTGAGTACTTAATGATGACTGCCTTGTGATGATACATAGAATAAAGAAATATTCCTCTTGGTTATGTCTGGCCTCCTTTCTTCTTTTTCTTCTTCTTTTTCTTTCTTCTTCTTCTTCTTCAGCAATAGTGACTGAATAACAGAAAAGGAGGCAGAAATCTCTAGGAAATCTCATGATTTTTAGACTTTCTAGAAGCATTCACTTAACCATTGGTACCCCCCCCCACAAGTAGGCTTGTTGCAGGAGGGCATGAATTATGTCATTGTTGACAATCTTCTAATAAATGAAACCAGAGAAGTGAGAATGAGGGATAACTGATAGACAGTTGATATGCTCCATTGGTATCCATGCAATGTCAGGAGAGGTAGAAGGCCCCAGTGTGGGACTCCTGTGAGGGATTTCCCATTGAACACGGACAAGAGTTGACTACAGTGAGAGGGAATAGATACGTTTGCATCAGTTCTTTTGTAGAGGATTCTCACATTGATAAAAGAACAGACCATCAAAGTATCAAAAGAAATGTGGTGTAGGGGGAGCCATGATGATTCTGAAACCTCAGCTCTGTTATTTTGCTTCCTATGCAAATGTGGACAAGTCTTTTAACATCTCTGATCCTCAGTTTTGTTTTCCTGTAAAATGAAGGGGTTAGATTTCATTATTTCTAATATTCTTTGCAAGTGTCAATGGTTTGAAAATCTTAAAAAGGTCATGCCATTTCATATTGTCAGCATCAAAATTTCCCTACAGAGCCCTGCTGCCATTTGGTAGAAAATCTAGGTTCAGAAGAAACATATTTTCAAAAGTCTTGGTCTAGTCCAACTCTTTCCCTTTATGGATGAGGAAACCTGGGTCCAAAGAAGCAACAAGACTTGTCCAGAATTATTAGTGAAGAACATAGTCTAGACAGCAGGTAATTTGACTTAATTTGATCCAGAACCAAATCCCGTTCCTCGTTTTCTATCAGCAGTTCTGTTTAACTTCTCCACAAACATCATGCCTCCCAAGAATAAGCTCATCATCAGAAATCTCATCACTGTGGATATGAACTCAGCTTTGATACTCAATACCCTCAGTTGTTTCTCCTCTAGAATTGAAGGGCTGGTGTTTTGTTTTGTTTTGACTTTGTTTTATTTTGTTATTGTTATTGCTTAGTTGTTTTCAGTTGTGCTCAACTCTTCGTGATCCCATTTGGGGTTTTCTTAGTAAAGATACTACAGTGGTTTGCCATTACTTTCCAGCTCATTTTACAGATGAGGAAACTAAGTCAAATGAGGTTAAGTGATTTGCCCAAGGTCACATAGCTAGTAAGTACTGGCGGCCAAATTTGAATTGAGAAAATAAGTCTTCTTGACTCCAGACCTGGCATCCTATCCACTTCACCCATAGCTTCCCTAGGTATCTTCTGAGAGGCAGTCTTTCAAACACTTGAAGGCAACTGTCAATTCCAGAAACCTGACCTCTTACAGATTCCTCATTTCCTCCAGTCAGTCCTCATATCCTATACTCTCATGTAAAATGAGAGGCTTTGGACGGATGATTGCCAAGGTCACCATGTTAGCAAACATTCCTTAAGAGTCTACCCTGCACTTGGCATTATGCTAATTCTCAGCTTTTAGCACAATGCCTGGCATGTAGCAGACACTTAATAAATGTTAATTGAATGTTGACTATTGCTTGTTTCTATCATACCAAGCTGTTTCCTTTCAAAGGGCTTCTTCATCTTATCTGTTCTTGCATCTCCTCTTTGTTTGAGGGGCCTAAGTATTTCTCCTAACATATGGTGGTATGTCCTGAGGATAAAGGTTTATGAACCCTTAGGGCTGAGGAAAGGACATATAGATGGCAGAGCAAATCTTTACATTTACATTGATGCCCGATGATTTGGGGGAATATTTCAGCACAATCTACCCTTTTTTCTTTTCTAAGAAAAAAAAATACTCTCATCATTAGTGACTATTCTCCAAAGGTTTGACTTCTTCTTGTGGAGATTAACATTGTTGTTGTTTAGTTACTTTTTAGTTGCTTCAGATTCTTCTTGATCTCATTTGGGGTTTTCTTTATAATACAATACAATGCAAATACTGCCACGATTTGCCATTTCCTGCTCCATCTCATTTTACAGATGAGGAAACTGAGGAAAATTGGGTTAAGTGATTTGCATAGGCAGGGTCACACAGCTAGTAAATGTCTGAGGTCATATTTAAATGCATAAAGAGGAGTCTTCCTGACAACCACCCCAATTGTTCCTTCAGTTGTGTTGATACTGGCATGATTTGCCATTTCCTTTTCCAGTGGACTAAGTCAAACAGAGATAAAGTGACTTGCCCAGGGTAACTGAACTAGTAAGTGGCTGAGGCTGAATTTGAACTCAGGGTTTTTCGGACTCCAGGCCCAGCACTCTGTTCATTGAGCCAACAATTAGCAAGTTTTGGGCTGATGGACAGGAATAAAGAAAGAATATCTATGATCAGCCAAAGACTGATATCCTATCTGTGCAATCCAGACATCACTGTTAATATTTTTGGAAGAGAAGAGGGCACAGATTGGTATAAACTAATTTGGTGACAGTGCTGACAGACCTTAAGCCAATAAAGTCATTCTTCGATTTGGACAATCAACCAATCTGTAAACACTTATTAAGCATCTAATATTCTTGTGGCATCTTCTTGTGGAAATTAACATTGTTGTTGTTTAGTCATTTTTTAGATGTTTCAGACTCTTCTTGATTTCATTTGGAGTTTTCTATACAATATAATACAGTACAGTACAATACAACATAATACAACACAACACAACACAACACAACACAATACAATACAATACAATACAATACAATACAAATACAAATACAAATACTTGCATGATTTGTCATTTTATTCTCCAGCTCGTTTTACCAGGCACTGTGCTAAGTTCTGGGGACAAAAAAGAGGTAAAAGAAAGCCCCTGCACTCAAGGAGCTTACAATCTAATCAGACAGACAACACGCAAAGGAATACATACAAAGCAAGCTATATACAGGATAAATAGAAAATAATTATTAGAGGGAAGGCACTGAAATCAACAAGTATTGGGAAAGACTTTCTGTAGAAGGTAGGATTTTAGTTGAGACTTAAAGGAAGCCAGGGAGGTCAGTAGGCAAAGTGGAGGGGGAGAGCATTCCAGGCTTGGGGGACAGTAAGAGAAAATGCCAAAAGACAAGCAATGGAGTGTCTTGTTCACGAATCAGATAGGAGGCTACTGTTAGTGGATTGAAGAACACCTGTTGAAGAGTGCAAGAGTGCAAGAAGACTAGAAAGTTAGGAGGGGAATGGGTTATAAAGGGCATTGAATGATAAAGCATTTCATATTTGTTTCTAAAGGCAACAGGAAGTCACTAAAGTTTATTGAGTAGAGGAGTGACTTAATTGGACCTACACTTTAGGAAAATCATTTTACTGGCTTTACGGAAGATGGGTTGGAGTGGGGAGAGACAAAGAAGTAGATTGTGTTAAATTTAAAGGTAGAATGGTGATACAGTGGGTAGATTGTTGGTCCTCAAGTCAGGGAGCCCTGAGTTTAAAACCAGTCTCAGATACCTACCAGCTATTGTGAGTAAAATTGTCAGCACCAGAGCAAACCAGAACCAGAAATAAAACCCCATCCCCAAACCCTGTACCATACATTTAGAAACCAATGAGGGTTCATTGGATGTGCCAGCAGGGGAGCCCTACCCACATAGGCAGAGACTCCCTGAAAGAACCAAAGGACCAAGTGTAGATGGGTTTCAAATTGGGCAGAAGGTGAACTGGGTGAAAGGTGCCTCAGGACTGAGTAGGCCTGTTTCTGAGGGCCGGGAAGGATAAGAATAGGGAATATGGTATTCTTTGACTGTACAGACTTGTTGCTAAGCTAGTAACACAAAAAGGTCTTTCTTCAGGGAGCTATGTCTTGTAACTCTGCTCTAATAGATAGGACTGCCCTTGATGTTTCCACACTAAAGAAAGTTGAAGACAGGGTCGAGGTTGTAATACCAATAGGGTCAGAGACAAGACAGAGAAACTGCACATCAAATGAAGTTGCTTTATTTAGCTTTCTCTGCTACCCACATTATATCACCCTGGAAGAGTCACTCAATCTCTATTTGCCTTAGTTTCTTCTTCTATAGCATGGGGATAACGATAGGTCCTATCTCCCAGGGCTGTAGGAAAGATTAAACAAGATACAATTTATGTTCAGCATTGGTGCCTGGAACACTGTAGGCGCTTAATTAATGTCTATTAAAAAAAGATTAATCCAGGGGCCCTATGAGGAAAAGAAAAATGGATTGAATCTTTCAGCGTCTAAGAAGTTGTCTTTGATGGTCATTTGTCATCCCTTTTGGACCTCTAAGTTGCTCAATTATTTGGTTCCTCCCACGTTAAACCCAAGAGGAAAAAATAAAACTAATACCTAATCTTATCCAAAAGAAGTCAGACAAGGAAGCCAGAGTGGCTCACGGGCTGGGCACCTAAGAATTTAATGGCTCTCAATGTTTAGATCTCAGAAATTCAAATTACAAAGCTGGGAGGGAACGTAGTCCAACACGCTCCTTATCCTGAGTCTCTGAGATATTAAGTGATTTGCTCAAGGTCACATAGCTAGCTAGTAGTGGATCTGGACCAGAAGCCAGGTCGTGAGACATTCATAGTCCTTTTTGCCTCTCTCAGTATTCAATTGCTGCAATTCCTTTAAGTATAAACAGGTTTATCTTTGGTCTAGCATCGTGATGTAGGGTAAAGAGGAATTGGATACGGTATCGGAGACCTTGAGTTGGAATATTAATTTCATGTGACGTCAGGCCTTCACACCTCTGAGCCTCAGTTTCTCCAAGTGTAAAAGGAACTAATGGTTGGCCCAAATACTCTGTAATAATATCTTTTCCAGCTCTAAATACTGTGATTCTGTAATACGAGATTGCAGCCACCTCATGGAAGAACGTTGACAACAATTCAATGCAAAGGCCCGGGGAATCCACTGCAAAATACTTACAATGTACTCAATAATCAGCATTTTTTTTTTCTTTTGGGTCTGTGCATCTAAACCACAGAAAAGCTAACTCAGGCTTAGAGGAGAGCTTTATTCTCATCTCTATATTATGCAGAAGAAGAGTCTCTTTGAGAAAGTATGTGTGTGTGTGTGTGTGTTTTTTTTTCGGGGGTTTGGAATTTCCTCTGAGCAGCTCTTTCGAGAAGAGTTATTAGAATTTATTTTCAATTATACACCAGAATAAGCCGTCTGCAGTATAGTTAACTTTCAATTTCAACCAATTTTCGACGCATTCAATCATAGATGCCTCAGTGATTAAGAATCTATGTTGCAAAACAATTCCCACTTTGCAACAATGCAATCAAACCGATCTACAACTCATAACACATTATCCAATACTTTTTCAGCTCACTGGTGAAGTGAAATGGAATTTACCAACCATCCCCTTTTACCCAACGTGCTCTGAGCTCATTTGCAAACAGATCTGCAACTCAAAACAGCACGCAAGGGGTTGTTTTTTTCTCTCAACACAGCCTTGCGGAGACAGTCATGCTGTTGCAGATATTCATGGCTTTGTGCTGCCTGCTTTTCTTTTCCTTATCCCCTCATGTGTGTTGGCTCAAAAGAACACACGTAAAGGAATGAATGCCCCCCTCCCCCATCCCCTTACATGATCTTTCAATTTTGCCTCCATTGGATGAGTTTCCACTCATTAGGAAGACCAAAGTGGATTTTCTGCCTCACCCCTTTTTCTTGTTTTCTCCTTTGTATAGTGTGGATTGTCCTGTCCTTGCTGCTATTCACATACTACCAGGTCAAGCCAGATTGGACTGAACACTGTCTTCCATCTTCCCTGTGCCTGCCTAGGCTTTTGCTGGTGCCTAGTTGACACCCTCCTCCTTTTCACCTCTTTCCAGGTCTTAGATTCCTTCAAGGCTCAGCTGAGGGGTGCTATACCCTAGGGGAAGCCTTTCTTCTCTCCTCTGGTTTTTAGTGTTTTTTCCAAAAATTATCCTGTATATGTGGTATTTGCCAAGTAGAATCCCTTGAGGGAAAAACATGTTTTTTCATGTTGTCCTTGTAACCTTGACACCTAGCACAGAGCTTTACGTCGTATGGTAAGCACTTTATAAGTGCTTATTGGGTTGGATTGGAACCAATTGTGTGTGTATGTGTGTGCTTAGAACCAGATCTGGAAGACTCATTATAGATTTGGAGTGCAGTGAATAGAGTGCTGGGCCTGGAGTCAGGAAAACTCATCCTCACAAGTTCAAATCCAGCCCTAGACACTAGCTGTGTGACCCTAAGTCTTTCAACCCTCTTTGCCTCAGTTTGCTCATCTGTAAAATGAGCTGGAGAAGGAAAAGCCAAACTGCTCCAGTGTCTTTGCCAAGAAAACTTCAAATGGAGTAAAAAAGAGTCAGATAAAACTGAAAAGACTAAACAGCAACTAAGTTTAAGAAGTTCATATGTGATTCTAGGCCCTTGATAGTGATTTATACCGAATGGAGTGTGGTCTTCCTTAGATAGGACTTACATTGTTTTCAAGTTGTCCATTCAGTGCTGAACCCTTAAAGAACCTCAGGGGCAAACGTGGCTGAAGCATCCATGGTCCCATCACAAAGCTTTAAAAAGGCCCAGCCTGTACACGACACTGCTGAGAATAATACAGTTATCCCTTTCCCACTGTAACGTTTCCCATCGTAGTTTCAGTGTTACCATGGGTCAATATAAGAAATTAAATCAGAATTTTGGGGGAGTTTTATGGAAGCTGCAGATGACACACAAAGGCCAGAAGATTATACAGAAAAAGTTTAGAAACTCAGAAATGCATAACCCATATTTTACAATACAGTACTGTACACATTACATAAAAGAAAAAGAAAAAAAATCAGACTTATTCTCTGGTACAAAGGGAGAACCAAAAAATTTTACACAGATTTTCCAGATGCGGTGGAAGGATGGTGACACAAACCCTAACTCCCATGATGTGGAAGGGATAATTGTACAAAGTAACGAGAATAGATACAGTCTATTGTGTGCTAGTGGAGTTTAGCGGCAAAGACGTCTATATACTCCTCTGCAAAGGTATCTAATATGTAGTTTTTCTTTCTAAATGGATTCTAGATTCTAGATTCACCAGTTATCAGAAGTGAAATTCAGAGATTAGGTTGCTAGAAAAATTTCTTAGCCCTGAGGCTTTATCAGAACTTCCTGGCAAACAGGATAGCCCCTCATTACTGATCTTTAGGGGGCAGGTTTCCTGACATTATTACCTACCTCGAGAGTGGGGAACCTGAAGCCTCGAGGCTACACATGGCCCACTAGGTCTTCAAGTGGGGCTCTAGAGGGTCACATGTGTTCCCACCCCTGCAGATTCCCACCCCTGACTAGTTTATTTGATTTGGGTCAAATGAACAAGGCAGGTAGAGCTCACCAGTCTGGGGAATCTTGACACTTTCTATGCACAGTCAGTATCTACCAGAGTTTCATAGTAATAATTGAAGGGGTGGACTAATTAGGGTAGGGGAAAGGAGTCAAAGAATCATTAGAGAAATATTGCAGGATTCCTAAGCATTTGGCCTTTCAGCCCTTAGTCCTTTAATCGAAGCTGGTTTCCTTATTTCAAGAAAACTATGACAAGGATACCATTTAGAATGACTATTTAGGTGGAAAAGATAGCATGAATACTTGTTCCTTTCTCCAAAATTCCCTACGGACCGTATTTAAAAGTTCATGTAATGTGGCAGAGATAAAGAGAGGAAAATATTCCATAAAAGCTTTAACATTTGATACAGATAACTAATTAACCTCCAACAGATTCTCATGTAGGATGCGATTATCATTATCTGACCCAAGAGGGATGCAGAAAGGAGGATCCCTAAGTTCTAAAAGAAGCCAGGTCACAGATAGGATTACATCTCAAGAGTTTTTCCCTCCTGACCTTTGCCCTGACTTCTAGGATTGATTTCTATTACTAGGTTGTAGGGTCAAAGTATAGATGGTGAATTCTATTCTTGTGTGTCAAGACTGAGAGTGGTTTTAGGATGTGGACTACAGAGAAAATTATAACATCTCACGCATGGTGGGTGGCAATATGGGGAAATAATCAGTGGAGCTTGATGTACCCTCACAACACAGGGCACAATCTTGAAATGGGTGAGGGAATCTAGAAGAAATAGGACCTTTAAATAGAATAACAATGGCCAGTTTAATATTTGGCACCTGGTATAATTGCTTTTCATAATTAAAAATATTTTATTTTCAATTTATAGGATAAAACCAACATTTCCATAACATAGTGTAACAAAAAGAAAGAGGATTGTACATTAAATTGCTAATCTACTATGCATAACTTGATATTTCTTTTAAATTTACATTATCATGTACATTTTTTTATTTTCTCTTTCTTTCCTCTACCCCCTACCCCATAGATGGCTACCATTAGATATAAATAAGGATGTATGTGTTTACACACACATATGGTGTATATATTTATGTATGTATATGTATATACACATATATGTAAAATTATTCTATACATACTTCTGTTTATAGTCATTTGGTATAATTGACCACTTAGAGTCCAAGAGTTCAATCAAATGATCTAATGAATTAAAATATATTCAAATACTTCCAGTAAAAACATTTCTTATGGAGGTTAGAAAGAAGTTGAAGAAGATAAGTGCTGATGAAAGCCACTGGAAAGAAGTTTAAATTCTGTCGGCAGAATTTTTTCTTTCCCTAGGGTCTCAGGTGCACCATGTCAAAGTCGTTAAATCTTCTTTTATACCCTTATTGTCCCCAAAGCCCATAGCTGAATTCCAGATCCATCCCCCTCCTGAAGGGAAAGTTAACCTTAACTCCACCAGGAATATATCACAACTTCCCAGCTAGTGTTGTGGTAGGTTAATTCACGTCTTCCCAATTCTACTTGTATCTTGGCCCACAACCCAAAGAGCAATGTGTACAATTTCCTTGAGGTATTAGATCTGCCTTGAACATCTCTTGACAACCCCTTATGAAGTTAGTATTAATTACTCAGGACAAGTTGGCCTGGGAGATAGGGAGGAAGGAGAAAAGGATAAATGATGAGTCTTTTTTCTTCTTCTCCTTGAAGGATGCTCAATATACTAGTGGGTTGTAACCCACTGCTACACCCTTCCTTCCCTCCCTGGGCAAAGTTGTATTATTTTCTCTTGGACACAGTCTGTGACTTTAATGGAAAACGAATGATGCTTTGTCCTCTGTTAGGCTGAACCAACCAAATGTAAAGATTCCCATTTCAGGATTGTGCACGTGTGTCCATGCATCCTCCAGGGCAGTTCCTGTAAGTGAGATTCTTTATCCCAAGGGCCATCATTGGGAAAAACAATTTTAAACAAATAAATGTCTTATTCTCCCTGGTAAGCCAATTATTCATGTACATACATTCATGTAGACATATTTTTGTACCCTATAGCTGCCGACTCTCAGAGCCATCTGCTCAGAGATGAGCTGCCTCCCCAGTCCCCCAGCCACCCTAGAGAGGAGGTGAAACTTTTCCATGTTCAATGCTGTTTCATAGGCTGCACAGACACTGGGAATTTTGAAGGCCATAGTGGTAGGGGTGGGAGATGCAGAATGGAACAGAGTTGTAGTCATTTAAAGCTTGTTTCTGCCTAAATGCAACTGGAAATGATTAGACAAAGTTACCCTTATATAAAATAATTTTGTCTTTTCCTCCTTTAACTTTCACAAATTCTTCCTTCCTTCCTTCCTTCCTTCCTTCCTTCCTTCCTTCCTTCCTTCCTTCCTTCCTTCCTTCCTTCCTTCCTTCCTTCCTTCTCTCTCTGACTCTACTCCCCCCTCCCCTTTTCTTCTGTCATTGTATCCCTGCTCCAAGCAAAAGCCCAGGATGAGACTGTGAATAGGGGGATGACTTCAATTAAAGATGTTCACCAAAATTGCCATCTTCTTTCAAAAGGTCTCTTAAAGATGACTTGGGGAAATCTGTCATCCCATGGAACTAATCCCATAAGTGACTTCTAAAACAAGCCCTCACCTATTAGACCAGGGACTTGGATTCTAATTCATTCCAGACTCTTCATTTTAGTCCATGGAGTTTTCATCTTTTTTTGTGTCATGGATCTCTTTATTAGTCTGGTGAAATGCATGAACCTTTTCCAGAATAATATTTTTAAATACATAAAATAAAATCCATTACATAGACCCTAGGTAAAGAAAAGCTACCTTTTAATTTTTTTTAGTCTTTTAGTTTGTGCAAACTATAAATGGTTCTTATTTTCTCTCCTGGTTCTTTTCATCTCTCTATCTTGCCAATTTCAATCAATCAGTTAGTAACCTTTTATTAAACACTTTTGATGAGTCAGGAGCTATGCTGACCAGGAGCTATGCTCTATCCAGGGGATACAAAGGAAAAATAATAAGGCCTCGCATTTATAGAGTGTCTGGATGTTTGCAAGGCACGTAACTAATATTCTCATCTGATCCTCATCATAAACCATGAGAGGCAGATGGTAATAAAATCTCCATTTTACAGATCAGGACAATGAGGCTGAGCAGACTTGTGACTTGCTCAGGTAGACACAGCTAACAAGTGTCTGTGAACTTGAACTCAAGTCTCCTGGAACCAAAGTCCACTACTTTATTCACTATGCAAACCCAGCAGCCTCTGAAACAAAACCACTCCCTGTCCTCAAGAAGTTTACATTTTAAGGATGGTGACAAGTACATAAGGAGGTATAAACCAGTTACTGAGTAGAGTAAATGGAAGAAGACCTTGAGGGGGAGGCATTTTTCTAAATTATTGCTTCAATGTGAATTCCAGAATAAAAGAATAGAATAAATAATAAATAAATATATTTATATAAATATATATATAGAATAAATAATTAGTAAATAAATAATAGAATAAATATAAATAAATAAATAGAAGAAATCCTGAGAGTTCCATTCTGCATTCCACTACCCCCCCCCAAATTGCAACCCCCTACCCCCAACTCATAAAGAAAAAAAAAGGGCCCTACTTTGTTTGACATACAAATAGCATTTTCAACTAGGATGAAACACCTGGGAGAGTTGAGGCTCGTGGTACAAGATAATTAGAGATTATTATAATAGAAATTTCATTGCCACATCAAACTTTAATTAATCTTCCATCCCATGCTCTAAGCCCTGCTCAGTTTGCCTGATGCAGAAGACCCACTTGTCAAACACACTGGAGCCTTACATCTCATTATCTTATCATTGGGGTGAATGGGGAGTGACATAAGACAAAGAGATTCCTAGAGGGGTCACCTAAACAGCTGTAATCCACTGTTTGCAGTTGGGGACAAAAGGAGGAAGGAAATTCAGAAAGGGGTGGGGTGGGGTGGGGTGGGCTTGAATGCCTTAGCAAGCTGCTTCCTTAAGGAGGTAAAACAGTTCATTGGTGGGGAGGAAGAGGGTCACCATGCACCCTGCCTAACTCCCTGTTTCCCTGGGCATGTCTTGTCTAAGTCATTCTTTCTCTGTCTCTCTTTCAGTATTATGTAGGAATGAGGCAGCTTCAGGGATTAGAAAGAGTATATTTAGAGCCAGAAGGTCTGGGTTCAAATACTAGCCGTGTAATGTAAGATTCAAGTGTTACTTACTAGGGTCAGTGTGATGGCACTATGCACATGACTCAAGTCTTGTCTCAGACACTTACTAGTTGTGTGAGCCTGGGCAAGTGATGCTACTTGCCTCAGTTTCCTCATTTGTAAAATGGGTATGATACTAGCACGAACCTCACAGAATTGTGAGCATCAAATGAGGTAGACCATGTAAAACATTTTGCAAACCATAAGAAGAAGAAATGCTAGTTATTATTAATATTATAAATGAAAATCTTTGTGCTCTGTCTAGGGAATAAACCACACTAGCTGGGGATCCAGGAAGTTTCATGATCTTTATTTTACATTTATTCTGTAAGGAATAATTGAGTAGCCTCCCAAAAGAGACTACAAAGGATCAGACAAAAGCAACCCCTTTTTATGCTCGTTTCATTTAATTTTCCCTCCATTCCTCCCTTCAGAGCTGGGGTTAGTTCCAGCTCTTCTGGGTTACAATTCTCCCAACCTACCCATTAAGCATGTGCATTAATAATAAGTCAGTGACTATTCCCCAAGTGATCTGAGGAAACCTAGTTCAGGCCCTTCTTTATAGATTTATGCCTTCTTGCATGTAAACACCCATTGTTCCTGTAGAATCTGTGGAAATCAAACTGCCAGCATTTCTCACAATAATAAAAAAAAAACTAGAATGATCATTGCACTAAGTGTACAACTAGTATAGCTACTGCTGTTGTCTCTTTTCATTTGTTTCCAACTTTTTGTGACCCCATTTGGGGTTTTCTTGGTAAAGATACTGTGGTTTGCCATTTTCTCTTCCAGCTCATTTTATAGATGAGTAAACTGAGGCAAACAGGGTTAAGGGACTTTTCAAGGGTCACAGAGTTAGTATCTGAGGACAGATTTGAATTCAGGAAGATGACTCTTCCTGACTCCAGGGTCAGTGCTCTATCCAATGCCTGCCTAGCAGCTCAAAAAAAAGGAATTAATGGGAAGTACTATATCTCTAGTATTATTCCATTCATGATGTTTGTTTAATACGTTTGTAAGACTACTATATTACTCTGGAAGCTTTTTGTTTTTTCCTCAATACTTCCTTTATGGGTTGGTTAAGTTAATTTAGGTTGATTCCATTATAAACTTATAATTTGAGCAGTGAGGTTTTCTATAGGTGATTCTAAAAGAATAAAAGAAAATACAATTCCATTCAAGTATGTTTGTTTTTTTTCCCTTTAAAGTAGAGCTCTTTAATAATCTAGTTAGGCATGAAAAATGATTGATCATTCATTGCTATAATTTAAAAGCACAAAACACTTGTTTGAGCAAAGATCTGAAGAAATATAAACACCTATGCACAGTCAAGCACCTTTTCTATAACTACTTAATAGTTATTAACCTGATTCCTTTCTTTTTCTCTCCTATATACACTTGGACAAAACTTTTTTTTTCTTTAAACCTGATATTTCTGTGTTGAGAAGTGATATAGTAGGTAGGCAAATGGATTTGGAGTCAGAAGGAGCTGGTATGTCCATGGGCAATAAATATATTATCTGATCCTCAGGCAATTTTCTAAGAAGTTCTCCCATCACTCAAATCATATATCCTTGACTTATTCACTTCCACATTGAACTCAGTACTCAGGACTTTGCTGTTTCCTTGCAACACATTGTTAGGAGCAGTAATTATTGGGACCAAAGTCTCATTTTTTCCATTGAGTTCTAAGCAGCTTCTGCCTACTGTTCTTATTTCTGCCCCATTCTTGAAAAGAGACTTTGTTCCCCATGTCCTTTTTCCCCCTATTTATGTATTCTCAGTCTTTTTGACTCAGATCAGATCTTGTCACATTTCTACCCTATAGTCAGGATCATATTTAGGAATTTTGACCACCCAGACAAGCAGCATGAAATTCTCTCTCAAAAGATATATTTAGGACATAGCGGGTTGTGCTGGGAGGTCAGGGTAAGAGTCAGCTGGATCATAGAAGAGCCTACTTGAAGTGCTAGAAAAGAAAGCTCTGCCTGGTAGCTTGCTATTGTAACAATCAGCCAGTCATCAAACACTTATTAAACACTCATTATGTGCCAGGCACTATGTTAAGAGCAGAGGATACGAAGAAAGGCAAAAAAAACAAAGAAAAATCCAACAACAACAATAATCATAAAATTCCTGCTCTTGGGGAGCTCTGAGTCTAATGGAGGAAGCAACATGCAAAAGACTATGTGTAAACAAGTTATGTACAGGATGAATTGGAGATAATCTTGGAGGGGAGGTACTATAATAAAGGAGAAGTGGGAAAGGTTTCCTGGAAAAGATGGGGCTTCAGCTGGGACTTGAAGGAAATCAGGTCTAATAGTAATGGAATTTGAAGATCCCCTTGTATTGTCAAGCTAACAGGTGCTTAGCACTTTGTTCCAAGTTCATGAATGTGCTAAGTATTAAGATCAAGAACTTGTGAATCCATCACTGGGAGGAACTTCCTGCTATAATAGGAAGCAGTGAACAGGGAGGAGCCAATACCTTATATAAACAAAAACCCAAGCTAGAGAGAAAGAACTTCTGGGAACGAGCGTGGTAGAAGCAGAATACAGAAATTCCGGGACCCTGTTGCTGGTTCAGAAGCCCTGAAAGAGGATTTTCTTGTTGTATGTTTACAGAAGTTCTGGAGGAGGGTCTTGGTGATGATTTCAGAGGTCCTAGGACTATACTGATCATTTGTGTTGGTTCCTCAGACCTTGTTGTTGGGTCTATGATGATTTCACAGGCAGAAAGTGAATTGATGAGGGTGTTGTCAATGTGAACGAATGTTATTGTGACTTTATTAAGCTTTGTCTTCCCAGGAACAGAAACTGTGAAAGACTTGAGGTGGACCAGACACTACGAACTTCATTGTGGAATGGGAACTAGATGAGGAACTGCTCAAGAAGCTGGACAAAGAACTGAGAGCTGTATGCCTTTGAACTCAGGTGACAGTGGGACAGATCCAGGCAGGAGCAGGGACCATGGAAAAGGAACCATGGAAGCTGAGAGCCTGCCTTTAGTCAAGATGAAAAGACCTGTCCTTGGGTATTTAATGCAAACTGAGAAGATCATGATTTTCTAGGGGTGGAGAACTTTGACCTTTATATTTAGATGATTCAGTTAAAGACACTAATTAAGGATAATTGGAAACTAATCTTCAATTAAGAAGAAAGAAGACCTTTGTATTGAAATGATTAAGACAATGTGACCTAGGGTTGGAGAACTTTTGACCTCTGTACTCTGTGTCAGTTAAGGAGGCTTGCCTCCTTAAGAATGAGTTACTAAACGAATATACTTTGTTTAAAACTATGTGGCCACTTTAGTAATAAGTTGTTAAGCCATAACATTGTAAATGCTGTATTTTAATTTCTGTGAAGTTTTGCCTTAATTTGTTACTGAATAAATAGAGAGTTCACTATGCTGTATCAGAACCTTGAAAGCAGTTCACAGCAGCAATCCTCTGGAAACCTGCCCATGCTTGGCTTTACACCA
This sequence comes from Pseudocheirus occidentalis, assembly GCA_028646575.1. Lineage (NCBI taxonomy): Eukaryota > Metazoa > Chordata > Mammalia > Diprotodontia > Pseudocheiridae > Pseudocheirus > Pseudocheirus occidentalis. Next base: position 138,050,563 of record CM053596.1, on the reverse strand, counting down.
GGTAAAGAAGAAGGCCTGGTAATTAAATGATGAGCCCAGTTATTTTTCTGTTGATTGAATGACTAAAAGTACAGTCAATACCCTTTGAATTTTGATGACCTATAGTAAGGCCCTGATTGCCTTAACCTGGGTTATGTCTCTGCCCCTGGCTTCAACCTCTGTTTCCCAATTGGACTTAGTAGCATGTAACAGTCCAACAGAACGGAAAACATGGAATTAGTTACCTGGGTGGAGTTCTGGCCCTTCTACTTGCTTGTGATCTTTGGAAAGTCACAGATTCGTTGCTAATGAGAGCTGGAAGGAACCTTAGAGTTAGTCTGGTCAAGAATTCTCATTTTACAGGCCAGCAAACTCAAGTCTAAAGTAATGTAGTTAGTAGCAAAGACAGTACATAAACTTGGAAACTTTTCATACAGACCAGGGATCTTTCCATTATATACTACCCCAGGTCACTTAATTCTTCTAGCCTCAGTGTGCTGATCAGAAAGATAAGATACTTAGACCTTACAGAGATATGAAAGGAAATTTCTTTGTAAGTTGTAAACGACTCAAGAAATGAGAGCAATGGATGCCATTATGAAGGCTGAAGAATTATGTAAGCTACAGATAGCAATGTTTAAAGGGGCTGCCTTCTTTGGCCATGGGCTGCTATGGTGTCTCTGACACTAAAGAGCTAAGATGTTTTTCTCCTAGTTACTAGCACAATTCATAAGCTTATCTTTGGCTGACCTGGCAGAGGTAAGAAAAGAAAAAAAAAAAAGAAAAGAAAAAAGGCCTGAGGTGTTTCCTTCCCCCTAATACACATTTATTGCTTTGTGTTCTCTTTCTGCTCCAGGAGAGAGAAATCATCCTGGTCCATGGAGTGACAGCCTGAAGCATGAGGACTGTCAGCCATGATCATTCCCAAACTGGCATCAAAATGCAGGTGCTCCCCATGCTCATACACATCAAGACCTGGCCTGTACCTGATTTGTTTATGCTATTATTCTACTTAACTCTAAGTGTACCACCTTGGAAGCAATATTTACATCTGTGGGCAACTTAACTCAACAAACATTTTACGTCCTCACCTACTATGTGTAAGGAACTATGCTAGGCACCAGGGATTTAAAGATAACAAAAGAGGCCTTCTTTGCCTTGGAGAGGGTGGAATTGGGGTGGAAGTGTAAATTATATACCAATAAGGGACAAAGCAAAAGGAGATTTAGAAAATGGTTGTTGTTGAGTTTTTCAGGATATTGTGACTCGTTGTGATCCTATTTTGAGATTTTTTCTGGTAAAGATATTGGAGTGGTTTGCCATTTTCTTTTCCAGCTTGTTTTGTAGAAAAGGAAACTGAAACAGAGTAAGTTGTAAGTGTATGAGGCTTCGAATTTCAGAAGATGAGTCAGGAAGATGCTACCTAAATGTCCTTTACAAAGAATACTCTTAAGATAATTAGAAGAGTGGAGATTTTCAGTCAATGGCTCCCTCTATGTTTACACCCTCCTGTCTAGAAACTTTTTCTTGATCACTTTTGTTGAATCTTTATCTATGTCACACTCATTAAAAGTATATGCCACCAAGGTCCGTGCTTGGACCTGCTTCTCTTCTCCACCTCACTTGGTGGTCTCATCCACTTTCATGAATTTAATGATCAACTCTAATTTATCCAGCCCTAAATTCTCTCCTGATTTCCAATATCATATCACTGATTTTCCCTTAGTATCTCAAACTGGATGTCCTGTAAACACCTTAAACTCAACATATCCAAAACCAAAATATCATCTTTTTACCCAAATCTTTCCTTCTCCCTAACTTTCCAATTAATACTGAGCATATCTCCATTCCCTCATGTTGAAAGAGAAGACAAAGCCACTGCACTCTCAGAAGGCAAGCCTGGATATCATACTTTGCTCTTTACTCATCCCTTGTAATCCAATCTGTTGTCAAATTTTGCTCTTTCTATGTTCCCAACATCTCTCCTATGTGTGCTTTTCTCTTCACTTACCCATTTAACACCATGTCCTTATCACCTAATACTTGGACTGTTGCAATAGCCTTCTGCTTGGTCTCTCTGCCTCAATTCTTTCCCCACTTCAGTCTCTCCTCTACTCATAAACTACAGTGATTTTCCTAAAGCATAGGTTTAACCACATTATATACAACCCTACTCAATAAACTCCAATGGTCATACAACTAGTGTCTGAAGATAAATTCGAATTCAGGTCTTTCCCTTTCCATTTTAAGACCTGGTAGAAATTAACTACTAGCCTAATTTGTCTAGAATATAGTGTTCATGAAGGAGGATAATGTAGAATAGTGCTGGAAGGGTATGTTAGAGATCTGGATCTTTGAAGTTCTTCAAAGCTAGGCTAAAGAGTTTTCATTTCATCCTATAGGTAATAAGGAATAATGAAAGGTTTCTGAGTAGACGAGTGACATGGTGAGTATTGTGGAAATTTTGTGAGGATAAATTAAAGGGACAGTGTGCAGCTAGGATAGAGTACAGGTCCTAGAGTCTGGAAGACCAACCACAATGGAAAAATGAAAGGAGAAAACCTAGTCCCATACTTGGGACAGTGCCTGATACAAAATAGGCACTTAATAAATGTTGATTTATTAATTGATCAATAATAAGGAGACTAAACATGCACCATGCCTCCCAACTTCTATCAGTCTGTCCCTGGCAGAGAAGGGATATGTTTGTATGAAGAAGGGAAGGAATCAATAGGGATAAAGAAATTGAAAAGAGAGAATGATCATGGAGGTCTTTGAAGAAGAGAGGAGAGGAAAGGATCAAGGGTATAAGTGGAGGGATCAGTGATGGAAAAAGGAGAACCACTGCACTCCCAGAAGGCAAATAAACATGAATAAAGGCACAGAGAAGTATGAGGGAAGGGAGATCATGTGACTTATTGTACAAAAGAGAGAAATCAGAATATTGATGTCAGAATCCCCAGGAACTTTCAAATAACTTGGTTTGAGGCAGTCGTAAAATTTTAATTTCACTGCCTTGGAACCTATACAAAATTTTTTCGTTGTTTCCAAAATAAACAAGTACTTCATTTTAAGGCATTCATTTATTTAATGAGCAGTTATTGAGGATTTCTTATGTGCAATATGCTACTAGGCATTTGAGGGAAATATGTAGAAAAAGAACAGAACTGGTGATAAGTCTTCTATAAGCTTACTATCATTGCTAAAACCACGTATGCAGATTAATACCTTTAAAATACAGTCAATAGAAAGAGCACCTGATGTCTTCCTAATGGGCTCTCATGGTGGTGACTGAAAAAGGACTGAATTTAGATTCCAGAAAACTGGAATTTCATTCTCAGTTTTGCTACTAAATAATTTTTTGACCATGGGCAAACAAGTCAGCCTCTTTGAGTCTCAGTTTCTTCATCTGTGAAATTTACACCTTGGTATAAATAAATAGGTTCTATTTTTTGTTGGCTTTGGACACCCACAAGACCATGGAATTATTGCAAGAGGTCTACGAATATATACGCAACATAGGAATTATGATTCTCAATTTCAATAAAATAGGTAACCTAGATACAACCATTCTCAAGCTGGGGTGGAATTCATGAAATATTTTGATGTTTAAAGTGGGTCATCATACTCTAAAAGGTTGGGAACCACTAGACTAATTGATCTCTAAGTTCCAACATGGAATGAATCAAAGAATCTTAGAAATTAGAGAATGTTAAATTTGAAAAGTACATCAAGAGCCAATTTATTCAATCCATTGCTGGGAGAACAGTTATAATAACTCTTTTTTTGTGTTGGCAAAGAACCCTCAAACCCCAAACCCCCCAAACAAACTGGAAAATAAGGGGAAATCCACCAGTTGGGGAAGGGCTGAGCAAAATTGTGGCATATTAATATGATGAAATACTACTGTGCTATAAGAAATGAGGAAATAGATAATTTTAAAGATATATGATTTGTATAAACTGTTGCAGAGTGTATTGAGCAGACCCAGAACTATTTAAACTACATCAGGATTATAAAAACACACAATTTTGAAGACTTTTACACACTGATGAAAAATGTAATGAGCAGAACCAGGATAACAATTTGTAAAATAAAAATAGTATAATGACAATTAATTTCAAAAGCTATAAAAATATTGTGATCAAAACATTGATTATCCATGACTCCAGAAGACCAAGAACAAAGCATTCTGTCCACCTTCTGTCCCAGAAGGGAAAGGGGAGATCATGGTTTCATAAGGCAGAATGAGAAATATATAATTTTAATATGGACAATGAGGAAATTTGTTTTGTCTGACTATGAATATTTGTTACAAGAAATTTGTCTCTCTTTTATATGTACATTTGTTAGAAGAAAATTTTTTTAAAGAGGTGGGGGTTAGAGGAAGAGAAAGTAGATTTGTGTTATTTTTTTAAAAATCCTTTAATAAAAACAACAATAAAGAAGAAAGACAAAAAACAAAATACCCTTTGCTTGAAGACCTTGAATGAGGGGAAATCCATTATCTCCTAAAGCAGTCTGTTCTAATTTTGGATAGCTCTAATTGCTGGGAAGATTTTTTTTCTGTTTTTTTTTTCTTCCTGACATTAAGCCTAAATTTGTTTCTGCAAATTTTTCCTTGTTTCTAGTTCTTCCCACTGGGACCAACAAGAATAAGTCCAATTATTATTATGTTCTTTTATGGCAGCCCTTCAAACAATGACAAAAACATTATGCCCTTCCCTCATCCTATATCCCAAGTCTTTTCTTCTCCAGGCTATTTATTCACAGTTTCTTAAATCAGTTATCATGTGACATAGTCTTGAGGCCCTTCATCATCCTGGTTTCCTCAACGCAATGCTTCAGATGAAGTCTGAGCAGGACAGAATGTCGTGAAATTCTCACCTCTTTATTCCCACGTTATACCTCTCTTAAGGAGGCCTAAGGTGACCTTAGATTTTTCTCTTTTTTTTTGGCTATCACTATACATTGCTGATGCAAATGGGATTTGGAGTGCTCCAAAACAGATCTTTTTTTCTTCTTTTTTTTCCCTTGAAGAATTACTAGCTGGCCACATCTTTTTCATCTTGTACTTATGAAGTTAGTTTTTGAATTTAAATTCAAGACTCCATTGCTCTTAAGTTTCCTTTTATTAGCTTCAGTCTAATATTCTAGTCTGTCAAGATTTTTAAAAATCCTGACTCTCTCATCCAGTGTGTTAGCTATCCCTCCCAGCTTTGTCTCATTTGCAAGTTGGGTCAGCATGCCATCAATGACTTTATCCAAGTTATTAATAAAAATGTTCAACAACACAGGCCTGAACACAGATCCCTGGGGACTCTTCACGGGAGATGTTTTTCTAAATTGACATTAAGCTATTAATGATAATTCTCGGGGTCTAACCAAACATTTTGGAAGTCATCTAAGTTTTGGAAGGAATCTCAGAGGTCATGTAGTCTAGAAGTGTCAAAGATGCTGTTTGATGGCCACATGTGACCCACAATACTCCCAAGTGAGGCCCCAAACAGATTATATTGTCTCTATAAATATATATATATATATATAATATATAATAAATTAATTGAGAAATATGCAACCAAAAAATCAATAAAATAAAGGTGATGTAAATATGTGATTTTCTAAGACAATATGGGGTCTTCAGGAATCCTCTTTTTTGGGGGGGGGATGGTTTGATGGCCTTATTTCTATTTGTTTGACGCTATCGATCTAGTCCCATCCCTGCCTGAAATATGTAACCCCTCCATATGAATTTATGAGTCTGTGAGTACATGAATTTATGATCCTTACAGGAAGACAGGCTTTTTGAAATGATGAAAGATTGTGTATAGGGCTGACTTCGAAGGATGAACTATTTCTAAAGTCTTAAGCTTACTGATAGACTCTTCCCTTCCAAAACGATCCCCTCTGAAGTCCTACTCTAGTGTCTGCTCTGCTTCTCCCTCAACAAGTGGGTCTCGAGGTCTGCTTTGCTTTTTCTCCTAGAGAGTTCTAATTTGAAGGCCCATGTGCTAACGAGAGCACAAGGGCAAGAGGCGACCAATGCTTTAGTGAGAAACACAAAATTACCATTTTAATAGATGAGTGTCGACTTGCTGGGGCTCCCATGAGAGGCCTGTTTGATTTTCTTAGCTTGTTAGCAAAAGGATTTGACACAGACAATTAATGCTGGGTTCATTAAGGTGTTACTGACCTAGAGTCACATGTTCATAGTGGGAGACATGTCAGAAAAGCTCATCTCTTTCCCCATTGTGTCTCTACCTGGACCACCTTAGAAAACAGAGGTTCAGGGGCAGAAAAGGAACAAATTCACCCCTCTTACTAACCCCATATGCCTCTAATTGCTCTTCAGCTCTTCAGTGTAGTCCTCAGGGCCTATGGACCCCATTGGCACTGGAGTTATTTGTACAATAAAAGCTCATTTATCCAGAAGTCAATTCAGTTCTACTGGGCCAATATTTATGTTGACTGAGTACAAAACATTGTCTTAAGCACTATGGACATAAAGATACTAAAGACAGAGACTGAATAGGCAATCCCAGATAAGTAACTTTCTGTTATTGTGTTCTAATTTTTTTTTTAAGTTGGTGACCCAGATGAATTGTAGTGTGTTGACTTTGCAGTTAACTAGCTGCATGACATTGGGCAAGATACTTCCCCTGTTGGGGTCCCAATGTTCTCAACTGTAAAATTAGAGGGTTGTGTCAGTTGAATTCTCAAGGTCCCTTTCCACTTGAAGATTCTATGTTTTTGTGCCTTTGTTTTGCCTCTGTCTTCTTTCACAGTGGCATCCTAGAGCTCTGTGCTCAGCAGGTTCAGATCCATTCTTGGTGACTACCTACCTGAGCCACGACACAATTTCTTATCATGACCCTATGGTTCCTGCAGCAGCAGAATAAGAAAACATATTTGAGTGTTGCCTAGAAAGTAAAAATCAATGAAATAATATTATGTAGTAACCCAGGGTCCCAGAGAATAATTTTTGCCTTCTGTGTTAAAATGTAAGCTTAATATATATATACATACACACACACTTTTTTTTTTTTTTGCCTTTTGGAGGGGTGAAGGTAAGGCAATTTGGGTTAAGTGACTTGCCCAAGGTCACACAGCTACTATCTGTGTTAAGTGTCTCAGGCCGGATTTGAACTCAGGTCCTGACTCCAGGGTCGGTGCCGTATTCACTGTGCCACCTAGCCTCCCCAAGCTTAATATTATTTATCATCCATACTTGGTTCTTCTGTATCTGAGGTGGCATGTTTTATTCCTGATATTCTAATCTACCCTTTTTGTTTGTTTTGTTAGAATTGCTGAGTATCTCTTTTGTGGTTCTTCCTTAAATGTTCTGACTTAGAGATGGCCTTGTGTGGTACAATAATTATAGAACTTGGAGGCAGTAGCCTTGAGTTCAAATCCTGTGTGACCTTTGGTGATTCATTTAACCTTCTCAGAGCCTCAGTTTTCTCATACATGTATGTATACACACACATACACACATATATGTATATATGTATATATTTTATATGTATTTGCCTCTTTAAATATTTTATATATATATTATCTCTATAAATATATATAATATATTAAATTATATATATAATAAATATATATATATATACATATATATAAAATAAGGATACTAGATACAGAAACTAAGTTACTCCCACCTTTTTGTCTATCCTTGGAATTATAAAATTCTGAGTTTTTCTTTCTTTGCTTCACTCCCTCTTCTTCAGTGAGCAAATAACCCCTAATGCTGGGTCACTCCTGCCTACAACCTGAATTCTCTGCTCTGAGCTCCCATCACTGAGTCCTGCTTGAAAATGTCTGAAAAATACATTGACTGGATCTACTACAAACAGATACTGTCTACCCCCAGGTGGGCCTTCCCTGATGCACAGTAATTCTTCTCTTTATCTTTTATTGACTCCTTATCACATCATGACGAAATCAGAAAATCTCAGAGTGAGAAAGGCTATCCAGTTTGATATGGGAATTCCTGTACAATATCCTCCACAAGGAGCCAGCCACCCTTTGCATGAAGACTTCTCCTGAGGAGAAACTCATTCTCTCCTGAGGCATTCAATTCTGCTTCTGTATAGCATGAACTGTTAGGAGGTTTTTATGTATGTTAAGCCTGAATCTACCTCTGCAGCAGTTACCCCCTACTGCATCTTCATCTCTGACTCACAAAAAGGCATGATCTCCCACTTTGTTAAGACCAGTATCATTCATCCTCAATCCATATATTTCTCTACATCCTGAAAACCTGTGTTGTCACCGATCACTCCATGCCTCTGGTGTTGAAAAATTAAATGGCTTCCCTCTTTACCAAGATTTCAACTTCTGTCTTTGATCTTTTTATATCACTCTTCCTGGTCTATTCTAAGATCTTTTCTTTATTGGCTGCTCCCTCTCTCGACTTAAATTTTTCGATTTCCATAGATTCTTTAGGACAGTTATGTGGTACAGTGGCTAGAGCACTGGGCTTGGAATCAACAAGAATGATCTTCAGAAGTTCAAATCCTACCTAAGATATTTCCTAGTTGTGTGACCCTGGGCAAGTCACTTAACCCTTTCCCCCTGTTTCTTCATCTGTGAAATGAGCTGGAGAAAGAAATGGCAAACCACTCCAATATCTTTGCTAAGAAAACCCCAAATGAGGTTGTGACCAAATGGGGTCCCAAAGAGTTGAACATGGCAGAAAAATGACTGAGAATATTAATTCTTTGCACACAAGGTCAGGTCTTCTTGTCCTAAGAGTACCCATAAGTACTTACTGTCTTGCTTCCTTACCACTTACTGACACCAAAATCCCTTGTAATCTAGATTTTAATGCTAAGGGCAATTTAATGGCTCCTCAAGTCAATCTGGTTCCCTCTTTGTTGCTTTAGGAGTTGGTATTAAACAAAACTTTAGGAATCCTAATACATTTTTCTCTAAGCTCCCAGTTAGGAATATTTCTAATATTTTGGTAGAAGTTTGGATCTCCATCTTAATCAATGTATTTATTTCTCACTTGGCCTCTTTGTGGTAGAGGTACAAATCCTGTTTTAATTGAAACATTTGGTTAAAGAAACAGTAAGAACATATTTAGCGTCTGTTAATAGGTAGACCCTAGGAGCAGAAATTGGGGAAAGATGAGCCCTTCTCTTGAAACCTCCCTCAGTCCTTGAGAAGGTGAATATAAGTGGTTGCCTCCCCTGCTCTGACATGGCTGTGGGGATGATGGACCTCCTCAAGCTTCCCACCTTTGCTGCTATAGTTCAGCCCTGCTTTCTCTTTCTCCTTTTTCTAGTTGGTGCTGTCCTTCTGATTCTTTCCAGATTAGGTTCTAGAGATTTTCACTCATTTCCTTCTACTCCCAAATCCTCCAAATATCTCTAAGCTTCTGAGATAGATTCTCATTTTATTCAAGTTCCTCAGGATATGTCCAAAACTTACACCTAATTGAAACAGATCTCCTGTTGTATTTTAATGAACTGTCTAATGAAGTTGAGGAGGTTTACAGGAGTTGTTCATACCTAATGAACAATTAAGGTGTATTCTCACCTGATAATTATTTCAGAGCTAACTGGGGTGGGGATGATTTCCTCCCTACCAAAATCGCTCTTTTAAGTTATTCTAAATAACCAGAACCAATGGCCTTTTAACAATCCTTGTTCTCTTTGACCAGTTTGTAGCTTTTGACATTGTGGATCACCCCATCCTTCTGATAGTTTGTTATTCCCTTGTCCCTTGAGGAAAGCGTCTCATTTGGATCTCCTATTTGTCTATGTTCTATCTTCTTCCTTCTGTCCTCAAGTTTGCTTGTGCTCAAAGTTCTGCCCTCAATCATACATTCTTCTCCCTTTATCTTTCTGCAATCATTCCCATGGTTTTCATTTCATCTCTATGCAGATGACTTCCAAATTCACAAGTCTAACCTTAATCTCTTCTCTGAGTACAAACCCTGAATTTTAAACTGTTCACTAAACATCTGTATCAGCAAGCACCCTAGCATACCCAGGATGGCTGCTAGCACAGGTTCTTTGATCTGCTTTTCTTTTTTTTTCTTTTTATTGACTTGTTTGTTTACTTTTAGTTTACAAGATTCAGTTCCATAATTACTTGAGCTTCAGATTTTTCTCCCCTTCCTCCGCACTCCCCACTCCCACCATGTTGGTATACAATCATGTATAGGATTTGCAAACTCTTTCGCATTGTACAATAGTCTGGTTGTATAGGCATTGTAGCCAATGGAGTGAACAATGGGAAAAGAGAAACAAAACCAAACATAGAAAAGAATGATAGCATGTAGATTGCTTCAGTCTCCATTTAAATTCTGGTCTTTCTAGATCTTTCTCTGAATGTAGACTTCTCCTTCCATCCAGAGACTTGTAGAGTTGTCTTTTAACTGTGCGTTGCTGAGAAGAGTCCAGTTTTTCAAGGTTGGTCATCACACATATCATGCATCTGTGACTGTGTACAAATTTTTCCTGGTTCTGCTCTTCTTACTTAGCATCAATTCGTATAAGCCTCTCCAGGTAATTATGAAGTCTATTTCCTTCCCATTTCTTATAGCACAATAGTATTCCATCACATTCATATACCATAACTTGTTCAGCCATTCCCCAATTGATAGGCATCCCTTAAATTTCCATTTTTTTGCCACCACAAAGAGAGCTGCAATAAATATTTTTGTACGTATGGGACCTTTTCCCACTTCTATGATCTCTTTGGGACACAACCCCAAAAGTGGTATTACTGGGTCAAAGGGTATGATATTATTTATAGCCATTTGGACATAGTTCCAGATTGCCATCCAGAATGGTTGTATCAGTTCATAGCTCCACCAACAATGCATTAGAGTTACAATTTTTCAACATTCTCTCCAGCACTTGTCATTTTCTTGTTTTGTCATCTTAGTCAATCTGACTAGTGAGATGTGGTACCTCATAGTTGTTTTAATTTGCATTTCATGAATCAATAGTGATTTAGAGCATTTTTCCATATGCTTAAAGATAACTTTAATTTCTACCTCTGTAAATTGCCTGTTCATATCCTTCAACCACTTATAAATTGGGGAATGACTTGGATTCTTGTAAATTTTACTTAATTACCTGTATATTTTAGAAATGAGGCCTTTTTTATCAGATACACTGGTTGTAAATATTCTTTTTGTTTGTTTGTTTGTCTGTTTTTTGGAGGGCAGTTGAGGTTAAGTGACTTGCCCAAGGTCACACGGCTAATTTTTTGTGTTAAGTGTCTGAGGCCGTATTTGAACTCAGGTACTCCTGACTCCAGGGCTGGTGCTCTATTCACTGCGCCACCTAGCTGCCCCGGTTGTAAATATTCTTTCCCAATTTCCCACTTCCCTCTTAATCTTGCTTACATTGGCTTTGTTTGTACAGAAATTTTTCAATTTGATGTAATCAAGATTATATATTTTGCATTTTATAATGCTCTCCAATTCTTCTTTGGTCATAAAGTCTTCTGTACTCCATAAATCTGACAGGTAAACTATTCCTTGCTTCCCCAGATTATTTACAGTATCAGCCTTTATATCTAGATTGTGCATCCATTTAGACTTGACTTTGGTGTATGGCATTAGATAATGGTCTATGCCCAGTTTCTGCCATACTATATTCCGATTTTCCCAGCAGTTTTTGTCAAATAGTGAATTCTTAACCCAGAAACTGGGGTCTTTGGGCTCATTTGATCTGCTTTTCTACAGGGAAGCAACTCAAAATGGGTTAACAATCTTACTTTAATCAAACACATATCATTTACCTAGTTCAGGGGAAAAAGTCAGCACTCTAAACTTCAGAGAATGCAAACAGAAGTTATAAGCAGACACAAATACAGACAGAGAAAATAACAATTCAGAAGACAGGGCTTCTAGTTGTCTGACCATTATATCCATGCCTAGTTAGTCACCAGAGAGAGAAGCACCAACAGCTGGTTTTTCAAAGTGTGGGGGGGGGGGCTCAATGGCTGCCTAGAGTCTCATCTGTCAAATCACACAACTCTTCCCAAAATGAGCCCCAAAGCAAAACCTCCCCTCAGACTATATATAGCCTTCTCCAGAGTAAGAGAACATCACAACCCTGATGACCCACTTGGCTACAAAGTAACAAAAGTTGTGCCTTCCTAAAAAACAAGCCTCCCTAACAGGCTGCTTTCTCCTGTGAGTTCTCCTCCACCCTTTAGCAAACTTTTGCCACCACAGTGCCCATTCAACCTATTAGGGAGCAAAGAATATTTTCAAATCAGGAAAGGTCCTCAAGTTCAATTTAGGCTTATTAAAGGGCAGGGAAGATCCTCAAATTCCCATTTTCATTACAACATCTTCACCCATATATCCAGCTAGTACCTCAAAATTACTATAAATAAAATGGAATTAAAATTTTCTTTTCCAGAAAACTTGTTTCTTCTTCTGACTTCCCTTTCTCTGTTGAGGGTCCAGACATCTCAGATATTCAGATTTGAAACCTCAAATATGTCTTTAACCCTTTAATCTCCTTCAAATTCTCCATCTAATAAATTATCAAGTCCAATTGATTTTACCTCTGGAATTTTTTCCCTTCTAACCATTCAAAATGCCACCACCCTATTTCTAGCCCCAATTATTTTTCATCTGAATTATACCAATTGCCTCCAAACTGGTTGATTTCCAGTCTCTTCATTGTCCAATCTATTTCTAAAAATAATGAAACATTAACTTTCAATGAACAAAAACTTTTTACCCTCAATTGAAAAGGAGAAAGAAAAACAAAATCATCAGAATAAATATTGTAAAAACAAACAAACAAACAACAACAAACAAATGCTCTCATTGTCTATGTCCAAAAATGTGTGCTGTTTTCCACACTTGTACTGCTCTTTTCCACCTCTGGCCATTCATACAGACTATATCTCATGCTTGGAAGACACTTCCTTTAAGGACAAGCTCAAGTCCATTCATACATCCTTCTGATATACCCCCAGGTGAAAACGAATTCACTTTCCTCAAATTACCCCAGACCACTGTGTATGATTGTCTTTTTGTCCTTACTAATTCTACCATGTATCATGGTTATTTGTGTCCGTGTTGTATTCATCTACTAGATTATAAGCCGCCTAAGGATAAAGACTGTGCTATTTATTTCTACAGTGTGAGTTCCCTGAAGACTAGGAAAGGTATTATCTAAAATATGGATCTCCTTCAGTGTCTAGCATACCAGATGCTTAAGTAGTATTTATGAAATCTAGCTGATGAGAAAACCCTTTTGATAAGTCCAGCCAATCGATTGCCAAATATACTTTTTTCCATTTTCTTAGGATATACTCTGTTCTTTTCCAGGAGCACGTTGTTCTGGTATTGTAAGCCATGATCCATACATAAACACAAATCTATTCTTTGATATTGCCTCAGTAACCACTTCCCAGTTCTTCTGGGGACATCTATAAAGCCGGAAGGCATCTTAGTGATTAGTACAACTCCTTTTAATAGATTAAGAAAGTGAAGTCCAGGGAGGTGAGGAGAGAGAGCCTCCAAGGTACTTTAGGCAACTCAGTATATGACTCATTCCACCCCATTCCCAGGCTCTTGAATTCTATACTTCTTGAGACTCAAAGATTAACTACAGTCCAGGAAAGCAAAACAGGCAGCTTTTCTTTCCTTCCTTGTTCCCATTGTCCGAGGTGCTGCCTACTTAAGGATGCTGCTGCTTTTATATGTGCTATGCTTTGTTCTTCCTTACCAACTCACCTGCCAACCTTCTGTGAAAGGTTATCAGTTAACAACTAACTTTTAGCCTCTTCAGTTGGACAAACACGAGACATTTCAAGGATAGGGGTCTGAGAACCAAAGATCCAAGAGAGAAAAGAATTCTACTTGACATTCTCTTTAGCAGGGCTTATCCTGTCAAAATGAAGGCAAGATGGATGCTCAAAAGTATGACATGGACAGAATCCCCAAGTTAGCCTCATCATTATCATTGTTGAAATATCTTATACCTTTATAGCACTTCAAAATTTACAAAACACTTTTTTTTATGTGATAGATAATGGGCAGGTAAATCAGGAAGGGATTTCAGTTAAGGTGACAGGAAACAAAGAATTGAACACATTTTTCTAGCTAAACTCATTGCTTTCCAGACACCTGTCTTCATCATGGAGTGCACACAGACATATGCCAGAGCAAATTTAGGGTTTTCTTCATATTCCTACTTCTTTAGGTACCAGGGAATTAGGAAGCTTATGAAATATCTATCTTTGAAAAATCTTTCAAAGAGCCTCCATTGTTCTGGGATCATTCTCAGGTGCCGTTCTCTGCTTTTGGGGGGGCAACAAAAAGGGGGGTGGTGGGTTAAATGATCCCCTTGGGGGGCTTTGAGCCTCTGGATTTGCTGAGTCTCTGCTGTAGCCAAAGAATTATACCTAACAGCTCCTTCCATAAAAATCCCTCCCAGAGGTCTCCCTTACCAGAAGAGAAGTGAACAGCATGCAAATGAGCAGCCCCAAGCTTTTCTGGGATTGCTTTGTTGGCATCACCCCTCTCCCTTGGTCTGCTCAGTTCTCATCTCAAAGACACAGCCCTGGGCCGGCATCACAGGAGCCTCCTGCCCTGTCTCTGAAGAGCAATGAAGAAGGAGGCGCTGGCCCTTTAGAGAATACTCTGTCTCTCTTCTTTTCAATGTCAAGATGGGAAATGATTCTCTGCCCCCTCTCCTAACTGTCTAGCTGAGCTGCCACCTGCTCTAAGCCTGAATAAAAGTCGTCCACTTGTCTCTGCAAAGATCAACTCCTTAAATGAAGCTAAGAAATGCGAGTGGGATGGGGGAGGGGGTGCAGTGAGGAAGCAAGTTTTGCATCTAAGCAACTGAAAAGTATGAGAGAAAGTTAAATTCCTTTGACCTTTTATTTCAGGAATCTGTTTTGGTGGTTCAGCAGAGGTCAGGCACAATGCGGCACTCTGGCATCCACTAGTAAAGGAAACTGGTTGTATAAGGCACAGGGCTCTTAGGTGTTCATGCAAGCAGCCCTCCAGCCCACCCCCCCACTCACCCTCCCCACTCCACACACACTGAGGCCCTGAACACACTCTAACACAGGAGGCCACACCATGCATCTGAAATAGATACACAAACACTTTAGAGACAATTGCTCTATTGCAGCAAAACCCCAAATTACATCCTCAGCAGAACAATGCTCTTTATCCTATTATTACAAATAGCATGTTAGTGTGCAGATGTCCTGTATCCAGCACCAACAGCGACTGATGGATTCATTCTCTCTGAATGTCTTCTTCAAATACACAAGAGTATATTTAAATCATAGAAGTTGGGGAATAATAGAACTTTAAAGGACCTTAGATATTATCTACTGCTCTCCCACCTCCTCTTATTTTAGAGATGAGAAAATTCAGGTTCAGAGAAGTGATTAACAATAACTCACATTACTGTGGTAGTTAGAGGATTATAAAATCTTTTCTTCACAACAACCTTGGGAGGTAGGTAGCACAAGTATCTTTGATCTCCCCCCACCCCACCCCCTCTCTCTCTCTCTTTCTCTCTCCCTCCCTCTATCCCTCTCTCTCCCCCCTCTTTCTCCTCTCTCTTCCTCCCTCCCTCTTTCCCTCCCTCTGTCATTCTCTTTCTTTTCCTCTCCTTTCTCTCACCCATCCTTTCTCCCTCTTTCCTTTTTCTATTCTCTCTCTCATAAAATAAACACATTCTTTTTTCACATGACATACCTATGCTCTTTTCAAATGCCCATGGACTGGCAGCCAGACACCCACTTATTCCCAGATACCCCAACAGCTCACACATGGCTCCCAGGGAATTTCTTTCCAAATACATGTTCAGATACACTAACACCTATTGCTTTCTATACACCTGTGCTTCCTGGGCACATTCCTAGAATCAGCCTCTATGTTAGCATGTAGCCTAGCATGAATGAGAATAGGAAGAAATTCACCCTAAAGTCTTATATATGCGTAACACATGCTAGTATAAAATACAATGATGTTATCTCATTGAACTGCCAAGATTCTCTCTCTGACCTCAGTCTTATCTATTAGGTAGGGGGTTGACAGAAGAGGGTGGCTCTCTCTTTACCTATAATGGAGAAGGGTGTATCTGCTAGAGGAGCAGTGTGAATTCCAAATCCAGCATCTGGGTTGTAAGGACGTAGATCCTGGAACTTATTTCAAGGTCAATTTGCCTCAGAATCAAAACCCATTTGCCATAAAGTACAGATATGCTAGAGAGAGGAACAGTGATGGAAGGAAGAGAAGGAACAACCATTTAAGCAGTCTTGGAGAAAAAAAGGCTTAGTCTTAAAAATCTGTTTTGTTTTTTTTTTTTTTCATTTGGGTTCTTTCTTTATTACCTCTCCTCCTCCTACCTCCACTCTGGCTTTTCTGTGCCCCATGTGCTCAGGCTTGGCCCTCATCCCACGCCCACCCCCAGCAATGTGATGAGGCGGGACATTGTTTTCATATCTCATCACCTAGGGTTAAAAGCTGCAAAGCTCTCTTTTGGGCGCAGCTGCAGTCTCCTGTCTCATTCCAAGTCACCAGGCCATTACTAAACCATTACCAGGTCCTAGTAGACATTTTCCCTGAGTCAGTGACAGATTTCCCTGAGCCAGTGAGTAGAGCTCAGGGTGTCAGGGAGAATTGGCAGCAGCAGTTTTCAACTCATTGTCAAATTGCTTCCTTTTGGTATTATAGCCTCCCCGCTCCTTCATTGCCCCCTGTCCGTAGTCATTTTCTGGCCCCAGAATTCTGGGAACATCTCTTATTCCTCCACCCTTCCATCTTCAAACACCTCTCATGAGAGATATGGACCTGGAATGAATGGTTTACATGGACCCTGGGCATGGACACATGCAAACCATGTACATAGGCTGATGGTAGCCAGTCCCAGTCACTATCGCAGGAGCTAGCAATCAGGGTCCTCAGATCTATTTTCTAGGGCTGCCACTTTTTCACTCAATCTCCTCCTTCTCTAAATTGGAGACAATAATAGCTGTTTATAAAATGATTTGCTACCCCCTAAAGAAACAGGCTGTCTGAGTGCAAAAGCGCAGAGAATTTGAGAACAGCAAGAAGCATTGGATCGCCTATAACAAGGGAGCCTATTGAAGACCAAACAACACAATGAAGAAAAAGTCAATTTACTGGATAGACTCATTTGACAGCCCACATGCTTTTTCTGCCCTTTGGCCAAATGGAAAATGTGTGTTCCTCAAATACCATAGCCATTCAGCAGTACTCCCTTGGTTGGGTTGCATTTGATGGGTTCATTGGGTTATGGACCTCACAAAAATGAAAGAGAATCCCCCCATCTACCTGCAGGATGCATCCATTCCCTTCAATGGCTTTAAGGTATTTATTCTACTCTACATTAGGGATGTGTTGAATAAAGACTATTTTTCATCATTTTGCTTAATAGCAGAAAAGTTGTGCCGGCACTTAGCATGGTGCCTGCCTAGCATACAGTAGGTGCTAAGTAAATGCTTCTTGACAAGTTGTGTCTAAACATTGGCAAAAAATACGAGACTTTTAACATGTAGTCTCTGGTTTCTAACAATAGACTGCAAGACAGTGGAATGGGACAATAAAACCATAAAATGTAATAGTAAAGCACTGGTTTGGGTTCAAATGCTGGTCCTGCCAGTTATTGTCTATGTGATCTTGGAGTAGATTATGAGTCAGCAAACCCAAGCGCCAATCAACCACCAGCCTCACCCCATGTGTTTTTGTAAAGGCCATGACTTAAGAAAGTCTATTTATTTATTTGTTTCTTTTACATTTTTAAATAAACTTTTAATGCATTTAAAAATGTTATATATATATATATATATATATATATATATATATATATATATATGTATATATCTTAACTTGGGGAAAGGCAGCATACAAAAAGAGGCAGCTGGACGAATTTGATCCTCATAGCTTACCTAGACATTGACTAGATACTTCACTGCTCTACTTCTCAATTTCCTCATTTGTGAAGAAATAGGATCAGAAGACTCAGATGAGAAAGTCCTCTAACCACACATGGTGCTCAATAGCTGGAAGGAGGATAGGAGAGCCCTTAGAGACCATCTACTACAACTCTATTGTGTTCTTGTTCAGTTGTGTTCATCTCTTCAAGACCCCATTTAGGGTTTTCTTGGCAAAGATACTGGAGTGGTTTGTCATTTCCTTCTCCAGCTCATTTTACAGATGAAGAAACTGAGGCAAATAGGATTAAGTGACTTAGCCTGGGTTACCCAGTTAGTAAGTGATTGAGATCAGATTTAAATTCAGGAAGATGAATCCTTCTGATTCCAAGTTCATCACTGTATCCACTAAGCCACCTAGCTATCCATTCTCAATAGCACTGGACTTCGTTCACCTTCATACAGTCCACTAAACCTAGTAGGGCCTGAAGCAGATTACAATATTTTTTGGAAATATTTATAAATATCTGTTTATAAATATTAACAAAATAAATAAAATGCTGTAGACATAGACAATATTACATTTTAGAATTAAGTCAAAGTGTGTCCCTCAGGATAGAGTTTAGTGGCCTCTGTCTCTATTTAAATTGGACTGTTCCGCACAACCACCAGAGTATTTTTTTTTTTTAAAGGACAAGTTGGACTATGTTATCCTTCTCCTCAGTGAGAGCTAGCATTTTCCTGTTGCTTCTTGGGCAAAACATAAACATTTCTATTTGACTTCTAAAGCCCCTCACAATTTGACCCAAAACTGCCTTTCCAGCCTTATTACACAGAGCCTAGCTCTATGATATAGCCAAAATGTCTGCTTGTTTTTCACATTGATCACTCCATCTGCAAGGTACTCCCTCCTTTTTCTTTGTTCTCCTCCTACCTATCTTGCCCCTTCTCAGTCTCCTTTCCTGAATCTCCACTGACGTTATTACTATCAACCATGGGTATCCCAAAGAGTTCTGACCTGGTCCTTCTTCTTATCTCCTTCTAGACTATTTCCTTTGGTAATCTCATCAACTCTTAAGAATTCAATGATCATCTCCATGCTTATGATTTTCAAATGTACTTTTAAGTCCTCTGCTATCTTCCAGTCTCAAATCTCCAGCTGCTTATTGGACATCTCAAATAGAATATCCCCTAGACATCTTAAACCTAACATATCCACAACCAAATTCATTATATTTCCTCCAAAACTTTCTCTCCTTCCAAACTTTCCTATTACTGTCCTACTACATCCTCCCCATCACCCCAGGCTTACAATGTTTGTATCACTCTCAACCTACGTCATACCCCATATTCAATCTGTTGACAAAACCTTTTTGAGTTTTTACCTTTGTAATATCTCTCCCATAAGCCCCCTTCTCTCCTCTGCCACTACCACTATCCTGATGCAGACCACCATCAACTATATGCAGTATATTGCAAAAGCCTGCTGGCTGGCCTCCCTGCTATATCTCTCCCTATTCCAGTCCACCCTCCACAATGGTGACAAAATGATCTTTCTAAAGTACAGGTCTGACCAAGTCATTCCCCTGCTTAGTAAGTTCCATTGATTCTCTCTCACTTCCAAGATTAACTGTAACATCCTCTGGTGTTTAAAGCTTTTCACTACCTGACCCCTCTCACCCTTTCCTGTCTTCTTCAACCTTGCACCCTCAATCATACACTTGGGGAATCCAGTGACATTGACCTCCAAGATGTGCCTTGTTCAATGTATTCCATCTCTTAACTCTGGGAGCTTTCACTAAGCCCCCCCATGTCTGAAGTTGTCTCTCCTCAATTCCAACTCATGGATCCCTTCAAGTCTCAGGTAAAATCCCTCCTTCTATAGCAGCGGTTCTCAGCCTGTATGTTGTGACCCCTTTGGGGATCGAATGCCCCTTTCACAGGGGTCACAGAGGTCGCCTAAGACCATCAGAAAACACATATTTCCAATTATCTTAGAAACTGAAACACCGCTCCTCTATCCATCTCCAGGTGGGTCCGCCCACATGCAGACACACCCACATGTGAGTATTAAAGGGTCACAGCATTAGGAAGGTTGAGAACCACTGGTCTACAGGAAAGTTTTCAAGAACCTCTTAATGCTAGTGCCTTCCCTCTGTTTATTATTCTCCATTTGTTTCCCATTTATTCTGAATACAGTTTGTTGTATGTGGTTATTGACATGTTGTCTCCTCCATTAGACAAAGAGCTTCTTGAGAGCATGGACTATCATTTATCTTTCTCTATCACCAAAGCTTAATACAATTCCAAGTATATAGTAGATGCCTAATAAATGTATGTTGTCTGACCTCTACCTTGTAGAATCTCTTCTTTCAAGGCTTAGTTCAAGTGCTACTTTCTACATTAGTCCCTTCATGATATCCTCAGCTGCTAGTACCGTCCCTTGCTATTTTAAATTTATTTTGTAATTATTCTGTATATATTATACATGTACATATTGTCCCCTTGACAGAATACATGCCCTTTGAAATCAGTGACTATTTCATTTTGTCTCTGCCTCCTTAGCAGCCAGTACAAGACAGGTTCTTTGTCAATGCTTATTGATTGAGCGATCATTTCTTTGACCTGTGGATCAAATCAAAGGAAGATAACACCTCATTAACCTCATCAGCTAATTTCTATTTTACTATGCCATCCTCTCATTCTTTCAGATTATCAACCAAGGGATCTTCCTGGATTCCTCATTGATTCTCCTCTTCCCCATCCAAGCTGTTGCAAGGCCTATAGATTTTACCTTTGCAGCATCTCTCCAATACACCTCATCTCTCCTCCAATACCATTACAACTCTACTGCAGGCCATCATACCCTTGGGCCTAGATTATTGCAACAGCCTGCTGGTGGGTTTGCCTGCCTTAGTTTCTCCCCATGCCAATTCATCTTCTATTCAGCCATTGAAGCAATTTTCTTAAAGTGCAGGTCTGGTCATGATGCTCTCCTAAAGGATCAAATATAAGATGCTCCATTGGTTGTTCAAGGCTCTTTATAACTTTACCCCCTCCTACCTTTGCAGTCTTCTTACACTTTCCTCCCTGACAGTATCCTTCTAGCCACTGACACTGGCTTCTTGATTGTTCCATGAACAAGACGCTAAATTGCTTATGCTTCCTAGATTCAAAGTCTAAATGGACAGTGTATGGTAGAGAAAGATTTGTAAGGAAAGGCAATTGGCTGACTTAAAGAGCTATGGAATTTTGAAATATGTGCTCCCTCAAATAAAATATTAGACCCCAAGGGACCTTGACAATGAGAGAGGCAAAGATGTGAAGCTCTAAGAGAAAATACCACTGAGTAAACCTTGAGGGAACTGGGTACCCAGATGGTACCCAGCAGCTTTGAGCAAATTCAATCTGTTGAGAAGGATGGTGTTGCAATGAATAGAGCCCTGGACCTAGATTCAACTACAACTGAGTTTAAATTCAACCTCAGATACTTACTTGCTGTGTCATCTTTGGCAAGTCATTTCTCAATTGATGACTCAGTTTCCTCATCTTTAAAATGGATATAGTAATAGCATATACCTCCCAACATTGTTATGAAGATCCAATGAAGTAATATTTGTGAAATACTCTACAAATCTCAAAGTACTATAGAAATACAATAATTATTTGTAACCATATTTAATAATAATAATTAGTAGTAGTAGTAGTTATGACTATTAAAAAGATTGAGCTTCCTTTGGCTCATGCTGGAGGGGCTTCCTCTGTGTCCCATCACCCCGAAAAGGTGGGCTAAATAAGCAAGCTTATACTCACTCCTGAACTCAACTCACTAATGATGCTCTGACATTGCTGCTACGCTTACCCCTTTAAAGGTCATCAGCAATTGTTCCCCCCTGTGGGAAGAATGAGAGATTAGAAAAAAAAAGAATTGACCCATTTTTGGAAAGTGTTTATTTTCTGGTGTGGTTCAGTAATTGCTAATAATAGAG
Organism: Pseudocheirus occidentalis; assembly: GCA_028646575.1. Classification (NCBI taxonomy): domain Eukaryota; kingdom Metazoa; phylum Chordata; class Mammalia; order Diprotodontia; family Pseudocheiridae; genus Pseudocheirus; species Pseudocheirus occidentalis. The sequence goes on along the minus strand of CM053596.1, from coordinate 138,028,679 downwards.
CTGAAACTCAGAGCTGGTCTCTAAGGAGCATTGGGCAGGAACTGCTACTGAACTCTACATAATCATTCTGGGCATTTATTGAAGGCAGTACCTCCCAGTTTGAGGACTTCAGACTACTTTACTGGAACAGCTTACTCTACTGATTTCCAAACGGTCAGAGTGATCTATGCCTTACTTTCTGTTCACATTGGAGAAAGAACTCAGTGATAGAATTCCAGGTCCTGAGCTTCTACTCTCCTAGAATATTCTTCCTTATTATGTGTATAAGAAGAAGAAGAGAACTCTAAATCTAGACAGTATCTAAAAAAAAAAGAGATCTTCATGTTTCAGACGGTAAACAGTCCTAAATCCAGAAAGAAATTCATAAGTAAAGTTATATTAAAGTCAAACGTTGCCACCGTAATGTTACTCAACTGGTTACTATTGGAGTGTAGAACTCTGTAAATCTTCCTTGGTAGACTATACACCCCTTGAAGGTAGGGGCTGTTTCAATTTTGTATTTGTATCTCTGGTATCCAGCACAGTGCCAAGACCACAGTAGATACTTAATGCTTGTTGATTAAAATTGCAGAATTGGTGTCTGGAGACCATGCACCTGTATTATACTAACAGAGATACACTATGCATGGAGAAGGGACAGGAATTGGCAGCAGGAGGGAAGTAATGAGGACAGATGTAAAGAATGCTGTGTCTCAGTTCATGGGTTCATAGAGTCTGTGCCAGAAGAGGCCAGAAGATATCTAGTCAAGCTTTCTCATTTTACAGATGAAGAAACTGTGGCCCAAGAAAGTGAAATCAACCAATTAAGTAATCACTCAACCAAGAAGTATTTCATTAATGCTAGACATTGTACGAGGTGTCACGGTTACACATACAAAAATGAAATTAAGTCCTGTCCTCAAGAAACTTACATTCTACTTGTCCAAGGTCAAGTTTGTTTCCATGTGGCCCTGGGAAAATTACTTAAGCTCTCCGTTTCCCAATTTCCTCATCCAAAATTAGCATAATAATAACTGTCACCCCACAAGTCAATTGTGATGAGGCATTTTATAAACTCTGTATTACAGTATAAATATAAGCTATTACTATTATCCTTAGGTTACCTGCCTCACCTACCTGAGTCTCAGTTTCCTTATCTGAAAAATGAAAGATTGGAAACAGAGATCTCCAGAGTCGCTTCTCCTAGGATTAGATGCTTCTGTGAGTAGGGAGGTGATACCAGAGTGTTGTTTTAATTGTAACAGCACACATATGTTAAAGTCTCTCTGTGTCTGAGAAAGGGAGTTGTTAAGGCTAGTTCTATTAATGTGAGTTCTAATGAGTTTTTCCCAAGACTAAAGAAGTGCTCTGTACCATCAAGGATTTTATCTGCAGTCAGGCATTTAACTCCCAAATTAGAATCATTATAAGAAAAGGAGTGGGCAGCATCTCTTAGCCCTCCCTGCATCCTTGCTTCCCCTTTTCTCACCTCATACACGTCCTGCCTCCCCAAAGTCAGGTTCCCAAGATAATGGGGTGGGGAGTGCAGGCAGGGGTGTGTGGTGAGGAAAACCTAATCTTACCTGTTGGAAGGAAAAAGGAGGAAAGGCCATCATGGTGGCAGGTGTGCCAGAAACCCACAGCACTGTTAATAATTAAGGGTTTAGGATTCTGCCTTGCGGCTACAATAGTGAAATCACAACCCTTCTTCCACTCATCACCTGGATGCCTTCTCCTAGGAATGCATCATGATAGCAGTATGTTTTCAGTGTTTTCATGCCAGTCTTTGTGAGTGAGGAGAAACTAGTTTACTGTAGTGTGTGGGACACACACACACACACATATTTGTAGACATGCAAATATATCTCTGCGCAATATACATGCAACTATATCATATATAATGTATACATGATTACATACCATATACCTAGATATCTATGATTACACACACATATACGTATATATGCACACATGCATGTGTGTGTGTGTGTGTATGTATATATAAACACATACACACATATACACACAAATATATACAGAGACCTATCAGAAATTTTCCCTAGTGGGAAAATCTATAAGCATTTAAAAAAGAGTAAATTATTCCCCATGTGTATGTGTCATTTGCAAGATACGTTAGTGTAGTTAATTGTGGTACGTTGCTAACAGCAAAGTTAAGCTGTTGATTATATATTTGGTTAGGCAGTTCTGTAAAGTGAAGCTCTCCCTCCTGAGTTGTGTTGTAGCAGCACCAGGAGGTAGATCAGCTGCAGCAATGCCTTGTTGTACCTTTGGAACTAGTAGGTGCTTTCTAAGTGTTTATCAAATTGAACTGAATTGGCTATGAAACAATTAAATGGAGATGCATCTATGATACTAGGATCACTTAAACATTCCTACGAACACATATAGTCCACTGAAAATATTCATACCATAAACTTCAAACCAGCTGACAGGAAAAGGATTTGATGAAAACTTTTTTCACATTAAAAATTAAGGAAGAAAATTTCCTAATTTCTTTTCAGATATTTGTTGAGGAGCTAGGAGTGGGGCATAGTATTTTTATAGAATATTTCCTATAGTGTCAGATTTTTTTTTTCTTTTCTTTTCTTTTTTTTTTAATTTTAATTTATTTTCTTGGTTACATCATTCATTTCCACAAGGTTTTGAGTTACAAATTTTCTTCCCTTTTTGCCCCTACCCCCCAGACCAGAACATTGATCCCACTGTAAGACCCCTCCCAC